>CM029012.1:215189514-215754392 GCA_016801055.1 Panax notoginseng | reverse complement strand
AACTCTGCCCACAACAATCCAAGGTAATGTTATAACTGTGGAAAGGAAGGCCATATAGCTCGCAGTGTACTGTAATCAAACCAATTCAGCGTGGTGGTACATCCAAAATTTATTCCGGATAAGTCGAAATCAGCGGTTCCTGGAAGGGCGATTGTCGTTACTTGGCCAAAACGCGAGAAACCCGAACGAGGTGATCACGGGTAAGCTAATCTTGAATTCTTGCGAAAGTTATACTTTACTAGATACGGGTTCTACCCATTCTTTTATCTCTCCTGCTTGTGGCTCAACGGTAAACTTGACTCCGAGAAATTGGACTTTAACTTATCTGTTGAAACTCCGTGGGTTGAAACCTTCGTTACATCTACAGTTTATAAATCTTGCATGATCCAAGTTGGCACTATCACATTACCTGTTGATCTTATCTCTTAAAGATACGTGCTTTTGATGTGATTTTAGGAATTGATTGGTTAACCACTCATCATGCTAAAATTGATTGTTTTCGTAAGGTTGTTAGTTTTCATATTCCTAACCAACCTGTCATACGAATTCAAACTACTAAACCACTAAAATCAGTCACTGTCATATCGAGCCACAAAGCTATTCGTTTATTGAAAAAACGGATGTCAAGCTTTCTAGCCCATGTTATGGATTTTGAACAAAGACAAGTCAGATTTGAATAATATTTCTATTGTTAGAGAATTTTCCGATGTATTTCCTGAAGAACTTCCTGGTCTACCCCCGGAACGAGAAATTGAATTCTTTATTGACCTTGAACCTGGTACAAAGCCCATTTCTAAAAACCCATATCGAATGGCTCCTATTGAACTTCAGGAGTTAAAAGTCCAACTACAGGAGTTGTTGGACATCGGTTTTATTCGTCCTAGTACGTCTCCTTGGGGTGCTCCTGTTTTATTCGTAAAGAAGAGAAAGACGGGAGTATGCGACTTTGTATTGACTATCGAGAATTGAACCATGTCACCATCAAGAATAGGTATCCGCTACCTCGCATTGATGACCTGTTTGACCAGTTGCAAGGAGCACAATTCTTTTCAAAGATCGATCTTCGTTCTGGATATCATCAGCTGAAGATTTAAAACTGAGGATATTCCAAAGACTGCCTTCAGAACTCGGTACGGGCATTATGAATTCTTAGTAATGTCTTTTGGATTGACTAATGCTCCTGCTGCCTTCATGGATATGATGAACCGTGTATTCAAAGAATATTTGGATCAGTTCGTTGTTGTCTTTATGATGACATCCTCATCTATTCCAAAAGCCGTGAAGATCATGAGCGCCATTTGAAGCTGGTACTGCAAAGGCTTCGTGAAAACAAGCTATATGCCAAACTGAAGAAATGCGAGTTCTGGCTTGAGGAAGTAGCATTCCTTGGGCACGTGGTGTCAAAACATGGAGTATCTGTCGACCCGGCGAAGATTGAAGCCATACAAAGTTGGGAGCAACCGAAGTCGGTAACCGAAGTACGTAGCTTTCTGGGCTTAGCTGGTTATTATCGGAGATTTGTGGAAGGATTTTCTCGAAACGCTACTCTCTCCGTTAACTCAGCTGACTCGGAAAGATACAAAATTCGTATGGAGTGAGGAATGCGAGAAGAGTTTCCAAGAACTCAAGAGAGACTCATTTCGGCACCTGTTTTGACAATACCATCTGGTTCGGATGGATTTGTTATCTACAGCGATGCTTCAGGCAAAGGGTTAGGATGTGTTCTCATGCAACATGGGAAAGTCATAGCCTATGCCTCACGACAACTCAAAGAATATGAGAGGAATTATCCTACTCATGATTTGGAGTTGGCAGCAGTCGTTTTTTGCGTTGAAGATCTGGAGACACTACCTTTATGGGGAGAAAGTGGAGATCTATACAGATCATTAAAGCCTCAAATATTTCTTCACCACAAAAGGAACTCAACATGCGGCAACGACGTTGGCTTGAGCTGTTGAAAGATTACGATCATACCATCCAATACCATCCTGGAAAAGCAAACGTAGTAGCTGACGCATTGAGTAGAAGATCATATGCGGGTACGAGTGCAATGTTTTAACACACAAAGGCCCATTTTGTATGACTTGCAAAGGATGGAGATAGAGATGAAGGCTCCAAGTACCCACATGATGATATCAAATATACGAGTAGAACCGACTTTAATCGATAAAGTTAAAGCTGCTCAAGCTACGGATATAGAGCTGATGCGTATGAAGAAGAAAGTGCAAGAAGGTGCTATTCCAGAAGCAAGAATCGATGAAGAAGGAATACTTCGAGTCAACTCCAGACTTTGTGTTCCTAACGTTTTTGACTTGAAGCATAGAATAATGATGGAGGCACACAACACACCGTTTGCAATCCATCCTGGGAGTACCAAAATGTATCACGATCTTCGACATACATTTTGGTGGAGCAATATGAAAAGAGAGATCGCGGAGTTTATCTCGAGATGTTTAACTTGTCAACGTGTAAAAGCGGAGCATCAAGTACCAAAGGGTCCATTGCAACCACTTGAGATTCCGAAATGGAAGTGGGAACACATTACTATGGATTTTGTTACGGGTCTTCCCAAGGTTTCTCAAGGCATAGATGCGATTTGGGTTATTGTTGATAGATTAACCAAGTCCGCTCATTTCTTGCCGATACGTGAGACTTATTCCCTTGAACGTCTTGCTAGTATGTACGTGAACGAGATTGTGAGATTGCATGGCATGCCAGTATCCATAGTTTCGGATCGTGACCCAAGATTCACTTCACGATTTTGGGTTAGCTTGCAGAAAGCTATGGGCACGGATTTACGATTCAGTTCAGCATACATCCTCAAACGGACGGACAATCAGAGAGGACTATTCAAACTCTTGAAGATCTATTAAGACTTTGTGTCTTAGATCTCAAAGGGAGTTGGGATAAGTACCTACCATTGGTGGAATTCTCCTACAACAACAGTTATCAGGCGAGCATAGGTATGGCTCCATTTGAGGCGTTGTATGGAAGAAAATGTCGTTCTCCAGTATGCTGGGACGAGGTGGGTGAAGCAACATTGTTGGGACCAGAGTTGGTACGCATTACTACAAGAAGATCCAAACGATTCGACAACGTATACAAACGGCACAGATCGACAAAAGAGTTATGCGGATCTTCATCGGAAGGACGTGGAATTTAATATTGGGGATCATGTATTGTTACGTGTTGCACCATGGAAGGGAGTTACAAGATTTGGGAAGAGAGGAAAGCTCAATCCAAGATTTGTTGGTCCATTTGAGATTCTTGAGCGAATAGGAAATGTGGCATATAGACTCGCATTACCTCCAAGCATGTCTCGTGTTCATAATGTTTTTCACATATCTATGCTTCGTAAATATGTTAAAGACCCGAACCACATTATTGAGTTAGAACCAGACGAGATAGCTGAAGATTTAACGTACGAGGAGGTACCTGTTAAGATCTTGGATAGGAAAGAGCATGTCCTACGCACGAAGGTTATACCACAAGTTAAGGTTTTGTGGAGAAACCATGCTATTGAAGAAATGACCTGGGAGTTGGAATCAGAAATGAAAGCGAGGTATCCTCACCTTTTTGAAACATCAGGTACGTACGTCAATTTCGAGGACGAAATTTTCATAAGGAGGGGAGGTTGTAAGACCCCAACTTATTAATGAATAAAATCAAATTTTCTCTAAATATTATTGTGAATAATAAGGGGTTAATTTGATATAATACTTTGGTTATGGGTGAAATGTGCAAATTTTGCAAAATAAGCAAGTGGTTATATAAATATTTATTTTTGGTCGGTGAATATTCGGTTGGTCGTGGAATATTCTTGCTGTCGGGGAATATTCGTACGACACGCACAGCCTTGTGTGGGCCCATAACGGAAAGCGATTGGATGAAAAAACGACAAGTATAAGTTGTTTATAAATAACGGCGTAGTTGTTACCGTTAATACTGTTGGAATACCCGGTGGTTAAAATACAGTAGCACACGGTATTGCACCAATTATTGATTCTTACGTAAGAAGGCACTACTCAATAATTGTTACAGTAGTTATTATTCAATATTTTATTTTATTGATTCAATAATTGCTGCGTTGATATTTTATATTATTGTTGTTTCAATAATTGTTGCTGCACAGTATTTTCATTTATCAGATCAATAATTCATATTATTTGAATAATATTATTAGATAACATTATTGGCAATGTCTAGAAAGTTCTGTCTAAGGAGAGGTTTGGTCATCTAATTGCGCGCCAGTAAGGAGAAATCCTTATTGGAAAGCCCCCTCTTTCCTGGGAACGGCCTGGTTGTCATAAATGTGATTCTGTAATATTATTGTGAATAATTAATTATTGATTCATATGATAAGGAAATATTTATTTTATGTGGATATAAATGAGGGATATATTTTTGTGGTTAAAAATGAAGGAGTTAATGTTGAGGTGTTTTATCAGTATTTTTATCGGAATGGAGGTATTAAAAAATCAAATCAGGTTTTTTGAGAAATATTGCGGGTTATTAATTTTTAATCCGACCGTTGGATCGTGGTAATTTTTGGATATGTTATACATATATAAGTTGAGTATATGTCCACAAATTTTGAACCGTTAAAAATGAACGTATGATTTATTATGAATTTTACAAGATGACTGGTTCAGAAATTGTTGAATTTTCGGAGTTTATCATTTTGATGGAAAATTCTAGAATTGGTGGGCCCCACTTGTGGTTGGTGAAGAAATGTGCTGAATTATATTTCAAATGTGGTAGGTGGGAATAGTAGCAGGTAAAGCCATCAGGTTGCAGGTCAAACTACCAAAATTTTCCTATAAATAGAGGGCTAAGTTAGAATTGAAAATTACACCAGAAACAAGTTTTCTCTCTTTCTCTCTCTCTAGATTATTGAGTGTATTTTGTGAGTATTTAGATACTTTGAGAGTTTCTATTCATCAGAGCAAGTTTCTTTCAGCCTTATACCGGTATTCCGACCAGAAGTACTGATATTTTGAGGTAAGGGATATTATTTTCTTCTTAATGATATTTTTTTCTCAATATCATTATGCTGAAATATTGATATGAGTTTTTATCAAATTTGGAACTTTTTGTGTCGGGAGTTACTATTCACGTATACGGCACTATTCACGAATACGGCACTATTCACCGAAAAATAAAATTTTCCCTTTTGTCCAAGATGTCTATTATGGTTACTATCTTTGATTGTATCCATGTTTTGATCTTTATTTTTGAATTCTGCTTCACAATTGATTATTATGAAGTATTATTGATCTTGGATAAACTGTTATACGAATCCCTACTATTTGTCCTTCTGTCTCATTGGATTCGTTCTCTTTAAGATATTTTTCATCATCCTCAGTCCTAAATGATGATATTACTGAATATCTTTGGCCTGTAGTGCAAAGATGTATAATTACTTACTTGATGAATATCTTTGGCCTGTAGTGCAAAGATGAACAGTGTTGAGATGAACATGACCGACTGATGATACAAATGAATATCTTTGGCCTGTAGTGCAAAGATGAATATTTGGTTAAAGATGATTATTAATTGATGTTACAGGATAAAAATATTGATGATGGACTTTTAAATCTTAGAAGATAGTAGAATTCTTTCTCTACTTGACTCTTCAATGTTTGCTGTTTTCCGCTGCAGTTTGATCTAAAAAAACTTGTTTGTCGATTATATTTTATCAGATTTTTCCCTGTTGAAGACTAACGATAATTTGTTTGTATATTATCTTAGTCATAATATCTTTACTAGGCTAGTTGAGCTCACCCTTTTTCCTTTTTGTTCCATTTTTCTTCTCAGGAGGTGAGAACATAGCAGGATCTAGTCGGGGTATGGAGTGATGGTTCTAGAAAGATGTATTAGCAGTCCTCACTATTTCTGTAAAATAGTGTTTGAATAATTGTAATGAGGATTTATTTGATGTGGATATTGTCTAGAAGACAATATTTGTATTTAAACTCACAGTATGTGTTGTCGTATTTTGCACGACATTTGTATTATTGAAGTTGTAGTTTGCTTTCTGTACCATGTATTTGGCGACTCAGAATGGGTTTGTATACCTATTCTGGGGGCGTCACACATCCTGTCTGTGTGTTTTTACACCGGACCTGGTTCCGTCTTGTTATTATTCTGTTGGAACATCCTGTCTGTGTGTTTTACACCGACCTGGTTCCGTCTTTTATTATTCTGTTGGAATATCCTGTCTGTGCGTTTACGCCGGACCTGGTTCCATTATTTATTATTCTGTTGGAATAACCTGTCTGTGCGGTCTATCGCATGCATGGTGATTTCTTTTTGTTATTCCATTCTTTATTATACTCAGTTGGTTAAGTTTTGACTTCTATACTCCATGAAATTTGTGGAATATCCTTGATAATTGCGTTTCATCCAGTATCTTTCATGAAAATATTCTTCTAAGCATTCTTGAATTTTACTCCACAAAGCAGTATCATGTTGACAATTTGGACGTTGTTAATTCTTGGATAAATTAATTCTTGAACTTGTTTTATTGAATTCTTATATCATTGTCATCATCCTCATGTTTATAAAATGTTGAAAGTCATCTGTGGCCTGTAGTGCATAGATGGACTTGGTATGATTATGACCAGGGATTATTCGGTATAATCATGACCGTAATGTTACAAATGAGTGGTAAAAGTCCTCATTGGCCCGTAGTGCATTGATGGACAGTTGTTGGCATGATCATGACCATTAATGAATACACGAATATCTTGTGCCGTAGTGCAGGGGTGATTCGATGATGTGGATTATTTTATTAAGCTGAGTCCCAGCGATAACAGTGTTGAAAAACCTTTAAATCATAAAAGATAGTAGAGTTTATTTTCTACTTGACTCTTTTAATGGATTGCTTGTTCCGCTGCAGTTAAACTTGATGTCTATTATATTTTATCAGTTTAACATTGTTGAAGGCTAATGATAATTTATTCTGCATTATCTTAGTCATAATATTTCTTACTGGGCTAGTTGAGCTCACCCTTTCTTTCACTGTTCTCTTCAGGAAATGAGAACGTAGCTGGGGCAAGTCGGGAACGGAGTGATGGTCCGAATGATAGTATTAGTTAGTAGTCCTCACTATTCTATGTAATGGTGTGTTAATAAATGTAATGAGGACTCCTTTTGAGTATGGATACTCTCTAGAAGATAATATTTGTATCAAACTCACAGTTTATGTTTTGTCGTATTGTACACGACAGTTGTATTAGTAAGTTGTATTTGTATTCTGTACTATGTATCTGACGACCCAAGATGGGTGATGTATACCTAATTTTGGGGGCGTCACAGTTGGTATCAGAGCTTAGGGATATGATCCCTGGCTAAGATGTGAGAATAGAACTAGGAGGGGAGAGACGGGAATTCCTTCGCTAGTATGACCTACCTAAGTTTATTTGCATGGTATTTAATTGGTCGGTCATAATATAAGGATAATATATGACATATCAATTAACTTTTATTTTTGTGGCAGTATCTGAAAATGGCATCTGAGAATGTTGAGAATAGCAATGGAGCACAGGCGACTGTTGATTCACACACATATCAATAATCAGGATAATGTGCATCAGGAAGGTGACAATCCTCATGCAAACAACAACACTGACCAAATGATGAATGATGGAATGTTCAGAAACTTTTATGCAGTTCATGCAACAACAGGCGAGAGCGGCTCCTGTCCAAAATATAGGTGAAAACACTGAAAACTCTCGGACGGTCACCGCTAAACAGTTCAAGGAGCTGGGACCACCAGAGTTTAAGGGAGAGCCAAAACCACTTATAGCGGAAACATGGATAAAGCAGATTACCAAGATATTTGATGTCTTGGGATGCTCCGAGGAGCAAAAGGTTCCCTTTGCCGCCTTTATGTTGCGAGGAGAGGCAGATTACTGGTGGGAATCGATTAAGCGTACTCAACCTGCCGCACTGAAGATGTCTTGGGAGAAGTTCCAAGAGCTGTTCAATGACAAATACTTTCCTGAAAGTGTTCGTCACATGAAGGAGGTGGAGTTCATCAAATTGGAGCAAATAATATGACCGTGTCGCAGTATGAGGCTAAATTTGCTGAGTTGTCCCGGTTTGCGTCCCACTTGGTGGATAATGAAGAGCGATGACGCGAATGTTGCGAATGTTTTTGCGAGGTTTGAAACCTGAGATACGTCAACATCTTATTTCTCATAAACTGTGTTTGTATTCAGATGTTGTGAATAGGGCTCAGTTAGTGGAGCGCGATAACGAGTCAACGCAACCAAAAGAGAGCAGTCGGCAAAATGATAATACCAGTGAGAGCAGTCATCGAAGCGGTGACAACAAGCGTGGAGGGAATCAACAGGCCAGAAATGGTAACCACTTCGGTGGTAATCAGGGCCAAAACAATAAGAATGGTCATTTCAAGAAGAGGAGATTCAACAATGATGGAAAGACGTCAGCACCAGCACCCGTTGTTAAGGAAGGAGAACGACCACCTATCATATGTTTCAAATGCGGAGGGGAGGGGCACATCAGTCCAAACTGCGCGATGCCGTCTAAAGCATGTTATAATTGTGAAGAGAAGGTCATTTAGCTCGATTTTGTCGTTTACCAAAAACAAGTTCAGCCAAGATGGAGACACCAAAGGCGTCCCAGAAAAGTCAAAACCGGTAGTGCAAGGGAGAGCGTTTGTTGTGACCTCCCAGAAAGCAAGAACCCGAATGAGGTCATCACGGGTAAGCTTATCATAAACTCTAACGAAGTCTATACTTTATTTGATACCGGTTCTACCCATTCTTTTATTTCTCCTTACATGCCTCATCGATTAAATTTGACTCCGAGAAATTAGACTTTGATTTATCTGTTGAAACTCCATTGGGAGAAACCTTCATTACATCCACGGTTTATAAGTCTTGTTTGGTTCAAGTTGGTACCCACACATTACCTGTCGATCTGATTTCATTAAAAATACTTGCATTTGACGTGATTCTAGGGATTGATTGGTTAACTACTCATCATGCAAAAATTGATTGTTTTTCGTAAGGTTGTTAGCTTTCATATTCCTAATCGACCTATTATGCGAATTCAAGCAACCAAACCATTAAAATCAATCGCTGTCATCTCAAGCCATAAAGCTATTCGTTTATTGAAAAACGGATGTCAAGCTTTCTTAGCTCATGTCACGGATCTAAACAAAAATACGTCAGTTTTGAATGATATTTCTATTGTTAATAAATTCCCTGACGTATTCCCTGAAGAACTTCCTGGCCTACCCCCAGAGCGTGAAATTGAATTTTGTATCGACCTTGAACCCGGTACAAAACCCATTTCCAAAGCCCCATATCGAATGGCTCCTATTGAACTTCAGGAGTTAAAGATCCAACTGCAGGAATTGTTAGACATTGGCTTTATTCGTCCTAGTACTTCTCCTTGGGGTGCTCCTGTGCTATTCGTGAAGAAGAAAGATGGAAGTATGCGACTTTGTATTGATTATCGGGAGTTGAATCATGTCACCATCAAAAACAGGTACCCATTGCCACGTATTGATGACCTGTTTGACCAGTTGCAAGGAGCACAATTCTTTTCAAAGATCGATCTTCGTTCTGGATATCATCAGCTGAAGGTTAGAACTGAGGATATTCCAAAGACGGCTTTCAGAACTCAGAACTCGTACGGGCATTATGAATTCCTAGTCATGTCCTTTGGATTGACTAATGCTCCTGCTGCCTTCATGGATATGATGAACCGGGTATTCAAGGAATATTTAGATCACTTTGTGGTCGTCTTTATTGATGACATCCTTATTTATTCCAAAAGCCGTGAAGATCATGAGCAACACTTGAGGCTGGTACTCCAAAAGCTTCGTGAATACAAGTTTATGCCAAGTTGAAGAAATGCGAGTTCTGGTTGGAGGAGGTAGCATTCCTTGGGCACGTAGTATCAAGTCGTGGAATATCGGTTGACCCGACAAAGATTGAAGCTATTCAAAGCTGGGAGCAACCTAAATCAGTGACCGAAGTACGTAGCTTTCTTGGTTTAGCTGGTTATTATCGAGATTTTGTGGAAGGATTTTCTCGAATCGCTACTCCATTAACTCAGCTGACTCGGAAAGATACAAAGTTCGGTTGGAGCGAAGAATGTGAGCAAGTTTTCAAGAACTCAAGAGGAGACTCATTTCAGCACCTGTTCTAACAATACCATCTGGCTCGGAGGGATTTGTCATCTACAGTGATGCTTCGAGCAAAGGGTTGGGATGCGTTCTCATGCAACATGGAAAAGTCATAGCCTATGCATCAAGACAACTCAAGGAATATGAGAGGAATTATCCTACTCATGATCTAGAGTTGGCAGCTGTTGTCTTTGCACTTAAAATTTGGAGGCATTACTTGTATGGGGAGAAGGTGGAGATCTTTACGGATCATAAAAGCCTCAAATATTTCTTCACTCAAAAGGAACTCAACATGCGACAACGACGTTGGCTTGAACTGTTGAAAGATTATGATCATACCATTCAATACCATCCTGAAAAGCGAACGTGGTAGCTGACGCATTGAGTAGAAGATCATATGCAAGTACGAGTGCAATATTGTCAACACAAAGGCCCATTTTGTGTGACTTGCAAAGGATGGAGATAGAGTTAAAGACTCCAGGGACCCATGTGATGATGGCGAATATACGAGTAGAACCAACTTTAATCGATAAAGTTAAAGCTGCTCAAGCTACAGACCTGGAGCTGATGCGTATGAGGAAGAAAGTGCAAGAAGGTGCTATGCCGGAAGCAAGAATCGATGAAGAAGGAATACTTCGAGTCAACTCCAGACTTTGTGTTCCTAACAACCCTGATTTAAAGTATGAAATCATGATGGAGGCGCACAACACACCGTTTGCAATCCATCCTGGAAGTACCAAAATGTATCATGATCTTCGTCATACATTTTGGTGGAGCAATATGAAGAGAGAGATAGCGTTGTTTATCTCAAGGTGTCTAACTTGTCAACGAGTCAAAGCGGAGCATCAAGTACCAAAAGGTCCATTGCAACCACTTGAAATTCTAGAATGGAAGTGGGAGCACATTACCATGGATTTCGTTACCGGTCTTCCTAAGGTTTCTCAAGGTATAGATGCGATTTGGGTCATTGTTGATAGATTGACCAAGTCTGCTCATTTCTTACGATACGAGAAACTTATACACTTGAACGTCTTGCTCGTATGTACATAAACGAGATTGTAAGACTGCATGGTATGCCAGTATCCATAGTTTCTGATCGAGACCCAAGATTCACTTCACGATTTTGGGTTAGTTTACAAAAAGCTATGGGCACAGATTTACGATTTAGTTCGGCATATCATCCTCAGACGGACGGACAATCAGAGAGGACTATTCAAACTCTAGAAGATTTATTAAGACTCTGTGTCCTTGACTTCAAGGGAAGTTGGGACAAGTTCTTACCATTGGTGGAGTTTTCCTACAACAACAGTTATCAAGCAAGTATTGGCATGGCTCCATTCGAAGCATTGTATGGAAGAAAATGTCGTTCTCCAGTATGTTGGGATGAGGTGGGTGAAGCAACGTTGTTGGGACCGGAGTTGGTACGTATGACTACAGAAAAGATTCAAACGATCCGACAACGTATAAAAACCTCACAAGATCGACAAAAGAGTTATGCTGATCTTCATCGAAAGGACGTGAAATTTGATATAGGAGATCATGTGTTCTTACGTGTTGCTCCATGGAAAGGAGTTACGAGATTTGGAAAGAGAGGAAAGCTCAATCCTCGATTCATCGGTCCATTTTTAATCCTCGATCGAGTAGGAACTATGGCTTATAGACTCGCTTTTACCGCCAAGTATGTCTCGTGTTCATAACGTTTTTCACATATCCATGTTACGCAAATATGTGGGACCCGAACCACATTATTGAGTTAGAACCGGACGAAATAGCGGAGGATTTGACGTATGAAGAAGTTCCTGTTCAAATCTTGGATAAGAAGGAACATATTCTACGCTCCAAGGTTATACCTCAAGTCAAAGTTTTGTGGAGAAACCACGATGTTGAGGAAATGACTTGGGAGTTAGAATCTGAAATGAAATCAAGGTATCCTTACCTCTTCGACATACCAGGTACGTACCCTAATTTCGAGGGCGAAATTTCATAAGAAGGGGAGGTTGTAAGACCCCAACTTTTATAAATAAAGATGAATTTTCTATAAATATCATTTTTGAATATTATGGAGTTAATTTGATATAATGTTATAGTTGTGGGTAATATTTATAAATTTTGCAAATACGCAAGTTGTTATATAATATTCGATTGGTCGGGGAATATTCGTTTTAACAGGAATATTCGTACAACGGCACAATCATTGGTGGACTCCACAACGGAATTATTGTCGGATTGAGAAAACGATAAAAATTATTTTATTAAAAATAACGGCGGAAGTTTTACCATTGATACTGTTGAACTACTCGGTAGTAAAAGTACAGTAATACGTGTGGTTGCATAGTAGCACACGGTATTGATTATTAATGCTTATGTGAGAAGTCACTCAGTTTGATTCAATTATTGTCAGTTAATAATATGAATTATTTAGCGATAATGACGTTTTGTTTTATTCGTATTATTAACGTAATAAAACAGAAACATCTTTTATATAAAAACAAATACTTTATTAAAGTTATTCTATAAATAGAATATATTATATTTTATTTAAAAGATTTTTCTTTAAATATGGACCGTCAGATTAAAGTAATCAATCAGGACCGTTCATGGATTAGTTATGTGACGCCCCCAAAATTAGGTATACATCACCCATCTTGGGTCGTCAGATACATAGTACAGAATACAAATACAACTGATTAATACATCTGTCGTGTACAATACGACAAAACATAAACTGTGAGTTTGAATACAAATATTATCTTCTAGAGAGTATTCATACTCAAAAGGAGTCCTCATTACATTTATTAACACACCATTACATAGAATAGTGAGGACTACTAACTAATACTATCATTCGGACATCACTCACTCCGTACCCCGACTTGTCCCAGCTACGTTCCATTTCCTGAAGAGAACAGTGAAAGAAAGGGTGAGCTCACTAGCCAGTAAGAATATTATGACTAAGATAATGCAGAATAAATTATCATTAGCCTTCAACAATTGTTAAACTGAAAAATATAATAGACATCAAGTTTAACTGCAGCGGAACAAGCAATCCATTAAAAGAGTCAAGTAGAAAATAAACTCTACTATCTTTTATGATTTAAAAGGTTTTTCAACACTGCGATCGCTGAGACTCAGCTTAATAAAATAATCCACATCATCGAATTACCCCTGCACTACGGCCCAGGATATTCGTGTAATCATTAATGGTCATGATCATGCCAACAACTGTCCATCAATGCACTACGGGCCAATGAGGACTTTTAACCACATCATTCGTAACATTACGTCATGATTACACCCGAATAATCCCTGGTCAAATCATACCAAGTCCATCTATGCACTACAGGCCACAGATGACTTTCAACAGAATATAAACATGAGGATGATGACAATGATATAAGAATTCAATAAAACAAGTTCAAGAATTAATTTATCCAAGAATTAACAACGTCCAAATTGTCAACATGATACTGCATTGTGGAGTAAAATATCAAGAACGCTTAGAAGAATATTTTCTTGAAAAGATACTGGATGAAACGCAACTATCAAGGATATTCCACAAATTTCATGGAGTATAGAAGTCAAAACTTAACCAACTGAGTATAATAAAGAATGGAATAACAAAAGAAATCACCATGCATGCGATAGACCCGCACAGACAGGTTATTCCAACAGAATAATAAATAATGGACCAGGTCCGGCGTAAACGCACAGACAGGATATTCCGACAGAATAATAAATAATGGAACCAGGTCCGGCGTAAACGCACAGACAGGATATTCCGACAGAATAATAAATAATGGAACCAGTCCGGCGTAAACGCACAAACAGGATATTCCGACAGAATAATAACAAGACGGAACCAGGTCCGGTGTAAAACACACAGACAGGATGTTCCAACAGAATAATAGAAGAATGTCACCAAGTATAGGTATATCCGCGTATACAGGTTATTCCAACAGAATAATAAGAAATGGAATAACAACAGTTCTCTTCATGAATAAGAAAGAATAACACCCCTTACCGTTTTAAAGAAGAGCTGAAGTAAGGAAGTAGTTAAGTAGCAGAATACTCTTCTTCTCTTCTCTCTCTATAGTTTCTCTCTATAGTTTCTCTCTCTAGAGTTCAGTGAATTCGTAAGAAATAATGAAGGAATGAGCTGCTATTTATAGAAAAATGAAATGCATAGTAACTAATCCATGAACGGTCCAGATTGATTTACTTTAATCTGACGGTCCATAATTAAAGTAAAATCTTTTAAATAAAATATAATATATTCTATTTAAAAATAATAATAATACGCAACTACCCCCATTACTGACTCAATTTTCTTTCACCTCTCCTACCAGCACTCAATCAATCATATATATGTATATATAATATATAATCAAGTACATGGCACCATTATATATATATTATAATAATTAATCTCTCCCGACCAAATTTATCAACACAAAGCTTTTGTTTGAAAAGTTGGCCACTAAGTCCAAGACTTTGAAAAACAAAGCATCCTGCCAAAATCCATCAAAGCCACCACCATTCACCCACATGCTAATATAAATATATATACTTTATAACTTTTGTCCGATAATTTGAAAAATGGGTAAATGAGTGCCCATAAAGTAAGCAAATTTACGACACTTACTATAGCAATAATTGAACAAAACTGAGTGCCTTCTCACGTAAGCATTAATAATCAAAACCGTGTGCTACTATTCAACCATACGTATTACTGTACTTTTACTACCGATGTAGTTCAACAGTATCAACGGTAAAACTTCCGCCGTTATTTTCATAAAGTATTTTTTGTCGTTTTCTCAACCGACAATAATTCCGTTGTGGGGTCCACCAATAATTGTGCCGTCGTACGGATATTCCCCGACAAAAAGAATATTCTCCGACCAATCGAATATAATATGACAACTTGCATACTTTGCAAAATTTATAAATACTACCCATAACTATTATATCAAATCCACACATTAATATAAAAAAAATTATTTCGAGAAAAAAATAAATATTTATTCATAAAATCTGGGGTTTCACAATCTCCCCTCCTTATAGAATTTCGCCCTCGAAATTTACGTACTACTTGGTATGCCGAACATGTGAGGAACCTTGACTTCACTTCAAATTCTAACTCTTGAGGTATAACCTTTAAGCATCGAATATGATCCTTCTTATCCAAGATGTTAACACGTATCTCCTCATACGTTAAATCTTTCGCTATTTCGTCCGGTTTTAAATTAATAATGCGGTTCGGGTCGTCCACATATTTACGGAACATCGATACGTAAAAAAAAATTCTGAACACGCGCAACATACTTGGCGTAAAACGAGTCTATAGGCCACAGTTCCTACTTCATCGAGGATTTCAAATGGGCCAATTAAATCGAGAGTTGAGATTTCCTCTCTTCGTCGATTCTTGCTTCTAGAATAACGCCCTCTTGAACCTTCTTCTTCACATTTATCAGCTCTTAGTATGTAGCTTGAGCGGCTTTAACTTTATCGATTAAAGTCGATTTTAATCGTATATTCGTTATCTTCACGTGGGTTCGAATATTCACACTTGTAACCGTATACGATCTTCTACACAACGCGTCAGCTACCACGTTCACTTTTCCACGATGTTATTGAATGGTACGATCGTAATCTTCAACAGCTCGAGCCAACGTCTTTGGCGCATAATACGTTCGTTTTAGTTGAAGAAATATTTGAGGGTTTAAGAAATAGGTTTTGTACTGGGGTCAATACAAAATTCAATTTTACGCTCTGGGGTAGGCTAAGAAGTCTTCAAGAATACGTCAAGAAATTTATTAACAATAGAAATATCGTTCAAAACTGTGACCCTCATCCAAGACTTGGATAACACGTCACATTGATACCTATCAACTTGCCATCATCATTTACAACGTCTCCTACGGAAAGTCTAGCTTCGGTGCATTCCACACCAGGAAGTCAACAGCGAAAGGAACGGGGATTTTTACTTATGGCTTGATGACAATGATTGACTTTAGTGGTTTGGTTACTTTGAATTTGCATAACAGGTTGGTTAGGAATATGAAAGCTAACAACCTTACGAGAAGCATGATGAGTAGTGAACCAATCGTTTCAAAAAAAAATCACATCAAAGGCAAGTATTTTCAAAGAGATAAGATCGACAGGTAACGTGAAAGTGTTGATTTGAACAAGATTTATATAATAGTAGAGGTACGAAGTTTCTCCCAACTGAGTTTAAATAGACATATCAAAGTCTAAGTTCTCCGGAGTTAACTTCAAACATTTAACACAACTAGGTGAAATAAAAGAGTGAGTAGAACCGGTATCTAACACGGTATAGACTTCGCAAGAGTTTATGACTAACATACCCGTGATAATTTTATTCAGGTTCCTCGTCACGAAAAAAAAAATACTCTCTCTTAAACTACTGGCTTTGGCTTTTCTGGGATGGTCTTTGGTGCCTCCATCCTATCTGAACTTGTCTTCGGTGAACGACAAAATCGGGCTAAATGACCTTCTCTTCCACAATTATAACATGCTTTGGACGGCATCGCGCAGTTTGGACTGATGTGCCCCTCCCCTCCGCATTTGAAACATATGATAGGTGATCGTTCTCCTTCCTTAACGACAGGTGCTGGTGCTGACATCTTTCCATCATTGTTGAATCTCCTCTTCTTAAAATGTTCATTCTTATTGTTTTGGCCCTGATTACCACCGAAGTGGTTACCATTTACCATTTCGGCCTGTTGATTCCCTCCACGCTTGTTGTCACCGCTTCGATGACTGCTCTCACTGGTATTATCATTTTGCCGGCTGCTCTCTTTTGGTTGCGTTATCTCGTTATCGCGCGCTCCACCAACTGAGCCCTATTTACAACATCTGAATACAAACACAGTTTATGAGAAACAAGATGTTGACGTATCTTCGGCTTCAAACCTCTTAAAAACATCCGCGTCATTCTTTCTTCATTATCCACCAGGTGGGACGCAAACCGGGATAACTCCGCAAATTTTGCCGTCGTACTGCGACACGGTCATATTATTCTGCTCCAATTTGATGAACTCCACCTCCTTCATGTGACGAATACTCTCGGGAAAGTATTTGTCGTTAAACAGATCTTGGAACTTCTCCCAAGACATCTTCAGTGCGGCAGGTTGAGTACGCTTTATCGATTCCCACCAGTAATCTGCCTCTCCTCGCAACATAAAGGCGGCAAGGGAACCTTTTGCTCCTCGGAGCAACCCAAGACATCAAATATCTTGGTGATCTGCTTTATCCATGTTTCAGCTACAAGTGGTTTGGGTTCTCCCTTAAACTCCGGTGGTCCCAGCTCCTTAAACTGCTTAGCGGTGACCGCCTGAGAGTTTTCAGTATTTCCACCTACGTTGTGGACAGGAGCCGCTTTCACCTGTTGTTGCATGAATTGCATAAAACCTCTAAACATTGCATCATTCATCATTTGGTCAGTGTTGTTGTTTGCATGAGGATTGACACCTTCCTGATGCACATTATCATGATTATTGATGTGTGGTGAATCAACAGTCGTCTGTGCTCTATTGCTATTCTCAACATTCTCGGATGCCATTTTCAGATACTGCCACAAAATAAAAAATAATTGATATGTCATATATTATCCTTATGTTATGACCGACCAATTAAATACCATGCAAATAAACTTAGGTAGGTCATACTAGCGAAGGAATTCCCCGTCTCTCTCCCCTCCTAGTTCTATTCTTACATCCTAGCCAGGGATCATATCCCTAAGCTTTGATACCAACTGTGACGCCCCCAAAATTAGGTATACATCACCCATCTTGGGTCGTCAGATACATAGTACAGAATACAAATACAACTGATTAATACATCTGTCGTGTACAATACGACAAAACATAAACTGTGAGTTTGAATACAAATATTATCTTCTAGAGAGTATTCATACTCAAAAGGAGTCCTCATTACATTTATTAACACACCATTACATAGAATAGTGAGGACTACTAACTAATACTATCATTCGGACCATCACTCCGTACCCCGACTTGTCCCAGCTACGTTCTCATTTCCTGAAGAGAACAGTGAAAGAAAGGGTGAGCTCAACTAGCCCAGTAAGAAATATTATGACTAAGATAATGCAGAATAAATTATCATTAGCCTTCAACAATGTTAAACTGATAAAATATAATAGACATCAAGTTTAACTGCAGCGGAACAAGCAATCCATTAAAAGAGTCAAGTAGAAAATAAACTCTACTATCTTTTATGATTTAAAAGGTTTTTCAACACTGCGATCGCTGAGACTCAGCTTAATAAAATAATCCACATCATCGAATTACCCCTGCACTACGGCCAAGGATATTCGTGTATTCATTAATGGTCATGATCATGCCAACAACTGTCCATCAATGCACTACGGGCCAATGAGGACTTTTACCACATCATTCGTAACATTTCGGTCATGATTACACCGAATAATCCCTGGTCATAATCATACCAAGTCCATCTATGCACAGCACAGGCCACAGATGACTTTCAACAGAATATAAACATGAGGATGATGACAATGATATAAGAATTCAATAAAACAAGTTCAAGAATTATTTATCCAAGAATTAACAACGTCCAAATTGTCAACATGATACTACTTTGTGGAGTAAAATTCAAGAACGCTTAGAAGAATATTTTCTTGAAAAGATACTGGATGAAACGCAACTATCAAGGATATTCCACAAATTTCATGGAGTATAGAAGTCAAAACTTAACCAACTGAGTATAATAAAGAATGGAATAACAAAAGAAATCACCATGCATGCGATGCATAGACCGCACAGACAGGTTATTCCAACAGAATAATAAATAATGGAACCAGGTCCGGCGTAAACGCACCACAGACAGGATATTCCGACAGAATAATAAATAATGGAACCAGGTCCGGCGTAAACGCACAGACAGGATATTCCGACAGAATAATAAATAATGGAACCAGGTCCGGCGTAAACGCACAGACAGGATATTCCGACAGAATAATAACAAGACGGAACCAGGTCCGGTGTAAAACACACAGACAGGATGTTCCAACAGAATAATAGAAGAATGTCACCAAGTATAGGGTATATCCGCGTATACAGGTTATTCCAACAGAATAATAAGAAATGGAATAACAACAGTTCTCTTCATGAATAAGAAAGAATAACACCCCTTACCGTTTTAAAGAAGAGCTGAAGTAAGGAAGTAGTTAAGTAGCAGAATACTCTTCTTCTCTCTCTCTATAGTTTCTCTCTATAGTTTCTCTCTCTAGAGTTCAGTGAATTCGTAAGAAATAATGAAGGAATGAGCTGCTATTTATAGAAAAATGAAATGCATAGTAACTAATCCATGAACGGTCCAGATTGATTTACTTTAATCTGACGGTCCATAATTAAAGTAAAATCTTTTAAATAAAATATAATATATTCTATTTAAAAATAATAATAATACGCAACTACCCCCATTACTGACTCAATTTTCTTTCACCTCCCTACCAGCACTCAATCATACATATATATGTTATATATAATATATAATCAAGTACATGGCACCATTATATATATATTATAATAATTAATCTCTCCCGACCAATTTATCAACACAAAGCTTTTGTTTGAAAAGTTGGCCACTAAGTCCAAGACTTTGAAAAACAAAGCATCCTGCCAAAATCCATCAAAGCCACCACCATTCACCCACATGCTAATATAAATATATATACTTTATAACTTTTGTCCGATAATTTTGAAAAATGGGTAAATGAGTGCCCATAAAGTAAGCAAAATTTACGACACTTACTATAGCAATAATTGAACAAAACTGAGTGCCTTCTCACGTAAGCATTAATAATCAAAACCGTGTGCTACTATTCAACCATACGTATTACTGTACTTTTACTACCGAGTAGTTCAACAGTATCAACGAAAAACTTCCGCCGTTATTTTCATAAAGTATTTTTGTCGTTTTCTCAATCCGACAATAATTCCGTTGTGGGGTCCACCAATAATTGTGCCGTCGTACGGATATTCCCCGACAAAAAGAATATTCTCCGACCAATCGAATATAATATGACAACTTGCATACTTTGCAAAATTTATAAATACTACCCATAACTATTATATCAAATCCACACATTAATATAAAAAAAATTATTTCGAGAAAAAATTAAATATTTATTCATAAAATCTGGGATTTCACAAGTTACTATGCATTCTAATTTTCTATAAATAGCAGCTCATTCCTTTATTATTTCTTACGAATTCACTGAACTCTAGAGAGAGAAACTATAGAGAGAAACTATAGAGAGAGAGAGAAGAAGAGTATTCTGCTACTTAACTACTTCCTTATTTCATCTCTTCTTTAAAACGGTAAGGGGTGCTATTCTTTCTTATTAATGAAGAGAACTGTTGTTATTCCATTTCTTATTATTTTATTGGAATAACCTGTATACGCGGTCTACCCTATACTTGGTGACATTCTTCTATTATTCTGTTGGAACATCTTGTCTGTGTGTTTTACACCGGACCTGGTTCCGTTTTTATTATTATTCTGTTGGAACATCCTGTCTGTGCGTTTTACACCGGACCTGGTTCCGTTTTTATTATTATTCTGTTGGAACATCCTGTCTGTGTGTTTTACACCGGACCTGGTTCCGTCTTGTTATTATTCTGTTGGAACATCCTGTCTGTGTGTTTTACACCGGACCTGGTTCCGTCTTGTTATTATTCTGTTGGAACATCCTGTCTGTGCGTTTACGCCGGACCTGGTTCCATTATTTATTATTCTGTTGGAATAACCTGTCTGTGCGGTCTATCGCATGCATGGTGATTTCTTTTGTTATTCCATTCTTTATTATACTCAGTTGGTTAAGTTTTGACTTCTATACTCCATGAAATTTGTGGAATATCCTTGATAATTGCGTTTCATCCAGTATCTTTTTATGAAAATATTCTTCTAAGCATTCTTGAATTTTACTCCACAAAGCAGTATCATGTTGACAATCTGGACGTTGTTAATTTTTGGATAAATTAATTCTTGAACTTATTTTATTGAATTCTTATATCATTGTCATCATCCTCATGTTTATAAAATGTTGAAAGTCATCTATGGTATGTAGTGCATAGATGGACTTGGTATGATTATAACCAGAGATTATTCGGTGTAATCATGACCGTAATGTTACAAATAAAGTGGTAAAAGTCCTCATTGGCCCGTAGTGCATTGATGGACAGTTGTTGGCATGATCATGACCATTAATGAATACACGAATATCTTTGGCCGTAGTGCAGGGGTGATTCGATGATGTGGATTATTTTATTAAGCTGAGTCCCAGCGATAACAGTGTTGAAAAACCTTTTAAATCATAAAAGATAGTAGAGTTTATTTTCTACTTGACTCTTCTAATGGATTGCTTGTTCTGCTGCAGTTAAACTTGATGTCTATTATATTTTATCAGTTTAACATTGTTGAAGGCTAATGATAATTTATTCTGCATTATCTTAGTCATAATATTTCTTACTGGGCTAGTTGAGCTCACCCTTTCTTTCACTGTTCTCTTCAGGAAATGAGAATGTAGCTGGGACAAGTCGGGGAACGGAGTGATGGTCCGAATGATAGTATTAGTTAGTAGTCCTCACTATTCTATGTAATGGTGTGTTAATAAATGTAATGAGGACTCCTTTTGAGTATGAATACTCTCTAAAGATAATATTTGTATTCAAACTCACAGTTTATGTTTTGTCGTATTGTACACGACAGTGGTATTAGTAAGTTGTATTTGTATTCTGTACTATGTATCTGACGACCCAAGATGGGTGATGTATACCTAATTTTGGGGGCGTCACAGTTGGTATCAGAGCTTAGGGATATGATCCCTGGCTAAGATGCGAGAATAGAACTAGGAGGGGAGAGACGGGAAATTCCTTCGCTAGTATGACCTACCTAAGTTTATTTGCATGGTATATAATTGGTCGGTCATAATATAAGGATAATATATGACATATAAGGATAATATAAGGATATTCGTGTATTCATTAATGGTCATGATCATGCCAACAACTGTCCATCAATGCACTACGGGCCAATGAGGACTTTTACCACCACTTTATTTGTAACATTACGGTCATGATTACACCGAATAATCCCTGGTTATAATCATACCAAGTCCATCTATGCACTACATGCCATAGATGACTTTCAACATTTTATAAACATGAGGATGATGACAATGATATAAGAATTCAATAAAATAAGTTCAAAAATTAATTTATCCAAGAATTAACAACGTCCAAATTGTCAACATGATACTGCTTTGTGGAGTAAAAATTCAAGAATGCTTAGAAGAATATTTTCATGAAAAGATACTGGATGAAACGCAATTATCAAGGATATTTCATAAATTTCATGGAGTATAGAAGTCAAAACTTAACCAACTGAGTATAATAAAGAATGGAATAACAAAAGAAATTACCATGCATGCGATAGACCGCACAGACAGGTTATTCCAACAGAATAATAAATAATAGAACCAGGTTCGGCGTAAACGCACAGACAGGATGTTCCAACAGAATAATAACAAGACGGAACCAGGTTCGGTGTAAAACACACAGACAGGATGTTCCAACAGAATAATAACAAGACGGAACCAGGTCCGGTGTAAAACACACAGACAGGATGTTCCAACAGAATAATAACAAGACGGAACCAGGTCCGGTGTAAAACACACAGACAGGATGTTCCAACAGAATAATAATAAAAACGGAACCAGGTCCGGTGTAAAACACACAGACAGGATGTTCCAACAGAATAATAATAAAAACGGAAACAGGTCCGGTGTAAAACACACAGACAGGATGTTCCAACAGAATAATAGAAGAATGTCACCAAGTATAGGGTAGACCGCGTATACAGGTTATTCCAACAAAATAATAAGAAATGGAATAACAACAGTTCTCTTCATGAATAAGAAAGAATAACACCCATATCGTTTTAAAGAAGAGCTGAAATAAGGAAGTAGTTAAGTAGCAGAATACTCTTCTTTTCTCTCTCTATAGTTTCTCTCTATAGTTTCTCTCTCTAGAGTTCAGTGAATTCGTAAAAAATAATGAAGGAATGAGCTGCTATTTATAGAAAAATAGAATGCATAGTAACTAATCCATGAACGGTCCAAATTGATTACTTTAATCTGACGGTCCATATTTAAAGAAAAATCTTTTAAATAAAATATAAATATTCTATTTATAGAATAACTTTAATAAAGTATTCTGTTTTATATAAAAGATGTTTCTGTTTTATTACGTTAATAATACGAATAAAACAAAGCGTCATTATCGCTAAATAATTCATATTATTAACTGACAATAATTGAATCAAACTGAGTGACTTCTCACATAAGTATTAATAATCAATACCGTGTGCTACTATGCAACCACACGTATTACTGTACTTTTACTACCGAGTAGTTCAACAGTATCAATGGTAAAACTTCCGCCGTTATTTTTAATAAAATATTTTTGTCGTTTTCTCAATCCGACAATAATTCCGTTGTGGAGTCCACCAATGATTGTGCCGTTGTACGAATATTCCCTGTTAAAACGAATATTCCCCGACCAATCGAATATTGTATAACAACTTGCGTATTTTGCAAAATTTATAAATATTACCCACAACTATAATATTATATCAAATTAACTCCATAATATTCAAAAATGATATTTATAAAAAAATTCATCTTTATTTATAAAAGTTGGGGTCTTACAGGTCAGACACTTGGCAACACATTCTGCAACATCACGCTTCAAATTCGGCCACCAAAAATGTTGTCTAAGATCTTGGTACATCTTGGTACTACCAGGGTGAATTGAATATCATGAACTATGAGCCTCGCTTAAAATATCTTCCTTAATCTCTTGTACTGGCGATACCCAAATTCTACTCTCAAATCTCAGTATTCCTTCCTTATCTATCTTAAATCTCGGTTCGGTTCCTTCAGATATCTTCTTTGTCACCTTTTTGCATTCATCATCTTGAAGCTGAGCCTCCTTCACTTTATCTAGTAGAGTTTGTACCAGATTGCATCTGAAATAGCTTCTCATCAATCTCCATTGGATACTTCACTTCCAATTCCAGTTTCTCCATTTTCACAATTAGCTCTTCCTGAGCAGTTAACATCATCAATTTCTCACGACCCTTTCTACTTAAGGCATCGACAACCACATTCGCCTTACCCGGATGGTATAAAATCTCACAGTCGTAATCCTTGATTAATTCCAACCATCTTCTCTGACGCATATTTAAATCCTTCTGTGTGAAAATATATTTCAGACTCTTGTGGTCCGTATATATTTCACACTTCTCCCCCTAGAGATAGTGCCTCCAAATTTTCAAAGCAAATACAACTGCAGCTAACTCTAAATCATGGGTCGGATACCCCTTCTCGTAATCCTTCAATTGTCGTGATGCATACGCAATGACTTTACTATTTTTCATCAGCACACAACCAAGTCCTTTATGCGACACATCACTAAAAATAACAAAATTGTCTGTATCATCCGGAAGAGATAACACAGGTGCCGTACTCAACCTCTTCTTTAATTCTTGAAAGCTCTCCTCACACTTCTCCGTCCAAACAAATTTCACAGCTTTTCGAGTTAAATTCGTTAACAGAGTTGCGATCTTGGAAAAATCTTGAATGAATCTTCTATAATATCCCGCCAATCCAAGAAAGCTTCTTACTTCTGACGGCGTTCTCGGCTAATCCCAGTTAATCACGGCTTCGACTTTAGATGGATCTACCGAAATTTCCGTTTTTATCGATCACGTGACCAAGAAATTGTACTCGCTCGATCCAGAATTCGCATTTTGAAAATTTAGCGTACAACTTTCCCTTCTTAATACTTCCAACGTTAATCTCAAATGTTCTTCGTGTTCTTCTTTGGTTTTGGAATATACCAGAATGTCGTCTATAAATACCACCACGAATTTGTCCAAAAACGGCTTGAACACACCATTTATTAGTCCCATAAATGCTGCAGGAGCATTCGTTAGACCAAACGACATTACTAAAAATTCGTAGTGACCGTATCGCGTTCTGAACGCTGTCTTCGGTACATCCTCTGGCCTCACCTTCAGTTGGTGATAACCACTCCTCAAGTCTATCTTGGAAAAGTATCTTGCTCCCTTTAATTGATCAAACAGATCGTCGATTTTTGGTAATGGATATCTATTCTTAATCGTGACCTTGTTCAGTTCTCTGTAGTCAATGCAGAGCTGCATCGATTCGTCCTTCTTTTTCACAAACAACATCGGCGCTCCCCACGACGATACGCTCGGTTGAATGTACTTTTTGTCCAGTAATTCTTGTAATTGTACCATTAATTCTTTCATCCCTACTGCTGCTATTCTGTATGGTGCCTTCGATATTGGAGCGGTTCCGGGCACCAAATCGATCACGAAATCTACCTCTCTATCTGGTGGAAGTCCTGGCAAATCGTTTGGAAATACGTCGACGAATTCCCTCACAATCGGTATCTCTTCTACCTTCGGATTCTCTTTTCGACTGTCGACTTTGTAAGCTAAATATCTTACACAGCCTTGTCTTAACAACCTCCTGGCCTGCATCATCGTCAGACAACTCGCTTGTCTAGGCGACTTGCTACCATAAAACACAACATTTGACGGAGTCATAAGGTTAATACTGTGACGCCCCCAGAATAGGTATACAACACCCATTCTGAGTCGCCAAATACATGGTACAGAAAGCAAACTACAACTTCAATAATACAATTGTCGTGCAAAATACGACAACACATACTGTGAGTTTAAATACAAATATTGTCTTCTAGACAATATCCACACTCAAATAAATCCTCATTACAATTATTCAAACACTATTTTACAGAAATAGTGAGGACTGCTAATACATCTTTCTAGAACCATCACTCCATACCCCGACTAGATCCTGCTATGTTCTCACCTCCTGAGAAGAAAAATGGAACAAAAAGGAAAAGGGTGAGCTCAACTAGCCCAGTAAAGAATATTATGACTAAGATAATATACAACAAATTATCGTTAGTCTTCAACAGGGAAAAATCTGATAAAATATAATCGACAACAAGTTTTAGATCAACAACTGCAGCGGAAACAACAAACCATTAGAAGAGTCAAGTAGAGAAAGAATTCTACTATCTTCTAAGATTTAAAAGTCCATCATCAATATTTTATCCCTGTAACATCAATTAATAATCATCTTTAACCAAATATTCATCTTTGCACTACAGGCCAAAGATATTCATTTGTATCATCAGTCGGTCATGTTCATCTCAACACCTGTTCATCTTTGCACTACAGGCCAAAGATATTCATCAAGTAATTATACATCTTTGCACTACAGGCCAAAGATATTCAGTAATATCATCATTTAGGACTGAGGATGATGAAAAATATCTTAAAGAGAACGAATCCAATGAGACAGAAGGACAAATAGTAGGGATTCGTATAACAGTTTATCCAAGATCAATAATACTTCATAATAATCAATTGTGAAGCAGAATTCAAAAATAAAGATCAAAACATGGATACAATCAAAGATAGTAACCATAATAGACATCTTGGACAAAAAGGGAAAATTTTATTTTTCGGTGAATAGTGCCGTATTCGTGAATAGTGCCGTATACGTGAATAGTGCCGTATACGTGAATAGTAACCCCGACACAAAAAGTTCCAAATTTGATAAAAACTCATATCAATATTTCAGCATAATGATATTGAAGAAAATAATATCATTTAAGAAGAAAATAATATCCCTTACCTCAAAATATCAGTACTTCTGGTCGGAATACCGGTATAAGGCTGAAAGAAACTTGCTCTGATGAATAGAAACTCTCAAAGTATCTAAATACTCACAAAATACACTCAATAATCTAGAGAGAGAAAGAGAGAAAACTTGTTTCTGGTGTGATTTTCAATTCTAACTTAGCCCTCTATTTATAGGAAAATTTTGGTAGGTTTGACCTGCAACCTGATGGCTTTACCTGCTACTATTCCCACCTACCACATTTGAAATATAATTCAGCACATTTCTTCACCAACCACAAGTGGGGCCCACCAATTCTAGAATTTTCCATCAAAATGATAAACTCCGAAAATTCAACAATTTCTGAACCAGTCATCTTGTAAAATTCATAATAAATCATACGTTCATTTTTAACGGTTCAAAATTTGTGGACATATACTCAACTTATATATGTATAACATATCCAAAAATTACCACGATCCAACGGTCGGATTAAAAATTATAACCCCCGCAATATATCTCAAAAACCCTGATTTTTAATACCTCCATTCCGACAAAAATACTGATAAAAACCTCAACATTAACTCCTTCATTTTTAACCACAAAAATATATCCCTCATTTATATCCACATAAAATAAATATTTCCTTATCATATGAATCAATAATTAATTATTCACAAATAATATTACAGAATCACATTTATGACAACCAGGCCGTTCCCAGGAAAGAGGGGGCTTTCCAATAAGGATTTCTCCTTACTGGCGCGCAATTAGATGACCAAACCTCTCCTTAGACAGAACTTTCTAGACATTGCCAATAATGTTATCTAATAATATTATTCAAATAATATGAATTATTGATCTGATAAATGAAAATACTGTGCAGCAACAATTATTGAAACAACAATAATATAAAATATCAACGCAGCAATTATTGAATCAATAAAATAAAATATTGAATAATAACTACTGTAACAATTATTGAGTAGTGCCTTCTTACGTAAGAATCAATAATTGGTGCAATACCGTGTGCTACTGTATTTTAACCACCGGGTATTCCAACAGTATTAACGGTAACAACTACGCCGTTATTTATAAACAACTTATACTTGTCGTTTTCTTCATCCAATCGCTTTCCGTTATGGGGCCCACACAAGGCTGCGTCGTCGTACGAATATTCCCCGACAGCAAGAATATTCCACGACCAACCGAATATTCACCGACCAAAAATAAATATTTTATAACCACTTGCTTATTTTGCAAAATTTGCACATTTCACCCATAACCAAAGTATTATATCAAATTAACCCCTTATTATTCACAATAATATTTAGAGAAAATTTGATTTTATTCATTAATAAGTTGGGGTCTTACAACCTCCCCTCCTTATGAAATTTCGTCCTCGAAATTGACGTACGTACCTGATGTTTCAAAAAGGTGAGGATACCTCGCTTTCATTTCTGATTCCAACTCCCAGGTCATTTCTTCAATAGCATGGTTTCTCCACAAAACCTTAACTTGTGGTATAACCTTCGTGCGTAGGACATGCTCTTTCCTATCCAAGATCTTAACAGGTACCTCCTCGTACGTTAAATCTTCAGCTATCTCGTCTGGTTCTAACTCAATAATGTGGTTCGGGTCTTTAACATATTTACGAAGCATAGATATGTGAAAAACATTATGAACACGAGACATGCTTGGAGGTAATGCGAGTCTATATGCCACATTTCCTATTCGCTCAAGAATCTCAAATGGACCAACAAATCTTGGATTGAGCTTTCCTCTCTTCCCAAATCTTGTAACTCCCTTCCATGGTGCAACACGTAACAATACATGATCCCCAATATTAAATTCCACGTCCTTCCGATGAAGATCCGCATAACTCTTTTGTCGATCCTGTGCCGTTTGTATACGTTGTCGAATCGTTTGGATCTTCTCTGTAGTAATGCGTACCAATTCTGGTCCCAACAATGTTGCTTCACCCACCTCGTCCCAGCATACTGGAGAACGACATTTTCTTCCATACAACGCCTCAAATGGAGCCACACCTATGCTCGCCTGATAACTGTTGTTGTAGGAGAATTCCACCAATGGTAGGTACTTATCCCAACTCCCTTTGAGATCTAGGACACAAAGTCTTAATAGATCTTCAAGAGTTTGAATAGTCCTCTCTGATTGTCCGTCCGTTTGAGGATGGTATGCTGAACTGAATCGTAAATCCGTGCCCATAGCTTTCTGCAAGCTAACCCAAAATCGTGAAGTGAATCTTGGGTCACGATCCGAAACTATGGATACTGGCATGCCATGCAATCTCACAATCTCGTTCACGTACATACTAGCAAGACGTTCAAGGGAATAAGTCTCACGTATCGGCAAGAAATGAGCGGACTTGGTTAATCTATCAACAATAACCCAAATCGCATCTATGCCTTGAGAAACCTTGGGAAGACCCGTAACAAAATCCATAGTAATGTGTTCCCACTTCCATTTCGGAATCTCAAGTGGTTGCAATGGACCCTTTGGTACTTGATGCTCCGCTTTTACACGTTGACAAGTTAAACATCTCGAGATAAACTCCGCGATCTCTCTTTTCATATTGCTCCACCAAAATGTATGTCGAAGATCGTGATACATTTTGGTACTCCCAGGATGGATTGCAAACGGTGTGTTGTGTGCCTCCATCATTATTCTATGCTTCAAGTCAAAATCGTTAGGAACACAAAGTCTGGAGTTGACTCGAAGTATTCCTTCTTCATCGATTCTTGCTTCTGGAATAGCACCTTCTTGCACTTTCTTCTTCATACGCATCAGCTCTATATCCGTAGCTTGAGCAGCTTTAACTTTATCGATTAAAGTCGGTTCTACTCGTATATTTGATATCATCATGTGGGTACTTGGAGCCTTCATCTCTATCTCCATCCTTTGCAAGTCATACAAAATGGGCCTTTGTGTTAAAAACATTGCACTCGTACCCGCATATGATCTTCTACTCAATGCGTCAGCTACTACGTTTGCTTTTCCAGGATGATATTGGATGGTATGATCGTAATCTTTCAACAGCTCGAGCCAACGTCGTTGCCGCATGTTGAGTTCCTTTTGGGTGAAGAAATATTTGAGGCTTTTATGATCTGTATAGATCTCCACTTTCTCCCCATACAGGTAGTGTCTCCAGATCTTCAACGCAAAAACGACTGCTGCCAACTCCAAATCATGAGTAGGATAATTCCTCTCATATTCTTTGAGTTGTCGTGAGGCATAGGCTATGACTTTCCCATGTTGCATGAGAACACATCCTAACCCTTTGCCTGAAGCATCGCTGTAGATAACAAATCCATCCGAACCAGATGGTATTGTCAAAACAGGTGCCGAAATGAGTCTCCTCTTGAGTTCTTGGAAACTCTTCTCGCATTCCTCACTCCATACGAATTTTGTATCTTTCCGAGTCAGCTGAGTTAACGGAGTAGCGATTCGAGAAAATCCTTCCACAAATCTCCGATAATAACCAGCTAAGCCCAGAAAGCTACGTACTTCGGTTACCGACTTCGGTTGCTCCCAACTTTGTATGGCTTCAATCTTCGCCGGGTCGACAGATACTCCATGTTTTGACACCACGTGCCCAAGGAATGCTACTTCCTCAAGCCAGAACTCGCATTTCTTCAGTTTGGCATATAGCTTGTTTTCACGAAGCCTTTGCAGTACCAGCTTCAAATGGCGCTCATGATCTTCACGGCTTTTGGAATAGATGAGGATGTCATCAATAAAGACAACAACGAACTGATCCAAATATTCTTTGAATACACGGTTCATCATATCCATGAAGGCAGCAGGAGCATTAGTCAATCCAAAAGACATTACTAAGAATTCATAATGCCCGTACCGAGTTCTGAAGGCAGTCTTTGGAATATCCTCAGTTTTAATCTTCAGCTGATGATATCCAGAACGAAGATCGATCTTTGAAAAGAATTGTGCTCCTTGCAACTGGTCAAACAGGTCATCAATGCGAGGTAGCGGATACCTATTCTTGATGGTGACATGGTTCAATTCTCGATAGTCAATACAAAGTCGCATACTCCCGTCTTTCTTCTTTACGAATAAAACAGGAGCACCCCAAGGAGACGTACTAGGACGAATAAAACCGATGTCCAACAACTCCTGTAGTTGGACTTTTAACTCCTGAAGTTCAATAGGAGCCATTCGATATGGGGTTTTAGAAATGGGCTTTGTACCGGGTTCAAGGTCAATAAAGAATTCAATTTCTCGTTCCGGGGGTAGACCGGGAAGTTCTTCAGGAAATACATCGGAAAATTCTCTAACAATAGAAATATTATTCAAATCTGACTTGTCTTTGTTCAAATCCATAACATGGGCTAAGAAAGCTTGACATCCGTTTTTCAATAAACGAATAGCTTTGTGGCTTGATATGACAGTGACTGATTTTAGTGGTTTAGTAGTTTGAATTCGTATGACAGGTTGGTTAGGAATATGAAAACTAACAACCTTACGAAAACAATCAATTTTAGCATGATGAGTGGTTAACCAATCAATTCCTAAAATCACATCAAAAGCAAGTATCTTTAAAGAGATAAGATCAACAGGTAATGTGATAGTGCCAACTTGGATCATGCAAGATTTATAAACTGTAGATGTAACGAAGGTTTCACCCAACGGAGTTTCAACAGATAAGTTAAAGTCCAATTTCTCCGGAGTCAAGTTTAAACGTTGAGCACAAGCAGGAGAGATAAAAGAATGGGTAGAACCGGTATCTAGTAAAGTATAAACTTCGCAAGAATTCAAGATTAGCTTACCCGTGATCACCTCGTTCGGGTTTCTCGCGTTTTGGCCAGTTACGACAAACGCTCTTCCAGGAACCGCTGATTTCGCCTTATCCGGGACAGCCCTTGGAATCACCACTCCCGCTGAACTTGGTTTCGCTATAGTACAATCTCGAGCGATGTGGCCTTCCTTCCCACAGTTGTAACACACCTTGGATTGTTGTGGACAGTTTGGGCTGATATGTCCCTCTTTCCCGCATTTGTAACATCTAACTGGCGGTCGTTCTCCTCCCCTAAAATTTGTTGTTGGTGCTGGTGCTGGTGCTGATGTCTTCCCGTCATTGTTGAATCTCCTCTTTCTGAAATTTCCACTTGACTCACCTCTCCTATTATCATGGCCACGATGACCACCCGAGTGGTTACCGCCTTTGTTCGTATTTTTCCCTCCTCGTTGGTTATCATCGCTCTGATGATTGCTGTCACCGGTATGACCCTGGTTGTGGTCCCTCGGTTGAGTATACTCATTATCTCTCTCTAATAATTGGGCCCTGTTGACAACATCTGAATACAGAGAAAATTTATGAGAGATAAGGTATTGACGAATCTCAGGTTTTAAACCTCTCAGAAACATCCGCGTCATTCGTTCCTCATTTTCGACCAAATGAGGTGCAAACCTGGATAACTCTGCAAACTTCGCCTCGTACTGGGACACCGTCATGTTGTTTTGTTCCAGTCTAATAAACTCAACCTCCTTCATATGACGAATACTTTCAGGAAAGTACTTGTCATTGAACAGTTTTTGAAATGTTTCCCAGGACATGTTGAGTGCGTCAGGCTGGGTACGCTTCACAGACTCCCACCAGTAGTCTGCCTCACCGCGGAACATAAATGTGGCGAATGGAACCTTCTGTTCCTCCGTGCATCCCAAGACATCAAATATCTTGGTAATTTGCTTGACCCACGTTTCCGCCATGATCGGATCCGGCTTTCCCTTAAATTCTGGTGGTCCCAATTCTTTGAACTGCTTAGCTGTGACAAACCGCGCGTTGTTATCATTTCCACCCGTATTCTGCACACGAGTCTCCCTCGTCTGATTTTGCATGAACTGCAAAAAGCTCCTAAACATTCCATCATTCATCGTTTGCTCGGTAACGTTGTTTACAGGAGGAATATTGCCTTCCTGTTGCACGTTCCCCTGGGTAGTGATCAAAGGTGTCTCCACGGTCTGATTTACTCCATTATTAACGTTCTCAGCTGCCATTCTTAAATACTGCCATAAAACAAGGGTTAATAGTCATGTCATATATTATCCCTATACTCTGACCGACCAAATAAACACCAAATAAACTTAGTCAGGTCATACTAGCGAAGGAATTCCCCGTCTCTCCCCTCCTAGTTCTTGTCTCACATCTCAGCCAGGGATCATATCCCTAAGCTCTGATACCAACTGTGACGCCCCCAGAATAGGTATACAACACCCATTCTGAGTCGCCAAATACATGGTACAGAAAGCAAACTACAACTTCAATAATACAATTGTCGTGCAAAATACGACAACACATACTGTGAGTTTAAATACAAATATTGTCTTCTAGACAATATCCACACTCAAATAAATCCTCATTACAATTATTCAAACACTATTTTACAGAAATAGTGAGGACTGCTAATACATCTTTCTAGAACCATCACTCCATACCCCGACTAGATCCTGCTATGTTCTCACCTCCTGAGAAGAAAAATGGAACAAAAAGGAAAAGGGTGAGCTCAACTAGCCCAGTAAAGAATATTATGACTAAGATAATATACAACAAATTATCGTTAGTCTTCAACAGGGAAAAATCTGATAAAATATAATCGACAACAAGTTTTAGATCAACAACTGCAGCGGAAACAACAAACCATTAGAAGAGTCAAGTAGAGAAAGAATTCTACTATCTTCTAAGATTTAAAAGTCCATCATCAATATTTTATCCCTGTAACATCAATTAATAATCATCTTTAACCAAATATTCATCTTTGCACTACAGGCCAAAGATATTCATTTGTATCATCAGTCGGTCATGTTCATCTCAACACCTGTTCATCTTTGCACTACAGGCCAAAGATATTCATCAAGTAATTATACATCTTTGCACTACAGGCCAAAGATATTCAGTAATATCATCATTTAGGACTGAGGATGATGAAAAATATCTTAAAGAGAACGAATCCAATGAGACAGAAGGACAAATAGTAGGGATTCGTATAACAGTTTATCCAAGATCAATAATACTTCATAATAATCAATTGTGAAGCAGAATTCAAAAATAAAGATCAAAACATGGATACAATCAAAGATAGTAACCATAATAGACATCTTGGACAAAAAGGGGAAATTTTATTTTTCGTGAATAGTGCCGTATTCGTGAATAGTGCCGTATACGTGAATAGTGCCGTATACGTGAATAGTAACCCCGACACAAAAAGTTCCAAATTTGATAAAAACTCATATCAATATTTCAGCATAATGATATTGAAGAAAATAATATCATTTAAGAAGAAAATAATATCCCTTACCTCAAAATATCAGTACTTCTGGTCGGAATACCGGTATAAGGCTGAAAGAAACTTGCTCTGATGAATAGAAACTCTCAAAGTATCTAAATACTCACAAAATACACTCAATAATCTAGAGAGAGAAAGAGAGAAAACTTGTTTCTGGTGTAATTTTCAATTCTAACTTAGCCCTCTATTTATAGGAAAATTTTGGTAGGTTTGACCTGCAACCTGATGGCTTTACCTGCTACTATTCCCACCTACCACATTTGAAATATAATTCAGCACATTTCTTCACCAACCACAAGTGGGGCCCACCAATTCTAGAATTTTCCATCAAAATGATAAACTCCGAAAATTCAACAATTTCTGAACCAGTCATCTTGTAAAATTCATAATAAATCATACGTTCATTTTTAACGGTTCAAAATTTGTGGACATATACTCAACTTATATATGTATAACATATCCAAAAATTACCACGATCCAACGGTCGGATTAAAAATTATAACACCCGCAATATTTCTCAAAAACCCTGATTTTTTTTAATACCTCCATTCCGATAAAAATACTGATAAAAACCTCAACATTAACTCCTTCATTTTTAACCACAAAAATATATCCCTCATTTATATCCACATAAAATAAATATTTCCTTATCATATGAATCAATAATTAATTATTCACAAATAATATTACAGAATCACATTTATGACAACCAGGCCGTTCCCAGGAAAGAGGGGGCTTTCCAATAAGGATTTCTCCTTACTGGCGCGCAATTAGATGACCAAACCTCTCCTTAGACAGAACTTTCTAGACATTGCCAATAATGTTATCTAATAATATTATTCAAATAATATGAATTATTGATCTGATAAATGAAAATACTGTGCAGCAACAATTATTGAAACAACAATAATATAAAATATCAACGCAGCAATTATTGAATCAATAAAATAAAATATTGAATAATAACTACTGTAACAATTATTGAGTAGTGCCTTCTTACGTAAGAATCAATAATTGGTGCAATACCGTGTGCTACTGTATTTTAACCACCGGGTATTCCAACAGTATTAACGGTAACAACTACGCCGTTATTTATAAACAACTTATACTTGTCGTTTTCTTCATCCAATCGCTTTCCGTTATGGGGCCCACACAAGGCTGCGTCGTCGTACGAATATTCCCCGACAGCAAGAATATTCCACGACCAACCGAATATTCACCGACCAAAAATAAATATTTTATAACCACTTGCTTATTTTACAAAATTTACACATTTCACCCATAACGAAAGTATTATATCAAATTAACCCCTTATTATTCACAATAATATTTAGAGAAAATTTGATTTTATTCATTAATAAGTTGGGGTCTTACAAATACGCTTCTTCTGGCAGTCAATTACCGCCCCATAATTGGATAACCAATCCACACCCAAAATAACATCAAATTCCCCAAGTCGAATAGGGATAAGATCTACGTTCATGATATTACCCTTAATATTCACCCTATAGTTCTTAAACACGTACTTAACATGAATTATCTCTCTATTCGCAATTTCTATATTCATGGAATATTCCAACTCATCCATAAGCAAATCTAAACTATTAGCAAAGTCTTCTGATATAAAGGAACAAGTAGCACTCGAATCAAATAAAACATAAGCATTAATTTCATTGATCGGAATGATACCTGACACCACATCACGAGACTGGATTGCGTCCTGCACTGTCATATTGAAAGTTCTGGAGGTCGGTCGGTTTGTTGCGGTTAGTCCGGTGACGGTTAAGGCATTTCCACTGTTATTTTCACGGTTAACTTCTAGTACTGCTCCTCCTGATCCCTTCTTAGGGCAGTCTCTTGCTTGATGATTGTGATGCCCCCAAAATTAGGTATACATCACCCATCTTGGGTCGTCAGATATATGGTACAGAATACAAATACAACTTACTAATACAACTGTCGTGTACAATACGATAAAATATAACTGTGAGTTTGAATACAATTATTGTCTACTAGAGACTATACAAACTCAAAAGGAGTCCTCATTAGAATTATTGTCACACTATTTAACAGAATAGTGAGGACTACTAATACTATCATCTGGTCCATCACTCCGTTTCCCGACTCGTCACAGCTATATTCTCATTTCCTGAAGAGAACAGTGAAAGAAAGGGTGAGCTCAACTAGCCCAGTAAGAAATAGTATGACTAAGATAATGCAGAATAAATTATCATTAGCCTTCAACAGTGTTAAACTGATAAAATATAACGAACATCAAGTTTAACTGCAGCGGAACAAGCAATCCATTAAAAGAGTCGAGTAGAGAATAAAATCTACTATCTTCTATGATTTAAAAGGTTTTTAAACACTGTTATCGCTGGGACTCAGCTTAACAAAATAATCCACATCATCGAATCACCCCTGCACTACGGCCAAGGATATTCTTTAGTATCACGACCACAATTATCCATGCACTACGAACCAAGAATATTTGTGTATTCATTAATGGTCATGATCATGCCAACAACTGTCCATCAATGCACTATGGGCCAATGAGAACTTTTACCACATCATTTGTAACATTACGGTCATGATTATACCGAATAATCCTTGGTCATAATCATACCAAGTCCATCTATGCACTACAGGCCACAGATGACTTTCAACATTTTATAAATATGAGGATGATGACAATGATATAAGAATTTAATAAAACAAGTTTAAGAATTAATTTATCCAAGAATTAACAACGTCCAAATTGTCAACATGATACTGCTTTGTGGAGTAAAATTCAAGAATGCTTAGAATAATATTTTCATGAAAAGATACTGGATGAAACGCATTTATCAAGAATATTCCACTAATTTCATGGAGTATAGAAGTTAAAACTTAACCAACTGAGTATAATAAAGAATGGAATAATAAAAGAAATCACCCGGCATGCGATAGACCGCACAGACAGGTTATTCTAACAGAATAATAAATAATGGAACCAGGTCCGGCGTAAACGCACAGGCAGGATATTCCGACATAATAATAAATAATGGAACTAGGTCCGGCGTAAATACACAGACAGGATATTCTGACAGAATAATAAATAATGGAACCAGGTCCAGTGTAAAACACAAAGACAGGATGTTCCAACAGAATAATAACAAGACGGAACCAGGTCCGGTGTAAAACACACAGACAGGATGTTCTAATAGAATAATAATAAAAACGGAACCACGTCTGGTGTAAAACACACAGACATGATGTTCCAACAGAATAATAGAAGAATGTTACCAAGTATAGGGTAGACCGCGTATACAGGTTATTCCAAAAGAATAATAAGAAATAGAATAACAAAAGTTCTCTTCATGAATAAGAAAGAATAACACCCCTTACCGTTTTAAAGAAGAACTGAAATAAGGAAGTAGTTAAGTAACAGAATACTTTTCTTCTTTCTTTCTATAGTTTCTCTTTCTAGAGTTTAGTGAATTCGTAAGAAATAATGAAGGAATGAGCTGCTATTTATAGAAAAATGGAATGCATAGTAACTAATCCATGAACATTCTAGATTGATTACTTTAATCTGACGGTTCATATTTTAAAAAAATCTTTTAAATAAAATAAAATATATTCTATTTATAGAATAACTTTAATAAAGTATTCTGTTTTATATAAAAAGATGTTTCTGTTTTATTACGTTAATCATGCGAATAAAACAAAACTTCATTATCGCTAAATAATTCATATTATTAACTGACAATAATTGAATCAAACTGAGTGACTTCTCACATAAGCATTAATAATCAATACCGTGTGCTACTATGCAACCACACGTGTTACTGTACTTTTACTATCGAGTAGTTCAACAGTATCAATGGTAAAACTTCCGCCGTTATTTTTAATAAAATATTTTTATCGTTTTCTCAATCCGATAATAATTTTGTTGTGGGGTCCACTAATAATTGTGCCGTTGTACGAATATTCCCTGTTAAAACGAATATTTCCCGACCAATTGAATATTATATAACAACTTGCGTACTTTACAAAATTTATAAATATTACCCACAACTATAACATTATATCAAATTAACTCCATAATATTCAAAAATGATATTTATAAAAAATTTATCTTTATTTATAAAAGTTGGGGTCTTACAATGATCCTTCGAACCACAAATGAAACAAGCACCATTCTTTGGGTTAGGACAATTAGGTGATATGTGGCCTTCCTGACCACAATTATAGCATACTCTCTTTCCCTTCATACAAACTCCTAGATGAGCTTTTCCGCAGGTCGGGCATGCTTCAATCTTTTTCTTCTGCCCTCCATGTTGACTTCCAGCTGACGAGTTATCCGTCCACTTCCTCTTCTGATTATGATTACCCCCAATGCTACTCCCACCAGTCTTGTTGTTACCTTCATTTTCACTCTTCTTCTTCTTCTTCTTCTTCTTCTTCTGCTTTTGATTATACTTGGTCACCGCATCGCTTCCACCTTCAGCGAGGATGGCCTTTTCTAATACTCCGACAAACGTGTTTAGCTGAAATATTGATACCTTGCTGTATACCCAAGGCTTTAGCCCTTGTTCGAATCTTCTGGCTTTTCTCTCGTCAGTGTGTATTTGGTACGGGGCGAACCTTGCCAACTCGTTGAATTTAGCCGTGTAGTCAGGTACGCTCATGTTTCCCTGCTTCAGTTCTAGAAATTGAACCTCCATCTGATTCTGCGAACTAGTTGGGAAGTACATTTCGAAAAACATCTCTTTAAATCTTTCCCACGTAATTACACCTTCACCTCCTCGCACTTTGTTTGCTTGCCACTAGTAGCTAGCCTCAGACTTCAGCATAAACGTTGCAAAAGCGGTCTTCTGGTCTTCTGGTCTTCTCTAACCCTAGCAACGTCGAAAACCTTCTCCATCTCCATAACCCACGTTTGAGCTTCGATTGGGTTCATGGAACCTTTGAACTCTGGCGGTCCCACCGCCTTGAAGTCTTTAAACGTTGTGTTTGGTGGAGCTTGAGGTTGATAATTCATGGCTCCAGTTAGTAAGTTCACCAACTGCTAAACGGGATTAGCATTGGCGTTATTGTTAATATTGGTTTACTCTTCCTGAGCCTGTTGACGTTGTTGTCTTCTCCTTGGCGGCATTTTTCTGTTAAATAAACACTTATTAGAACTTTATTTATTTCTCTAAATAGTTAAGGCATTTCTTAACAATTAACATACTCATTTAATACATCATCTCAAACACTTGATATATTTTCATTCAAATCAAAAGTTTTAACATTAAACGATAGCATAACTGCTATTTACATCAACTATCCTGGAATAAAGAATCCACAGGATTTAAAAAATTTAAATTATTCCTTTGTTCATAAATACATCGGTAAAAACTAATTAAGTTCTTCACATAATTAAGCAAATCATATCACTGCCGATCAAGGTACTGAATAGCCTTGCTACGCTCCTCTTCTAAGATGTGATACATCGTCCTGCGATCCATCATATACAATGGATGTCCTTCGAACTGGATGGGATACCTCAAAACTCGATCTTGAGTCTTATTCATTGCCTTGTTAAGTATAGAGTATGTCTCCCCAATCTTTGCCTTCTTTGCACGACTATCATCTTATGCACGATCAGCTCGACGTGATTCTCTTACCCATCCTTCCTCTGCTATTTTCAATCTTTCGGAGGTTTCCTTCAGTTCCTTCTTCAGCTTCTCTATCTCCTCGGTCTTATCCTCGGTTTGATCCTTCTCATGGACCAAATCCCATTCTAAATTTCCCAATCGTGCGTGAAGAGTCGAAATCTCCCTCTCCTTTTCCTCTAGAATAGACTGCTAAACTGTCGCTCGCTCAGTCAATTCCTGAACCTCGTTTTGTAATTCGACGTTACGGTCGTATAACGTGTCATACATCTCAGCATCAACAGTGTACCGTGGTAACTCCTCTTCTTCCTCTTCCTCATCAAACTCTTCCTCAAGATCCTCCTCAGGATCAGTCTCAGGCTCATGCTCCTGACCAACAACAGTGATCAATGGAGACGGCTCTCTCTGAATCAACTGCTCCCTGACAACATGAATGTCTCGGGGCTCCTCCTCAGTAGGCACTCGGGGTTCCTCCTCCCCAGCTCGACTAGCTCCTCCAACAACTGACATCCTGACAACAAAATTTTAAGTTTTAGTTACTAATTCGTGCTAGCGAACACATAGATTAACACATAAGAACATAGAGTCTTTTATTATCTTCAATGAATTAAGAAATTCATCTCTTAGAACTCGATAAGAATTTTCCTTCACTATGTTCTTTCTATAAGGCTATTACCTAAGGTTGTTCCCCCACCTATGGTTCATAACCTACAACTCTGATACCAACCTGTGACACCCCCAAATTCAGTACTTTCATTTCCACAGGATTTGGTGTTCACGATACAAATATCATCTATCTATCTATCCATAATAAATACAAATCATGCAATAGATAGAAATAAAATCTTCCCCTTAAGGGTTACAACATCTGAATAATAATAATACAATCCCAGGTTAAACTAACTTTAAACATCTGTGCGAAATCGTAAACAAATAAGTCTTAAACGATAACATTAACTCAAGTCTTAAACAAATATATTATCATATAAAACAACAAGTCTTCGTCACTTGCTAACTTTGCCCATGCCTTTACTAATGGAAGGTTCATCGGTTCTTTCGTTCTTAACTGCAATGTTATTATTACGCAAGAGTGAGCACGATTGCCCACAAGTATAATAATGAAAACAACAATATAATAACATGCGAGGAAAAATAATAACTTCGAATATAAAAGCTCAACTTTTGAATCAAAAATGAATAACAAGAATCAAAAGAATTTCTGAGGGTCATAAGACATTGAACTATGTCCTAGGTTGTCAATGGTTATACTTGAAACCTTTAACAGTCATAAGACTATGGACCTTTCTTCTCATACTTAGGGGGATCGGCCCTTAGTACCATACTGTGCACAATATCTTAATGCTAAAGCGTAAATAATTCCCTATACAGGGTTGTTCATCTCAGTTTGACATTCGAGTCCACACCAAAGGAAGTTTGGTTTGGATAATTCATCAAGGGTTCTGAAATTTAAAATGCTAATCAACTATAGACTAGTCGAATCAAAAAGGGTTCGCTAGTCTAACAAGGTTTAACAATAATTGGTAACTTAATTGAATAGAATCTCAAAAGGTATACAATAGAATAAGTATTGTATAACAGCATCATGCTTGAAAGATTTATAAACTTTAATATACAAAACAGACTTGATCAATAATAATGAGAAATTGCTCAATGTAGAAAGGTGAATTAATCAACTTATATAACGATAACAAGTAGGGTTAGGAAACTTGCATAAAAATTCACTTCAAATCATAATAATCATATTCCAAAACCATAAGCATTCAATCCCAGTTGTACAAAATATATCTTAACCCTCTTCTAATCTAACCACCACAACTTATCAACATTCAATCCCTGTCATGAACCATCATACACTACCATAACTACTAATCAATATCTTATATATAAAGACATCACTGCCTAGCCTTTAAATTGCATAATTAGGTGAGTCAACTCACTTATCTGGCTTACAATTTTATTTCTAACAAAGTTAACTCAATCAATTTCAAATCAATTAATTAATTTGGCTTCCAATTTGATTTCCAACAGAAACTCAATTAATTTCAAATCAATTAATTAATTAACGCACCCAATTTTAATCAATTGAAATCCCATATACAATTGATATTAATGAAACCATTAATACAGAAAATAATTTCAGATTAATTTGAAATCAATTAACCATTAATACATAACAGAAAACCATTAATTCGGCTGCCTCTTCCAATCCAATAGTTTTTCTTTTTCTTTCATCTTCAAAACTACAATCCATTAATTCAGCAGCCTCTTCTAATCCAACAGTTTTTCTTTTTCTTTCATCTTCAAAACTGCAATCCAATTGCCTTTTCCAATCCATTGTTTTTTCTTTTTCTTCTCTCTTCCAAATAGCAGCATGTATATACAGGTACTAACAAAAAACACTGTAAAATTGTAGCAACCTCAAATTGAACTAAATGCAAGTTGGGCTAAACACATAACATCATAGCCTCCATGTCTAAGGTTAGAACGAATGCACAATTGGAACCGTTGTGGACTGTAAAACGTAAATGTAACATATAAAAAATTTCTTTTTAAGTTATGTATGTATAGGTAATATGTTTTTCTAAAATTATCAATTGAGTGATTGGTAACCTGTAATTAAACAGATATCATGCTCTATGATGTACCTCTCGAGGCCGACCTTGACTTGATTAGTTCTGAACGTACTTGGCATCCAGTTTTCGTTGATACGAATGCACCGTCCCAAAGTTTAACAGCACAACTACCACATTGTCAAGGTAAGAATATTTGTTTGTCATACATGTAAGTTATGATTTTGTCATAATTATCATTTTTTCATGTTAGCATGTTAGTAAGCATTAGAAGTACCCTAATGCTAATATGGTTAAATCAGTTTTAAATAACATGCCAACATGTATAAATGATAAGTATGCTATCATGTAAGTGTTAATATAAAAAAATTCCTTTTTAAGTTATGTATGTATAGGTAATATGTTTTTCTAAAATTATCAATTAAGTGATTGGTAACCTGTAATTAAACAGATATCATGATCTATGATGTACCTCTCGAGGTCGATCCTGACTTGATTAGTTCTGAACGTACTTGACATCCAGTTTTCGTTGATACGAATGCTCTGTCCCAAAGTTTAATAGCACAAAAGTGCTGTTAGTAAGCATAATTATTATTTCATGTTGATTTTGTCATAATTATCATTTTTTCATGTTAGCATGCTAGTAAGCATCAAAACTTCCCTAATGCTAATATGGTTAAATCAGTTTTAAATAACATGCCAACATTTATAAATGATAAGTATGCTATCATGTAATTTCCACAAGAAATCCCTCTTCCCCTTTCTACTTTTGCGTCGAGAAGCACAAGGGATTGCAAAAATGAACGAAGAAGATTCAAAGAATTCACACTTCAAGGGGAAATAGAATGCCTCAAGACCAAATTAAGGTATTCTATGTATCAAGAGATTGCAAAAAAAAACTTCTCGACAAGTTTAATTGTATTCTAATATTAGTATAACTTTTCCAACCAGTTAAATTTATGTGTTTGACCCCACAAGATAATGGACAATATTGAAACCCACAAGCTCTTTAATGAAACAATGCTTCCATTAGTTCAATAAGAATGAAGTGGGAGGACCAAGAATCTACTACACGTTGATCCAAAAATGACTAACTGCGACACCTTTAAACTACTCTCTAAGATTCGTCATTGAAAACAAACATCAAACCTTAACATTGTGCTTTATCCTCAAAAAGGGATAGGCTGAAAATGAATCCATACAAAAGCATAAAATAGAAAGACTACAAAATAGATGAAAATGAAAGAAAGAGAGCTGGGGAGAGGGGGATTAAATTAAAAATAGAAGTGCATGAAATAAATAGAAACCTAACCACATGTGCATATTATTTATTTAGGATCCCAATAAACATGGACAGAGTTGACAAGGGAACAACATACCATCGTCATCAATCATGGGTTGATACGGAGTCTTTGGTTCTGTTATTTTCTGCCTCACAAGTTTATTTGCTTCAATTTCACCCAGATTCATTTCATCCCATATTACCCTGCCCTTGCTACACCAACAAAGTATCACATTAGAATAAACATTAACTATTGGGCATAGATTCCCGAGCATGTAGCACCAGTAAAATTAATTATAGTTGTAGATAAGTATGTAGCCTAAAAAGTTTAGTACTTATGAAAAGAGAGGGAAAATAATAATGAAAATAAATACATATAGTTTAACTGCTAACTTACATAACAACATTTACAAAGATAGCACGTAATGCTTGCATGTTTATATCATATAATAGAAGTCATTGTTGCACCCAGAAGTACAATAATGGAAAATAAGAGATGGTGAGTTCTAAACAAGTATTCAAGGTATAAAAGATAGATGCACAAGATTTGGATCCTAAAAAAGAAAACAACTGTTTTATAGTACTCGGAGAAAAAATGGAATTGTTAGGGACTAGGGAATAACATAACCCAATTTTTTGTAACTTTAGAATCCTCTTAGTCTTTCAAAAGGGTAAGGAAAAAAACATAAGCATAAACAATGGGTGAATGGACATAAAGAAAAACCAAAATCAGAATTTTTAAGACACATGAATTACCTTATTTCTGTACTCTTTTGATCTTATAAAGCCCCCAAGTGTTCTGAAGTAGTTGAGAATGGCGTGCTTGCTGAAACGAAAATAAATAATTAAATAAAACCTCATAATTTTTTTGAGAAAATGGAGAAAGAAGTTATCATGTGGTTTTTTTATCATGTGGTTTTTTAAATAAAACCTCATAATTTTTCTGAACGCTTAATTTGGGACTTGATTAGTTCTGAATGAACTTGGCATCCAATTTTCGTTGATACGAGTGATTCACCCCAAAGTTTAACAGCACAACTACCATATTGTGAAGGTAAGAATATTTGATAGTCATACATGTAAGTTATGAATTTGTCATAATATCTTTAAAATCTAATTGCTATTTTACGTATGAAATAAATTTAATACTTCATGAAATACCTGTGAATGTGCACTTGACATTTAGTGAGAAAAATAAATTCCAAAAGGAAATACAATCTTTTTTCAATGTGGTTCTGGCAGATACTCCACCACAACAGACACGTGATAACGATGAGCATATTATGATATTAACACAATAAATTGTTGTTATATTAGACCTGTAACAGGATACATAAATTAATATGTATGCTAAAGAAATATAATTATGCAATTGCAAGTAGATAGAATATATGATAAGCATTGAGTTTGGTAAATATTTATATGAATTTAATTTTTCAATAACTGATTGGTGACCTCTAAATAAACAGATATCATACTCTACGATATACCTGTAGAAATCGATCCTGAGTTGATTAGTATTGAATGAATTTGGCATCTAATTTCCGTAGATACGAGTCCTCCACCTCAGAGTTTAACAGAACATCAGCCACATTATGAAGGTAACAATATTTTTTTAGACATAAATGTAAGTTATGAATTTGTCATAACGTCTTTAAAATCTGATTACTATTTTTCATATGCAATAGATTTGACGCTTCATGATATACCTTTGCCTTTAATCAACATCTGTTATTTTCAAACATTAACTATGATTCATAAGTTATGTATATTTTTATACTGCATTACCTTTAATCATTCATAAACTATGAACTTAATCGCATATAAATTCTGTATTTCACGAGAGTATCAAATTATAACTACCTATACAAGAAACCTCCACAAAATACCTATATTAGTTCACTCACTCCTCACTCCCAGTACTGGCGGTACCATTCTTTCGAAATCCTCAATCAAATAAAAGTTTAGAATTTTATTTTTGTTTGTGGACACGAGTAATTTCTACAGAGTGAACTCAAAACATCCTGTGGTGGCAGCGTGGCCAATATCCTATAAAGGATAGAAAAATTTATCTATCATATTTCCTTTTACATCATATTTCATTGTAATGACCCACGTCAGTTAGTATCAGAGCTAAATCTAGACTTAAAAACTTGGAAAATCACTGTTCATTGGTACTGTTCATGTGGATAAACAATTTTATTTTTCATCATCATTCAGCAACTCAATTGCAAGGTCCAAGAAAACAAATTAAGGTTGAATTTTCTAGAATGATGGGGATCACAAGTTGAAGAAATGAATAATTTTATGTTTTTATTATATTAAACTTTTATTACATTTAAATGCATAGAGAATCATATAATTGGGAATTCTTTTTGATACTTGGGATTTCAGAATTTGTGGTATTCCAAGTGCTTTATTTGAGTATTTAGGGTGTTTAGTTATTAGTAGATGAAATGATGGGATAGTGGATGAGTAGGAAGTTTATGTTGGAATAGTGAATGAGCTGGGAAGAAGTTATTTATGTTGACCTAAGAAGCATGGAAACGGGCATACGGAGATACGATGAGTCGATGATTCGCCAAATCTTAAAATACCTAATTTATTAGTAAACATGTATATATTTATGTGGATAATTATATATATGATAAAACATTCAAGAAAATAGATACTACAAGAAAAGAACAACAATTATTCAATAAAAATATAAGTTTCATGTTTCTACAAATATGAAGTCATAAACAACACTAAAAAATAATCATAGAAAATTCAAAGCTCGTAAGTTTTAAAGGAGGAGAGAATCCCAAGTGTACCCGAGAATCAGAGTATTCAGTGCGAGGATATGCCAGTTCATCGGGTTAATGAAGAAACCTTGCTTCCTAAATATTAACTTGGTTTCTATATGAGCTCAAGCTTATTTGTCATTAGGGATGGATTATTGATTATTGAACTAAATACAAGTTTGGAATTATATTCTTTTGTAAAGGAAGTAGCGAATGCAAGTAGTTCTGAGCATGAAGGTGAATTTTTGATACATGATACAAATCCTGATTTGCTAATTATTCCATACATCAAAACTCCTCACAGACGGTGCGTATATTAAATGATCAGGTATGCATATACATCTAAAGTGGTTTTAAATAAAATAAGACAAAAGACATAATAGTATGGAATATAAACCAAGTTCAATGAGTTGAAAGTTATGACAAAAGTGTGTAAAAATACAAAGCTGCAATCAAGCCATACCCAAGGAGGTTCCAACCTTCCCTAGATACAGAAGCCAATGAAAGCCTCAGTTGCATACCCAAGGAGGTTCCAACCTTCCCTCTGTTTGTTTGTGAATGAAACTACTACAGAGGATGAAAAGGAGAGAGAGTGGCTATGGAAGTGACAATTAATGGACTCTAAAATATAAATACGAGTAAACAGGAAGTGAGTTGGCAAATCTAATACAGAACTGTAAACAAATTGATTCAATAACTGATTGGTGACCTCTAAATAAACAGATATCATACCGTACGATATACCTGTAGAAACCGATCCTGAGTTGATTAATATTGAACAAATTTGGCATCCAATTTCCATAGATATAAGTCCTCCACCTCAGAGTTTAACAGAACAACAACCACGTTATGAAAGTAACAATATTTTTTTAGCATAAATGTAAGTTATGAATTTGTCATAATGTCTCTAAAATCTGATTACTATTTTTCATATGCAATAGATTTTCACTATATGTCATAACATTTGAATATATTACTCATGTAGAATAATACATAAATTAAAATGTATGCAAATGAAGTCTAACTATGCAATTGCAGTTGGAACCGAAGATAATGATGGCCTAAATGTCTGTAATCCCATATTTGAATATCACAACCGCAACAACAATTTCCAGGCCAATCAAAGAAAACATTCCCCATGTGAGTTTATATTCATTTTTACACAACGTGCATACATATTTGATGAGTAACAATGAATTCCCATTGCCTATAAAAAAAAACACACGAATACAATTTACTATTTCTACAAATATTTCATAATTGATTTTGAGTGGCCTTTTTAGTAATTTGTTTTTTTTGGTATTGTACTAGGTAACAAGTGCGAGTCTACAAGGATGCGTAACCTCATTAACACAAAAAAAAACAATTGTTCGATACGTATTTGAAATTATTATCTCAGAATGACATAAATACCAAGAAAATTTTTGTGAATGGTGCTATACAATTTTTAACTACATAGTGGATGTATAGTATAAAAAGTCTCCATGCTTGCAGGTCAGACTTCTGAGATTCTAAATATATGATAGCCAAACCGTGAATGTGAAAATTGTGAAACTATTATGTGGATGTATAAACAATCAGAGACATAACAAGGGGAGCATGGTTCTACATTTACATTGTGCTATAATCAGGGAAAAGTACAGTTACCTTTACTACAACCAAGTCCTATAGAATTACACCATTTATTGGATGTACGTTTATATAACAATATATTTGCATTTACTTATTTGGGAGGCAAGGTAGACACAAGTTGCAATAATGGAGGAGGTTCATATATGTTCAGAATGAATGGACAATCTTATCATCGAATAGGCTCCTTATTGCCTTCGGAGGGAAAAAGTGCTGTTTTTGCCCATCTCTACATGTATGATGCAGAAGATGCTTACTCAGGCAGGCTTAATTTTCCTATCCGTGAAGACGCTGTAAATGAAAATATAATACAATCACTTATTGAAATGTTAATTCGGGAGAATGAGATGGTCAAAATTTTTAAACATGTAAGAGAGCGATTTTGCAAAACAGACTACATGGCGATAAATCTAAGGCTCGTAGCAGATCGACTTACTGATGGTCGAGAAACCAATATCCCGACAAATGCATATGAGTTTGCGGCATTGGTTCCCAACGATGATTTAACCAACTCAAGGGATATTATTGTGGAGTACAAAAGCAACAAACTGAAATGAATATCAAACATTCATCCCAGTTTCATGGCTTTACAGTACCCATTGTTGTTTCCATTTGGTGAAGATGGTTTCATACCCAATATTTTACATCGATCACTCGCATCTCCACTACCGAAAAAAAGATCAACCGTGACAATGAGAGAGTACTATGCATTTAGATTACAAATTCGTGCAAATGAGGGCCAGGCATTGATTAGAGGAGGACGTTTATTTTAAAAATTTGTAGTGGATGCTTGGTGTTGCATTGAACATGGACAGCTACTCTGGGTTCTTGCTAATCAAAAAACACTACGATCTGAAGTCTACAATAACATTATAGATTGTGTGAACAGAGGAGATACTGATGCATCTACTGTTGGCAAGCGTATTGTGTTACTTACATCTTATACTGGCAGCCCACGATTCATGCAACAAATTTATCAAGACTGCTTAGCAGTGCGCCATAAACTTGGTCATCCAGATTTATTCATAACATTTACATGCAACCCCAAATGGCCCAAAATTGGAAATTTGGTACACAAGATTCGTAACTCAGATGCCTCGGTAAGGCCTGACATCATATCTAGAGTTTTCAAGATAAAGGTAGACTTACTAATAGAAGATTTGACTAAAAACAATATCTTTGGGCGTGTGATTACAAGTAAGAAAACTTATACTTAAAAAATTTACAAATACTTATTTTTGCCTTAAAGAAATAACTATTGTTATTTTTTTTATGTCTCATATAACAGTTGCATACACAATAGAATTCCAAAAATGGGGACTTCCACATGTTCACATAATTGTTTGGTTGGCAGAGGCCGACAAATGCCACACTACTCAAGATATTGACTTAATAATTTTAGCAGAAATTCCAGATAGAGAGACTGGTCCTTTGGCATACGAAGCAGTGTCACAGTACATGATTCATAGCCCCTGTGGTCCATGCAACCAAAATTCTCCATGTATGAAAAATAACAAATGTTCAAAGCATTTTCCAAAGAGTTTTATGTCAGCTACAACAATGGATGAAAATGGTTTCCCAATATACCATAGACGTGATGATGGAAGGAAAATCACACGTAACGGAATACAAATTGACAACAAGTAAGATTATCTTCATAGATAAAAAAATATTTCAGCTTTTACTATTTTATACCTTTGACCAACAATTACTTTTCTAACAGGTTTATTGTACCATATAATAGAGGTCTACTTATCAAATATCAGGCCCATATTAGTGTGGAATGGTGCAATAAAGGTCGGCTGATAAAGTATTTATTCAAATATGTGTCGAAAGGTCCAGACATGGCTACAATGATGCTTGAATCTAAAGACAATAAACAAGTAAAAAATACATCTCAGCTACCACATTCAAATCCTAATGATGAAGTGCAGAATTACCTATCTTGCCGATACATAACATGTTCTGAAGCATGTTGGCGAATCTTTGATTTCCCAAATCACTATCGCGAGCCTGCAGTCTAACGTTTATATTTTCGTCTACAAAATGAACAACAAATATGCTTCAATGAGAACGAAGAGTTGCCATCAGTACTTGACCGTAGTGACCCAACAAAAACAATGTTTATGCAGTGGATGGAGTGTAATAGACACTACAACAGTAGTCAAAATTTAACATTTGTTGAATTTCCCGAACATTATAGATGGGACAAACAAAAAAGAACATGGGAGCAAAGGAAAAAAGCAATACCAGTCGTAGGGCGGATGGTTTATGCCCATCCAACCAGCGGAGAATGATTTTATTTAAGAATGTTGTTGAATGTGGTGAGAGGTGTTAGATCGTATGAGCAAATTAGAACCGTTGATGGAATACAATACAACACTTTCAAGGAAGCATGTTACCATCGAGGATTGTTAGACTCGGACAATGAATGACATGTGACATTAAGTGATGCAGTAGTTCATCAATCATGTCAGCAATTACGGGCATTATTTGTCACAATTTTGTTATTCTGTGAGCCATCAAATGTTTTAGAATTATGGCTCAAACATTGGAAGGATTTATCTGATGATGTTCAATACATGCAAAGGAAAATCTACAACATGCCAAACTTGATTCTATCAAAAGAAAGTGTGCAGTCTTTAGCTCTTTATGACATCGACTTACTTCTGCGTAAAAATGGTAAGACCATATCAGACTTCCCAGCCTTACCAGCATTTGATGTTGATCTGTTGCAACAATTTAATAACAGGTTGTTGTATGAGGAAACAATGTATGACAGAATTTCATTGGCATCTGAAAGTGCAAGTTATATTAACATGCTTAATGAAAAACAACGAGAAGTGTTTGAGGTTGTCCTTCAATCAGTTGAAAAAGAAGAATGTGAGCTATTTTTTGTCTATGGTCATGGAGGTACATGCAAAACCTTCTTATGGAAAAGCATCATTGCAAAGTTAAGATCAGAAGGTAAGATTGTGTTACCAGTTGCTTCTTCCGGCATTGCTTCATTGTTAGTAGAGGGCAGTAGAACAGCTCACTCGTGGTTCAGGATTCCGTTAAAGATAGATGAAAACAGCAGCTGTGATATAAAACACAATACTATGCTAAGTGAGCTAATTTGTCTTACAAACTTGTTTATTTGGGACGAAGCTCCTATGAATCACAAATTTGTGTTTGAGGCGGTTGACAGAAGCTTTCGTGATATACTTCAAAAGATAGATCCAAACTCTATGAACATACCATTTGGAGGAAAAATAATTTTGTTAGGAGGTGATTTCTGCCAAATTTTACATGTGATACCTAAGAAGGGAAGAGAAGAAATTGTAATGTCCTCAATCAACAGATCATATTTATGGGAAAGTTGTAAGGTTATCAAATTAGAGGAAAATATGAGAATTGAGACAAATGTGCCACCTCCAACAATTGGGGATCGAACTGTTGCATTCTGAGATTAGGTACTTAATATCGGGGATGGCAAAGAGCCTTCTACATCACATATTGAAGATGAACCAAACTGGATACAAATTCCAAATGAAATATTGGTTCATGCAAGGGATAATGGAGTTGAGACAATTGTTCGAGAAATCTATTCAGATATACAGTATGAAGTGAATGAAGCACAATACATGAGGGACAGAGCCATTTTAACACCAAGGAATGAAGATGTAGACTTAATTAACAATTATGTCTTGAAGTATTTACCAACTGAATCAATGGTGTATCATAGCTATGACACAATATGCAAGACTTCTGTGAATTTTGAAGCTCAAGAGACAATGTACCCAGTTGAGTTTTTAAACTCCCTGAAATTTAATGGAATTCCAAACCATGAACTCAAACTAAAAATTGCAGCTCCAATTATGTTGCTAAGAAACTAAACCCAAGTAAGGGTTTGTGTAATGGTACAAGATTAATTATGACACAGTTGTCAAAGTGGGTAATTGAAGCCATTGTCATTACAGGTAACAACATTGGTGAGAAAGTATTTATTCCTAGAATAATCATGACACCCACAGATGCATCGCTGCCCTTCATTTTCAAGCGTAAGCAGTTTTCCGTTGCACTTTGCTATGTAATGACGATAAATAAAAGTCAAGGACAGACCTTAAGGAATGTAGGCTTATATCTTCCCAAACCAGTTGTAACGCCCCCAAAACAGGTCCATTCCACCCAACCTATTCTGAGTCGCCAAATACATGGTACATATAACAATTATAACTTTATTACAACAATTGTCGTGCGAAATACAACAACACATATGCTATGAGTTTGCTCTGATACCAACTGTGACTCATGTCCCAACCTTGGATAGCACGTCACAATGACACATTACATAAAGGTATAGTCAAAAACTGTTTTAGAAATTAGAATCTTTGGGAAGTGCTCAAGGAAACCCTCGTACATGGGAGGCCATGCTTCTAGGTTATGATAGATATCATATGGCCACAGAATTATCCTTGGTTGACCCAATAGACCCCAAAATATCTATAGACCACCGTTCTATTCCCTTGTTATCCCTCGATCGACCCAGCTACACTTTTATTACCTGAAAGGAATTGTGAAGCAAAAGGGTGAGCACAACTAGCTCAGTAAAGAATATCATGACTAAAGATAAATTATCAATAGTCTTCAACAGTAATAAATCAGAGATTTAGAACATATGGTAGATGATAAAACTTTTCAACCATAGTTGCAGCGGAACGAGCAATCCATTAGAAGAGTCAAATAGACTATAAAGTCTATTATCTTCTCCACGTTAAAAGTCCACCAACAATGTTTTATCCCTGTAACATCAATCAATAGTTCCTTTCCACAATCATATGAATAATTCATAATCATAATTGTGATTCTAAATTTCGCATCCAAGACGAAGATAATTTTCATCACCTGTCTTTACCTGAAACATCAAAGATCATGGTTATACCAAATCACAGTTCTTGTTCATAATCATACTAATAAATTCATCTTTGCATCACGGGCCAAAGATATTCATCAACAGTTCATCTTTACACTACATGTCAAAGATATTCAACAACAAGTCATCTTTGCACTACGGGCCAAATATATTCATCAACAACTCATCTTTGCACTACAGGCCAAAGATATTCCTCAATAGTTCATATTTACACTACATGCCAAATATATTATTATCTCAAAGAAATATATAATCATTTCAGAATTTATATAACCAATAATTATAACCATGTTGATCATTTCACCTTTGCACTTAAGCTAAAGATATTCAATTATAAATTCAATGGTCATGATCATATCAGTCACAATTCAACTTTTCACTACTGGACAAAGAGAACCCTAGTCATGATCATACCAATAATCTACCCATCTTTACACTCAAGTCAAAGAGAAATATCATCATTAGGGTTATAAAAATGTTATATATGATAAAAAAATAATATGATCAACATATAGTTTTAATCTCAAGAGTAATATTCATAAATCAACTATAATTTGGTTAGAAAAAAGAAACTAATTTTGTCATGAATAGTAACTCGTGAATAGTAACCCATGAATAGTAACTCATGAATAGTAACTCGTGAATAGTAACTCGTGAATAATAACTCGTGAATAGTAACTCCTGAATAGTAACTCCTGAATAGTAACTCATGAATAGTAACTCGTGAATAGTAACTCATGAATAGTAACTCGTGAATAGTAACTCATGAATAGTAACTCCGACATGAAAAGTTCCAAATTTGATAAAAATTTCCAACCAATATTTCGGCATAATGATATTGAAGAAATAATATCATTTTTGAATAAAATAACATCCCTTACCATCCCTTACAATCCCCTACCTCAAAAGAGCAGTACTCCTGACTGGAATAACGCTGAACGAACTTGCACCGTATAGCAACACTCAAGATATCAAAATACTCACAAGAATACACTCGATAATATAGAGAGAGAAATAGAGAGAAAACTTCAGTTTCTGGTGTGATTTTCAATTCTAACCTAAGCACCCTATTTATAGGAAAATGCTTAGAACACCAAAGTAGAAAATTGAATATAATAATATATTTATAACCAAATTTTCCTTAGCCCACCACATCAAAAACATATTTTTCACACAAATGCACCAAAAATGCAAAACATGTTTTAAACAATTTTTGTAACAAAAATCAATTCAGACTCAATAATTCGGAACTTCAATAATTCGTAATAAATAGCTCTTTTATCAGAAAATTCGAATCTCGCGTGTTTTTATAGGAAATTCAATTCTCTACAACTTTGCAGAAGAAAGTTTTTCCAAATTCCAAACAGAAATTGACCGAAATCCATAAACGGGCGATTTTACAGTCTATAATAAATTTTCGGTCAAGAATTGTGTCCACCAACACACAAAACATGTTTTAAACATTTAATCCAACAAAATTACTTTTCCTCCTCACTTATTCATATATCCCACATTCATTGTAAAAATATCACCATTAATATATTATTAAAATAATATATTTAAATGAATTATTTTATTAGAAAAAGATAAAATATTAATTTTCAACAATTGTCACATTAAAATTTTCTCCATCTATATCCACATAAAATCAATATTTTCCTCATCATATAAATCAATAATTAATTATACACAAATAATATTACAGAATCACAGTACTGGCAGCCAGGCCGTTTCCCAGAAAAGAGGGGGCTTTCCAATAAGGATCTCTTCCTTACTGGCGCGCAATTAGATGACCAAACCTCTCCTTAGACAGAACTTTCTAGACATTACCAATAATGTTATCTAATAATATTATTCAGATAATATGAATTATTGCTCCGATAATAGAAAATACTGTGCAGTGACAATTATTAAAACAACAATAATATAAAATATCAACGCAGCAATTATTGAATCAATAAAATAAAATACTGAACAGTAATTACTGTAACAATTATTGAGTAATGCCTTCTTACGTAAAATTAATAATCGGTGCAATACCGTGTGCTACTGTGTAACAACGCGTATTACTGTGTTTTAACCACCGGGTATTCCAACAGTATTAACGGTAACAACTACGCCGTTATTTGAAAAAAACTCAATTTTTTGTCGTTATCTTAATCCGACAGTTTTCAGTTATAGGGCCCACAAATAGCTGCGTCGTCGTACGAATATTTCCAGACAGAAAGAATATTCCACGACCAAACGAATATTCCTCGACATCAATGATTATTTTATAACCACTTGCTTATTTTTGAAAAAAATTCATATATCACCCTTAACTTTAATATTTATCAATTTAACCATTTACTGAATAGTAATTATAAGAAAAATTGAATACTTTTATTTCATAAAATTCGGGGTCTTACACCAGTGTTCAGTCATGGACAACTTTACGTGGCTATATCAAGAGTTACATCACCTACGGGCCTAAAATTATTATGTGAAGAAGAAAGTCATCCTGAAAAAGGTTTTACAAAAAATGTTGTCTACCATGAAGTTTTCAATAATTTGTAACCATTTTCAGTAATACAATTTTCTCTACCAAAGAAATATAATGTTATTTCTTTTGAATATCATTAGTAAATATTTGCATAAATTTTATAACAAAATTCCATCTAAAACAGATAAAATATCATTACTAAAATCATTAAGAATATGATAAAACAAGATTGAAGTACCTTGAAATGCTTGGATCTTTTAGGATTGAAGTCTGCCTTCTCCCCTATTATGAGACAAGATGTTTTTTGTTGATTCTTAGCTTTATCAGCATTAATTTTGTGTACTTTTAATGTTTCCTATGGGAAAAAAGGAGTAGCATAGAAGTGAATTTATAATCATAATTGTGTGTCTATTTTGGGCCTTTATCTTCTTATGTTTTGATTATAGAATTACATAGATGTTATGTTATCTAAAACAGATAAAATTTCATTACTAAATATTTATTAAAACCATTAAAAATATGAGAACACAACATTCATGAACATTTAAAACATCTTTAAAAAAATAATTAAGAATCTGGAAAAGGATTAGTCATGAACAGTAAAAAAATCTTTAATAAAATCACTTCTCACTAAACAATACAAATGAAAGTTTAAATACATTTAATAAAAATACTACTTATCATAGTACTTCACCCTATAAAAACTTCATACTAAACACAGAAGTACTCCACATCTACAGTTGTTTCTACACTTATTCGCTATCCCAATAAATTATATATATAACCATTAAGAATATGATAAAACAAGATTGATGAACATTAACATTCATGAACATTTAAAATATATTTATTAAAACCATTAAAAATCTGAGAACACAACATTCATGAATATTTAAAACATCTTTAAAAAAATAATTAAGAATCTGGAAAAGGAGGAATCATGAACAGTAAAAAAATCTTTAATAAAATCATTAAGTATATGACTTCTCACTAACAGTTACAAATGAAAATTTAAATACATTTAATAAAAATACTACTTATCATAGTACTTCACCCTATAAAAACCTCATACTACACACAGAAGTACTCCACATCTACAGTTGTTTCTACACTTATTCACTATGCCAAAAAATTATATAACCATTAAGAATATGAAAAAACAAGATTGATGAACATTTAAAATATATTTATTAAAACCATTAAAAATCTGAGAACACAACATTCATGAACATTTAAAACATCTTTAAAAAAATAATTAAGAATCTGGAAAAGGAGGAGTCACAAACATTAAAAAAATCTTTAATAAAATGATTAAGTATATGACTTCTCACTAAACAGTTACAAATAAAAGTTTAAATACATTTAATAAAAATACTACTTATCATAGTACTTCACCTTATAAAAACCTCATACTACAATCAGAAGTACTCCACATCTACATTTGTTTCTACACTTATTCACTATGCCAAGAAATTATATAACTTTGAACGAATTAACAAGTCATAGATATGATTATAGAATAAAGGTCAGATTAACAAGAAAGTGGGATGGGATCAATTTGAGCACTGGACAGATTGTCAACACCACAGCTATATTGCTTGATGAAGTGGTAGTATTCTAAATTTTATATTACTTCATAAATAAATATTACCAAGAATTAAAATTTGTTATCTTATAAATAGGTTATTTATCTTATATATATTATGTGCAGGATAATCACGTGATACTCATTTTGAGATTCAACCAATGAGCACAATACATCAAAAGATTGAACGAAGACAACGTATACGCCATATCCAATTTTAAGATTGTACCAGCCCCACCTAGATATAAAGCAATTAACGGTGATAAGGTGATTAACTTTTTTCACATGACAACGATAACTCAGGTAAACAACACAGATATAATTGCAAGGTATACATTTGAGTTATCAACGTTTGCTGAAACAAGAAACAAGGCTAGAGATAAAATGTGACAATCCCAAAATAGGTCCATTCCATCCAACCTATTCTGAGTAGCCAAATACATGGTACAGAAAATAACTACAACTTTATTATAATAATTATCGTGCAAAATACAACAACACATATACTGTGAGTTTGGATACAAATACATACCAAATGTGACTCATGTCCCAACCGTGGATGGGAGGCCATGCTCAAGGAAACCTTCGTACATGGAAGGCCATGCTTCTAGGTTATGATAGATATCATATGGCCACAGAATTATCCTTGGTTGACCCAATAGACCCCAAAGAAAAACGAAAAAATTACTATCATATTCTTCCCAATGGTGAGTCTTCTCTTGACTTATCATTATCTCCACTGTCTCTAATTGAGAATTATACTTCAAACAAACACCAAGATTATATAGGTAGTGCTCGTAAATATACTCAGCAAGTGGATGAGCACAATCCTGTCTTATGATGACACGAGATTGTATGTCATTAGACAGCTTGTATGATAGTGGCAAAACACCCTTCCAACGTTGGGTTCGCTTCACCCTAGATGATTCACCAAATATAACTCCTAAATGATGACCACCGTTCTATTCTCCTGTTACCCCCGCTCGGCCCAGCTACACTCTTATTACCTGAAAGGAATTGTGAACAGAAGGGTGAGCACAACTAGCCCAGTAAAGAATATCATGACTAAAGATAAATAAATTATCAATAGTTTTCATCAGTAATAAATCAGAGATTTAGAACATATGGTAGATGATAAAAAAAATTAACCATAGTTGCAGCGGAACGTGCAATCCATTAGAAGAGTCAAATAGACCATAAAGTCTATTATCTTCTCCATGTTAAAAATTTACCAACAATGTTTTATCCCTGTAACATCACTCAACAGTTCGTTTCCACAATTATATGAATAACTCATAATCATAATTGTGATTCTAAATTTTTCTTCGCACCCAGGACGAAGAATATTTTCATCACCTGTATTTACCTGAAACATCAAAGATCATTATTATACCAAATCACAGTTCCTGTTCATAATCATACTAATAAATCCATCTTTGCACTACGGCCAAAGATATTCAACAACAATTCATCTTTGCACTACATGCCAAAGATATTCATCAACAGACCATCTTTGCACTACAAGCCAAAGATATTCAACAACAGTTCATCTTTGCACTACAGGCCAAAGATATTCATCAATAATTCATATTTGCACTACGGCCAAAGATATTCATATCTCAAAGAAATATATAATCATTTCAAAATTTATATAAACAATAATTATAACCATGTTGATCAATTCACCTTTGCACTTAAGCTAAAGATATTCAATTATAAATTCAATGGTCATGATCATACCAGTCACAATTCAACTTTAAACTACTGGCCAAAGAGAACCCTAGTCATGATCATACCAATAATCTATCCATCTTTACACTCAAGTGAAAGAGAACTTCAACATCAAGGTTATAAAAATGTTATATATGATAATAAAAATAATATGATCAAATTATGGATTTAATTTCAAGAGCAATATTCATTAATCAACTATAATTTGGTTAAAAAAAAAACCAATTTTGTCGTAAATAGTAACTCGTGAATAGTAACTCATAAATAGTAACTCGTAAATAGTAACCCGTGAATAGTAACTCATCAATAGTAATCTCGACATAAAAAAGGTAGAAATTCCACAATAATATACATACAAATATTTTGGTATAATGATATTGAAAAAATAATATTTCTTAAGCTTATAAACAATTTATTTAAATTGTTTACACTTTACTAATTAATGCATTTAATCATCATAAAATGCCAACTCTTAAGATTTCATCATCAATAACCAAAACCCTCATCAAAAATCTGCATATACCTCATATAGGATTCTCAAGCCATAAAATTCTATTTTTTAATTTTCTTACTTCACATAACATATTTAATTCATTTTTTCATAACTAGTCCATTTTCATGAAAAATACCAAATCAGTTCTAAAAATATTTCTTTTCTGGGATTTAGCAGAATATAGTCCCATATTGAACATATATTTTTCTCAAAATTTTTAAAACTCATTTACTATTTTGCATACGGCCAAAACCGCCGAATATTTAGACATTTATCATAAATTGTGCTTTTATCCAAAAATTCTGAAATTCACAGAGTACACTGATATTATATAGATATACTTTCAATAAAAATTTCATCAATTTTGGAGTTAACCACAAGGAGTTATAAGCGGTTACTTTTAAAATAGTATTTTCCCGTAAAATTCATAACTCTTAATCTATACATCCAAAAATCACCATTTTTGGACACAATCAATAAAACTCATCAAAATATCATTTCAAATTTTTTCAAAATTTTTGAAGGTCAGAAAAATTACGAAACTGGAAAATATAACAACCCTTAAAATCCCTTACTATCCCTTACCTCAAAAGTGCAGTATTTCTGACTGGAATGCAAAGCCAAAGGAAACTTGCACTGAATAGCAACTCTCAAAGTATCTAAATACTCACAAAATATGCTTCATAATATAGAGAGAGAAAGAGAGAAAGAGAGAAAGCTTATGTTTCTGGTGTGATTTTCAATTCTAACTTAGCCCTCTATTTATAGGAAAATGTTAGCACGCCGAAGCAGACTTAACCTGCAACCTGATGGCTTTACCAGCTACTATTCCCACCCACCACATTTGAATAAAAATCTCAGCACATTTCTTCACCAACCAAGAGTGGGGCCCACCAATTCTAGAATTTTCCACCAAAATGATAAATTCTGAAACTTCAACAATTTCTGAACCAGTCATCTCGTAAAATTTATAATAAATTATACGTTCATTTTTAACGGTTCAAAATTTATGGACATATACTCAACTTATATATGTATAACATATCTAAAAATTACCACGATCCAACGGTCGGATTAAAAATTATAACCTCAGCAAAATATCTCAAAAACCCTAATTTTTAATACCTCCATTCCGACAAAAATATTGATAAAAACCTCAACATTAACTCCTTCATTTTTAACCACAAAAATATATCCCTCATTTATATCCACATAAAATAAATATTTCCTTATCATATGAATCAATAATTAATTATTCACAAATAATATTACAGAGTCACAATTATGACAACCAGATCGTTCTCAGGAAAGAGGGAGCTTTCCAATAAGGATTTCTCCTTACTAGCGCGCAATTAGATGACCAAACCTCTCCTTAGACAGAACTTTCTAGACATTGCCAATAATGCTATCTAATAATATTATTTAAATAATATGAATTATTGATCTGATAATGGAAAATACTGTGCAGCAACAATTATTGAAACAACAATAATATAAAATATCAACGCAGCAATTATTGAATCAATAAAATAAAATATTGAACAGTAACTACTGTAACAATTATTAAGTAGTGCCTTCTTACGTAAGAATTAATAATTAAAAAAAATACTGTGCAATACCGTGTGCTACTGTGCAACTACGCGTATTACTGTATTTTAACCACCAGGTATTCCAACAGTGTTAACGGTAACAAATACGCCGTTATTTATAAAAACTCAATTTTATCGTTTTCTTCATCCAATCGCTTTCCGTTATGGAGCCCACAAATAGCTGCGCCGTCGTACGAATATTCCCCGACAGAAAGAATATTCCACGACCAAACGAATATTTCCCGACAAAATGAATATTTTATAACCACTTGCTTATTTTGAAAAATATTCATATATCACCCTTAACTTTAACTTTTTATCAATTTAACCATTTACTAAATAGAAAAATTGAATACTTTTATTTCATAAAATTTGGGGTCTTACATAAAACACATCTCATAGGTAAAAAAAATACTTAAAACTTCATTACACAACAAATACTTGAGTTTTTTCTTTTTATATTTATTAGATTTCATTTCCTCACAGATGTTATTGGAAAACTTACAACGATAACTGACTTGCAAACAGTTGGATAAAGAATTCAAAAAATGGATATTCTCTTAACGAATGAGAGGTATGTGTCAAAAATAGTGTGATGTTTTTCCAATTCAAATTATTTTTCTCATACCACTAATAACAATTTTATGTTATTACAAACAGCCACCACACAATCACAGTAACTATGTGGGGAGAACAGGCATTAAATTTTCAACGAGATTTTTCAAGACAAAATGACAACTTGATTGTTGTAGTAGTGACCGGAACACTTGCAAAGGATTTTAAAGGTGATTTGGGAATTTTTAATTGTTTACAAGAATAATTACTAATATGCACTTATTTTATTTATAGGGGAGATCAATTTATCATCAACAGCTGCCACAAGGGTTTATTTTAATATCCCTTACCAGCCAATATCCACCCTAAGGAGTACTATACAAAACAATGAAGGAATCACCTCAAGTATTGAAATTGTTCCAAATATTCAATTGAACACACATTCAGAAAACTAAAACATTGAATGTTTTAGCATAAACCAGCTGTTAAATGCGAAATTACCACATGGTTTAGAGGTAAATACCTACTATAACTGATTTTTTAACATTATTGAAAAGGTTTTTTCATTTAAAACTTTAAATTGACACATACTAAAGCCTTTCAAAATGCCAACAGTTTATGTATTGCACGTGTGAAGCAACAATTGATGATATAATGTTCGACCAAGGATGGTACTATCTTGCATGCAAAAAATGTTTTCGTAAGATAAAGGATCCATCAAGCAAATTACAATGTCAAAATTGCAAAGGCGAAGAGATTGGGACTACACAGCGCTACAAAGTCACGCTCAAAGTTAAGGATAACACAGGAAAAACAACATTCATTTTATTCAATCAAGAGGCTACACAACTCATAGGTGTTCCTATTGACCATCTCATCAATCAAAGAAAGGAACTCGCCTCAAATTCGGTACATTACTTAATAATAAACCCATCATAATTTCCCGGGTCATCATGATTTCTCCATTGTTCATCTCCTGTGATAACTTCATTTGGGTTCCTCATTTGTTGGGAAGTCATGACAACCGCTCTCCCTTGAACTACCCGGCTTTGACTTGTCTGGGGTAGCATTTGGCGTCATCACTACCGTTGGAATATACTTTTCTATAGGGCATATTCCACCCTCAACTGCTTCGTCGTACTCCTGTTTCATGATCTGAATCATTAATCTTTGATCCATATCGAATTGGGGTTAACCGCAATGTACATGGTAATTCAAAACTCGATGTTGGGTTCTCTCAATTGCTGTCCAAAAAGAGAAATACATTTCATCTATTTTAGTCTTCTTAGATCGGACATATCTTTTCACAATATCAACGCGTCGTGCGGCTTTTACCCAAGCATCACTCATTCTCACTCGTTCAGTTGTTTCTTCTTTCAGCTCAGATTCCATATTTATCATCTTATACTCTGCCAAAGAGTGCTTCTGTTCAAGCATCACATATCGGGTAACACAAGCTTGAATCGTTGCATCTTTTTGCTCCACGACCGTCTGCCGCTCTTCAGCCTGCTCTTCTAACTCATGAATACGATTTTGTAATTCCACATTTTGATCATAAAATTCTTCTAATAAATTCTCCTCAGGTTCCTCTTCTTCCTCTGTAACGACCCCAAAATAGGTCTATTCCATCCAACCTATTCTGAGTCGCCAAATACATGGTATAGAAAACAACTGTAACTTTATTACAATAATTGTCGTGCAAAATACAACAACACATATGCTATAAGTTTGGATACAAATATATACCAAATGTGACTCATGTTCCAACCGTGGACATCACCTCACAATGACACCTTACATAAAGGTATAGTCAAAAACTGTCCTAGAAATTAGAATCTTTAGAAAGTGCTCAAGGAAACCTTCGTACATGGGAGGCCACGCGTCTAGGTTATGATAGATATCATATGGCCACAGAATTATCCTTGGTTGACCAAATAGACCCCAAAGAAAAACGAGAAGATTACTATCATATTCTTCCCAATGGTGAGTCTTCTCTTGACTTATCATTATCTCCACTGTCTCTAATTGAGAATTATACTTCAAACAAACACCAAGATTATATAGGTAGTGCCCATAGATATACTCAGCAAGTGGATGAGCACAACTCTGTCTTATGATGACACGAGGTTGTATGTCATTAGACATCTTGTATGATAGTAACAAAACACCCTTCCAACGTTGGGTTTGTCTTACCCTATTTTCTTCACCAAATATAACTACTAAATGATGACCACCGTTCTATTCCCTTGTTACCCCCGCTCGACCCAGCTACACTCTTATTACCTGAAAGAAATTGTGAAATAGAAGGGTGAGCACAACTAGCCCAGTAAAGAATATCATGACTAAAGATAAATAAATTATCAATAGTCTTCATCAATAATAAATCAGAGATTTAGAACATATGGTAGATGATAAAAAATTTCAACCATAGTTGCAGCGGAACATGCAATCCATTAGAAGAGTCAAATAGACTATAAAGTCTATTATCTTCTCCATGTTAAAAATCCACCAACAATGTTTTATCCCTGTAACATCAATCAACAGTTCTGGTCCACAATCATATAAATAACTCATAATCATAATTATGATTCTAAATTCCTCTTTTCATCCAGGACAAAGATAATTTTCATCACTTGTCTTTACCTGAAACATCAAAGATCATGGTTATACCAAATCACAATTCTTGTTCATAATCATACTAATAATTTCATCTTTGCACCACGGGCTAAAGATATTCGTCAACAGTTTATCTTTGCACTACTGGCCAAGATATTCAACAACAGTTCATCTTTGCACTACAGGCCAAAGATATTCAACAACATATCATCTTTGCACTACAGGCCAAAGATATTCATCAACAGTTCATATTTGCACTACAGGCCAAATATATTCATATCTCAAAGAATTATAATCATTTTAGAATTTATATAAACAATAATTATAACCATGTTGATCAATTCACCTTTGCACTTAAGCTTAAGATATTCAATTATAAATTCAATGGTCATGATCATACCAGTCACAATTCAACTTTGCACTACAGGCCAAAGAGAACCCTAGTCATGATCATACCAATAATCTACCCATCTTTACACTCCAGTGAAAGAGAATTTCAACATCAAGGTTATAAAAATGTTATATATAATAATAAAATCAATATAATCAAAACATCTAGATTTAATCTCAAGAGTAATATTCATAAATCAACTATAATTTAGTTAAAAAAAAGAAACCAATTTTGTCTTGAATAGTACCCGTGAATAGTAACTCGTGAATAGTAATTCGTGAATAGTAACTCATGAATAGTAATCCCGACACAAAAAGGTAGAAATTCCACAATAAAATCCATACTAATATTTCGGTATAATGATATTGAAAGAATAACATTTCTTAAGCTTATAAACAATTTATTTAAATTGTTTACACTTTACTAAATAATGCATTTAATCATTCTAAAATACCAAACTCATAAGATTTTATCACCAATAATCAAAACCCTCATCAAAAATCTGCATGTACCTCATATAGGATTCTCAAGCCATAAAATCCTATTTTCCAATTTTCTTACTTCACATAACATATTTAATTCATTTACTCATAACTAGTCTATTTTCATGAAAAATACCAAATCAGTTCCAAAAATATTTCTTTTCTGGGATTTAGCATAATATAGTCCCATATTGAACATATATTTTTCTCAGAATTTTTAAAACTCATTTACTATTTTTCATATGGCTAAAATCACCGAATATTTAGACATTTATCAAAAATTGTACTTTTGTCCAAAAATTCTGAAATTTACAGAGTATACTTCTATCATATACATGTACTCCCAATAAAAATTTCATCAATTTTGGAGTTAACCACAAGGAATTATAAGCGGTTACTTTTAAAATAGTCTTTTCTCATAAAATTCATAACTCTCAATCTATACATCCAAAAATCACCATTTTTGGACACAATCAAGAAAACTCATCAAAATATCATTTCAAATTTTTCCAGAATTTTTGAATGTCAGAAAAATTACGAAACTGAAAAACATAACAACCCTTAAAATCCCTTACCTCAAAAGAGCAGTACTTCTGATCGGTATAAGGCTGAAGGAAACTTGCACTGATGAATAGCAACTCATCAAGTATCTAAAAACTCACAAAATATGCTTCATAATATAGAGAGAGAAAGAGAGAAAGCTTATGTTTCTGGTGTGATTTTCAATTCTAACTTAGCCCTCTATTTATAGGAAAATTTTGGTAGGTTTGACCTGCAACCTGATTGTAAGACCCCAACTTATTAATGAATAAAATCAAATTTTCTCTAAATATTATTGTGAATAATAAGGGGTTAATTTGATATAATACTTTGGTTATGGGTGAAATGTGCAAATTTTGCAAAATAAGCAAGTGGTTATAAAATATTTATTTTTGGTCGGTGAATATTCGGTTGGTCGTGGAATATTCTTGCTGTCGGGGAATATTCGTACGACGACGCAGCCTTGTGTGGGCCCCATAACGGAAAGCGATTGGATGAAGAAAATGACAAGTATAAGTTATTTATAAATAACGGCGTAGTTGTTACCGTTAATACTGTTGGAATACCCGGTGGTTAAAATACAGTAGCACACGGTATTGCACCAATTATTGATTCTTACGTAAGAAGGCACTACTCAATAATTGTTACAGTAGTTATTATTCAATATTTTATTTTATTGATTCAATAATTGCTGCGTTGATATTTTATATTATTGTTGTTTCAATAATTGTTGCTGCACAGTATTTTCATTTATCAGATCAATAATTCATATTATTTGAATAATATTATTAGATAACATTATTGGCAATGTCTAGAAAGTTCTGTCTAAGGAGAGGTTTGGTCATCTAATTGCGCGCCAGTAAGGAGAAATCCTTATTGGAAAGCCCCCTCTTTCCTGGGAACGGCCTGGTTGTCATAAATGTGATTCTGTAATATTATTTGTGAATAATTAATTATTGATTCATATGATAAGGAAATATTTATTTTATGTGGATATAAATGAGGGATATATTTTTGTGGTTAAAAATGAAGGAGTTAATGTTGAGGTGTTTTATCAGTATTTTTATCGGAATGGAGGTATTAAAAAATCAAATCAGGGTTTTTGAGAAATATTGCGGGTGTTATAATTTTTAATCCGACCGTTGGATCGTGGTAATTTTTGGATATGTTATACATATATAAGTTGAGTATATGTCCACAAATTTTGAACCGTTAAAAATGAACGTATGATTTATTATGAATTTTACAAGATGACTGGTTCAGAAATTGTTGAATTTTCGGAGTTTATCATTTTGGTGGAAAATTCTAGAATTGGTGGGCCCCACTTGTGGTTGGTGAAGAAATGTGCTGAATTATATTTCAAATGTGGTAGGTGGGAATAGTAGCAGGTAAAGCCATCAGGTTGCAGGTCAAACCTACCAAAATTTTCCTATAAATAGAGGGCTAAGTTAGAATTGAAAATTACACCAGAAACAAGTTTTCTCTCTTTCTCTCTCTAGATTATTGAGTGTATTTTGTGAGTATTTAGATACTTTGAGAGTTTCTATTCATCAGAGCAAGTTTCTTTCAGCCTTATACCGGTATTCCGACCAGAAGTACTGATATTTTGAGGTAAGGGATATTATTTTCTTCTTAATGATATTATTTTCTTCAATATCATTATGCTGAAATATTGATATGAGTTTTTATCAAATTTGGAACTTTTTGTGTCGGGGGTTACTATTCACGTATACGGCACTATTCACGAATACGGCACTATTCACCGAAAAATAAAATTTTCCCTTTTTGTCCAAGATGTCTATTATGGTTACTATCTTTGATTGTATCCATGTTTTGATCTTTATTTTTGAATTCTGCTTCACAATTGATTATTATGAAGTATTATTGATCTTGGATAAACTGTTATACGAATCCCTACTATTTGTCCTTCTGTCTCATTGGATTCGTTCTCTTTAAGATATTTTTCATCATCCTCAGTCCTAAATGATGATATTAATGAATATCTTTGGCCTGTAGTGCAAAGATGTATAATTACTTGATGAATATCTTTGGCCTGTAGTGCAAAGATGAACAGGTGTTGAGATGAACATGACCGACTGATGATACAAATGAATATCTTTGGCCTGTAGTGCAAAGATGAATATTTGGTTAAAGATGATTATTAATTGATGTTACAGGGATAAAATATTGATGATGGACTTTTAAATCTTAGAAGATAGTAGAATTCTTTCTCTACTTGACTCTTCTAATGGTTTGTTGTTTCCGCTGCAGTTGTTGATCTAAAACTTGTTGTCGATTATATTTTATCAGATTTTTCCCTGTTGAAGACTAACGATAATTTGTTGTATATTATCTTAGTCATAATATTCTTTACTGGGCTAGTTGAGCTCACCCTTTTCCTTTTTGTTCCATTTTTCTTCTCAGGAGGTGAGAACATAGCAGGATCTAGTCGGGGTATGGAGTGATGGTTCTAGAAAGATGTATTAGCAGTCCTCACTATTTCTGTAAAATAGTGTTTGAATAATTGTAATGAGGATTTATTTGAGTGTGGATATTGTCTAGAAGACAATATTTGTATTTAAACTCACAGTATGTGTTGTCGTATTTTGCACGACAATTGTATTATTGAAGTTGTAGTTTGCTTTCTGTACCATGTATTTGGCGACTCAGAATGGGTGTTGTATACCTATTCTGGGGGCGTCACAGTTGGTATCAGAGCTTAGGGATATGATCCCTGGCTGAGATGTGAGACAAGAACTAGGAGGGGAGAGACGGGGAATTCCTTCGCTAGTATGACCTGACTAAGTTTATTTGGTGTTTATTTGGTCGGTCAGAGTATAGGGATAATATATGACATGACTATTAACCCTTGTTTTATGGCAGTATTTAAGAATGGCAGCTGAGAACGTTAATAATGGAGTAAATCAGACCGTGGAGACACCTTTGATCACCACCCAGGGGAACGTGCAACAGGAAGGCAATATTCCTCCTGTAAACAACGTTACCGAGCAAACGATGAATGATGGAATGTTTAGGAGCTTTTTGCAGTTCATGCAAAATCAGACGAGGGAGACTCGTGTGCAGAATACGGGTGGAAATGATAACAACGCGCGGTTTGTCACAGCTAAGCAGTTCAAAGAATTGGGACCACCAGAATTTAAGGGAAAGCCGGATCCGATCATGGCGGAAACGTGGGTCAAGCAAATTACCAAGATATTTGATGTCTTGGGATGCACGGAGGAACAGAAGGTTCCATTCGCCACATTTATGTTCCGCGGTGAGGCAGACTACTGGTGGGAGTCTGTGAAGCGTACCCAGCCTGACGCACTCAACATGTCCTGGGAAACATTTCAAAAACTGTTCAATGACAAGTACTTTCCTGAAAGTATTCGTCATATGAAGGAGGTTGAGTTTATTAGACTGGAACAAAACAACATGACGGTGTCCCAGTACGAGGCGAAGTTTGCAGAGTTATCCAGGTTTGCACCTCATTTGGTCGAAAATGAGGAACGAATGACAAGGATGTTTCTGAGAGGTCTAAAACCCGAGATTCGGCAATATCTTATCTCTCATAAATTTTCTTTATATTCAGATGTTGTAAACAGGGCTCAATTATTAGAGCGAGATAATGAGTATGTGCAACCGAGGGACCACAACCAGGGTCATACCGGTGGCGGCAGTCATCGAAGCAATGAAAACCAGCAGGGAGGAAAACATTCGGACAAAAGCGGTAACCACTCTGGTGGTAATCGTGGTCGTGATAATAGAAGGAGCGAGTCAGGAGGAGATTTCAAGAAGAGAAGGTACAACAATGATAACGTGAAGACGTCAGCACAAACATCAACTGTTTCTAGGGGAGGAGAACGACCACCGGTCGTATGTTACAAATGTGGGAAAGAGGGACATATCAGCCCAAACTGCCCACAACAATCCAAGGTATGTTATAACTGTGGAAAGGAGGGTCATATAGCTCGAGAGTGTTCTGTAGCAAAACCAAGTTCAGCGGGGATGGTGACTCCAAAATTTATCCCGGATAAGTCGAAATCAGCGGTTCCTGGAAGGGCGTTTGTCGTTACTGGCCAAAACGCGAGAAATCCGAACGAGGTGATCACGGGTAAGCTAATCTTGAATTCTTGCGAAGTTTATACTTTACTAGATACCGGTTCTACCCATTCTTTTATCTCTCCTGCTTGTGCTCAACGTTTAAACTTGACTCCGGAGAAATTGGACTTTAACTTATCTGTTGAAACTCCGTTGGGTGAAACCTTCGTTACATCTACAGTTTATAAATCTTGCATGATCCAAGTTGGCACTATCACATTACCTGTTGATCTTATCTCTTTAAAGATACTTGCTTTTGATGTGATTTTAGGAATTGATTGGTTAACTACTCATCATGCCAAAATTGATTGCTTTCGTAAGGTTGTTAGTTTTCATATTCCTAAGCAACCTGTTATTCGAATTCAAGCAACCAAACCATTGAAGTCAAACTCTTTTATATCAAGCCGTAAAGTCATTCGTTTATTGAAAAACGGATGTCAAGCTTTCTTAGCTATGTCATGGACTTGAACAAAAATACGTCAGATTTGAGTGATATTTCTGTTGTTTGTTTTCTGACGTATTTCCTGAAGAATTTCTTGGCCTACGCGTGATATTGAAATTTGTATCATCTTTGAATCTGGTACAAAACTCACTTCTAAAATCTCATATCGAATGGCTCCTATTGAACTTCAGGAGTTAAAAACCCAACTATAGAAGTTGATAACCGAGCCTCTATCTGGTGATTTCCTTTGTGGAATGCACCAAAGCCAGACTCTCCGTAGGGGACGCCATATTCGTGCGGTAGTAAACTGATAGGTGTCATTGTGACGTGCTATCCAAGGTTGGATTATGAGTCACAGTTGAGAGCAACCTAAGTCAGTAATCGAAATACGTAGCTTTTTAGGCTTAGTTGGTTATTATCGGAGATTCGTTGAAGGATTTTCTCGAATCGCTATTCCATTAACTCAGTTGACTCGGAAAGATACAAAATTCGTATGGAGTGAGGAATGCGAGAAGAGTTTCCAAGAACTCAAGAGGAGACTCATTTCGGCACCTGTTTTGACAATACCATCTGGTTCGGATGGATTTGTTATCTACAGCGATGCTTCAGGCAAAGGGTTAGGATGTGTTCTCATGCAACATGGAAAAGTCATAGCCTATGCCTCACGACAACTCAAAGAATATGAGAGGAATTATCCTACTCATGATTTGGAGTTGGCAGCAGTCGTTTTTGCGTTGAAGATCTGGAGACACTACCTTTATGGGGAGAAAGTGGAGATCTATACAGATCATAAAAGCCTCAAATATTTCTTCACCCAAAAGGAACTCAACATGCGGCAACGACGTTGGCTTGAGCTGTTGAAAGATTACGATCATACCATCCAATACCATCCTGGAAAAGCAAACGTAGTAGCTGACGCATTGAGTAGAAGATCATATGCGGGTACGAGTGCAATATTTTTAACACAAAGGCCCATTTTGTATGACTTGCAAAGGATGGAGATAGAGATGAAGGCTCCAAGTACCCACATGATGATATCAAATATACGAGTAGAACCGACTTTAATCGATAAAGTTAAAGCTGCTCAAGCTACGGATATAGAGCTGATGCGTATGAAGAAGAAAGTGCAAGAAGGTGCTATTCCAGAAGCAAGAATCGATGAAGAAGGAATACTTCGAGTCAACTCCAGACTTTGTGTTCCTAACGATTTTGACTTGAAGCATAGAATAATGATGGAGGCACACAACACACCGTTTGCAATCCATCCTGGGAGTACCAAAATGTATCACGATCTTCGACATACATTTTGGTGGAGCAATATGAAAAGAGAGATCGCGGAGTTTATCTCGAGATGTTTAACTTGTCAACGTGTAAAAGCGGAGCATCAAGTACCAAAGGGTCCATTGCAACCACTTGAGATTCCGAAATGGAAGTGGGAACACATTACTATGGATTTTGTTACAGGTCTTCCCAAGGTTTCTCAAGGCATAGATGCGATTTGGGTTATTGTTGATAGATTAACCAAGTCCGCTCATTTCTTGCCGATACGTGAGACTTATTCCCTTGAACGTCTTGCTAGTATGTACGTGAACGAGATTGTGAGATTGCATGGCATGCCAGTATCCATAGTTTCGGATCGTGACCCAAGATTCACTTCACGATTTTGGGTTAGCTTGCAGAAAGCTATGGGCACGGATTTACGATTCAGTTCAGCATACCATCCTCAAACGGACGGACAATCAGAGAGGACTATTCAAACTCTTGAAGATCTATTAAGACTTTGTGTCTTAGATCTCAAAGGGAGTTGGGATAAGTACCTACCATTGGTGGAATTCTCCTACAACAACAGTTATCAGGCGAGCATAGGTATGGCTCCATTTGAGGCGTTGTATGGAAGAAAATGTCGTTCTCCAGTATGCTGGGACGAGGTGGGTGAAGCAACATTGTTGGGACCAGAGTTGGTACGCATTACTACAGAGAAGATCCAAACGATTCGACAACGTATACAAACGGCACAGGATCGACAAAAGAGTTATGCGGATCTTCATCGGAAGGACGTGGAATTTAATATTGGGGATCATGTATTGTTACGTGTTGCACCATGGAAGGGAGTTACAAGATTTGGGAAGAGAGGAAAGCTCAATCCAAGATTTGTTGGTCCATTTGAGATTCTTGAGCGAATAGGAAATGTGGCATATAGACTCGCATTACCTCCAAGCATGTCTCGTGTTCATAATATTTTTCACATATCTATGCTTCGTAAATATGTTAAAGACCCGAACCACATTATTGAGTTAGAACCAGACGAGATAGCTGAAGATTTAACGTACGAGGAGGTACCTGTTAAGATCTTGGATAGGAAAGAGCATGTCCTACGCACGAAGGTTATACCACAAGTTAAGGTTTTGTGGAGAAACCATGCTATTGAAGAAATGACCTGGGAGTTGGAATCAGAAATGAAAGCGAGGTATCCTCACCTTTTTGAAACATCAGGTACGTACGTCAATTTCGAGGACGAAATTTCATAAGGAGGGGAGGTTGTAAGACCCCAACTTATTAATGAATAAAATCAAATTTTCTCTAAATATTATTGTGAATAATAAGGGGTTAATTTGATATAATACTTTGGTTATGGGTGAAATGTGCAAATTTTGCAAAATAAGCAAGTGGTTATAAAATATTTATTTTTGGTCGGTGAATATTCGGTTGGTCGTGGAATATTCTTGCTGTCGGGGAATATTCGTACGACGACGCAGCCTTGTGTGGGCCCCATAACGGAAAGCGATTGGATGAAGAAAATGACAAGTATAAGTTATTTATAAATAACGGCGTAGTTGTTACCGTTAATACTGTTGGAATACCCGGTGGTTAAAATACAGTAGCACACGGTATTGCACCAATTATTGATTCTTACGTAAGAAGGCACTACTCAATAATTGTTACAGTAGTTATTATTCAATATTTTATTTTATTGATTCAATAATTGCTGCGTTGATATTTTATATTATTGTTGTTTCAATAATTGTTGTTGCACAGTATTTTCATTTATCAGATCAATAATTCATATTATTTGAATAATATTATTAGATAACATTATTGGCAATGTCTAGAAAGTTCTGTCTAAGGAGAGGTTTGGTCATCTAATTGCGCGCCAGTAAGGAGAAATCCTTATTGGAAAGCCCCCTCTTTCCTGGGAACGGCCTGGTTGTCATAAATGTGATTCTGTAATATTATTTGTGAATAATTAATTATTGATTCATATGATAAGGAAATATTTATTTTATGTGGATATAAATGAGGGATATATTTTTGTGGTTAAAAATGAAGGAGTTAATGTTGAGGTGTTTTATCAGTATTTTTATCGGAATGGAGGTATATTAAAAATCAAATCAGGGTTTTTGAGAAATATTGCGGGTGTTATAATTTTTAATCCGACCGTTGGATCGTGGTAATTTTTGGATATGTTATACATATATAAGTTGAGTATATGTCCACAAATTTTGAACCGTTAAAAATGAACGTATGATTTATTATGAATTTTACAAGATGACTGGTTCAGAAATTGTTGAATTTTCGGAGTTTATCATTTTGGTGGAAAATTCTAGAATTGGTGGGCCCCACTTGTGGTTGGTGAAGAAATGTGCTGAATTATATTTCAAATGTGGTAGGTGGGAATAGTAGCAGGTAAAGCCATCAGGTTGCAGGTCAAACCTACCAAAATTTTCCTATAAATAGAGGGCTAAGTTAGAATTGAAAATTACACCAGAAACAAGTTTTCTCTCTTTCTCTCTCTAGATTATTGAGTGTATTTTGTGAGTATTTAGATACTTTGAGAGTTTCTATTCATCAGAGCAAGTTTCTTTCAGCCTTATACCGGTATTCCGACCAGAAGTACTGATATTTTGAGGTAAGGGATATTATTTTCTTCTTAATGATATTATTTTCTTCAATATCATTATGCTGAAATATTGATATGAGTTTTTATCAAATTTGGAACTTTTTGTGTCGGGGGTTACTATTCACGTATACGGCACTATTCACGAATACGGCACTATTCACCGAAAAATAGAATTTTTCCTTTTTGTCCAAGATGTCTATTATGGTTACTATCTTTGATTGTATCCATGTTTTGATCTTTATTTTTGAATTCTGCTTCACAATTGATTATTATGAAGTATTATTGATCTTGGATAAACTGTTATACGAATCCCTACTATTTGTCCTTCTGTCTCATTGGATTCGTTCTCTTTAAGATATTTTTCATCATCCTCAGTCCTAAATGATGATACAAATGAATATCTTTGGCCTGTAGTGCAAAGATGTATAATTACTTGATGAATATCTTTGGCCTGTAGTGCAAAGATGAACAGGTGTTGAGATGAACATGACCGACTGATGATACAAATGAATATCTTTGGCCTGTAGTGCAAAGATGAATATTTGGTTAAAGATGATTATTAATTGATGTTACAGGGATAAAATATTGATGATGGACTTTTAAATCTTAGAAGATAGTAGAATTCTTTCTCTACTTGACTCTTCTAATGGTTTGTTGTTTCCGCTGCAGTTGTTGATCTAAAACTTGTTGTCGATTATATTTTATCAGATTTTTCCCTGTTGAAGACTAACGATAATTTGTTGTATATTATCTTAGTCATAATATTCTTTACTGGGCTAGTTGAGCTCACCCTTTTCCTTTTTGTTCCATTTTTCTTCTCAGGAGGTGAGAACATAGCAGGATCTAGTCGGGGTATGGAGTAATGGTTCTAGAAAGATGTATTAGCAGTCCTCACTATTTCTGTAAAATAGTGTTTGAATAATTGTAATGAGGATTTATTTGAGTGTGGATATTGTCTAGAAGACAATATTTGTATTTAAACTCACAGTATGTGTGGTCGTATTTTGCACGACAATTATATTATTGAAGTTGTAGTTTGCTTTCTGTACCATGTATTTGGCGACTCAGAATGGGTGTTGTATACCTATTCTGGGGGCGTCACACTGATGGCTTTACCTGCTACTATTTCCACCCACCACATTTGAAATATAATTCAGCACATTTCTTCACCAACCACAAGTGGGGCCCACCAATTCTAGAATTTTCCACCAAAATGATAAACTCCGAAAATTCAACAATTTCTGAACCAGTCATCTCGTAAAATTCATAATAAATCATACGTTCATTTTTAACGGTTCAAAATTTGTGAACATATACTCAACTTATATATGTATAACATATCCAAAAATTACCACGATCCAACGGTCGGATTAAAAATTATAACCCCCACAAAATATCTCAAAAATCCTAATTTGATTTTCAATACCTCCGTTCCGACAAAAATACAGATAAAACACCTCAACATTAACTCCTTCATTTTTAACCACAAAAATATATCCCTCATTTATATCCACATAAAATAAATATTTCCTTATCATATGAATCAATAATTAATTATTCACAAATATTACAGAATCACATTTATGACAACCAGGCCGTTCCCAGGAAAGAGGGGGCTTTCCAATAAGGATTTCTCCTTACTGGCGCGCAATTAGATGACCAAACCTCTCCTTAGACAGAACTTTTTAAACATTGCCAATAATGTTATCTAATAATATTATTCAAATAATATGAATTATTGATCTGATAATAGGAAATACTGTGCAGCAACAATTATTGAACAACAATAATACAAAATTTCAACGTAGCAATTATTGAATCAATAAAATAAAATATTGAACAGTAATTACTGTAACAATTATTGAGTAGTGCCTTCTTACGTAAGAATCAATAATTTTAAAAATACTATGCAATACCGTGTGCTACTGTGCAATAACGCGTATTACTGTATTTTAACCACCGGGTATTCCAACAGTGTTAACGGTAACAACTACGCCGTTATTTGTAAAAACTCAAATTTGTCGTTTTCCTTCACCCGACAGTTATTCGTTATGGGGCCCACAAATAGCTGCGCCGTCGTACGAATATTCTCCGACAGAAAAAATATTCCACGACCAAACGAATATTCCCCGACAACAATGATTATTTTATAACCACTTGCTTATTTTGAAAAAAAATCATATTTCACTCATAACTTTAAACTTTTATCAATTTAACCATTTACTGAATAGTAATTATAAGAAAAATTGAATACTTTTATTTCATAAAATTCGGGGTCTTACATCCTCACTCTCAGCTGCTACCTCTGCAACTAGCTCGGGTGCAACTATTAATTCTTCCCTTACCACAAGAATATCTCTAATTCCTTCTTCGCCTGACATCACATTATCATGGTTGGTGATTAGAGGTATCCCCACGGTCTCATTCACTCCATTGTTAACATTCTCAGCTGCCATTCTCAAATACTGCCATAAAACAAGATTTAATTAAACAAATTAATGTATCACATAATATCCGTATATTCTGACCGACTAACAAATAAGCTTAGGTAGGACACACTAGAGAAGGATTTACTCGTCTCTCCCCTCCTAGTTCTATTCCCCGATCTCCGCCAGAGACTATATCTCTAAGCTCTGATACCAACTGTGACAACCCCAAAATAGGTATACATCACCCAACCCATTCTGAGTCGCCAAATACATGGTACAAAAAATAACTACAATTTTATTACAACAATTATCGTGCAAAATGCAACAACACATATGCTGTGAGTTTTGATACAAATATATACCAACTGTGACTCTCATCTCAACCTTGGATAACACGTCACAATGGCACCTTACGTAAAGGTATAGTCAAAAACTGTTTTAGAAATTAGAATATTTGGGAAGTGCTCAAGGAAACCTTCGTACATGGGAGCCCATGCGTCAAGGTTATGATAGATATTATATGTCCACAGAATTATCCTTGGTTGGCCCAATAGACCCCAAAGAAAAACGAGAAGATTACTATCATATTCTTTCCAATGGTGAGTCTTCTCTTGACATATCATTATCTCCACTGTCTCTAATTTAGAGTTATACTTCAACCAAACGCCAAGATTATAGAGGTAGTGCTCGTAGATATACTCAGTAAGTAGATGTGCACAACCATGTCTTATGATGACACGAGATTGTATGTCATTAAACATCTTGTATGATAGTGGCAAAACACCCTTCCAACGTTAGGTTCGCCTCACCCTCTTTGATTCACCAAATATTACTACTAAATGATGTATAAAATACAACACACTTTTCTATACTGTTTAGGGAGAACTCCACAGCTAGAGACCACCGTTCTATTCTCTTGTTACCCCCGCTCGACCCAGCTACACTCTTATTACCTGAAAGGAATTGTGAAGTAAAAGGGTGAGTTCAACTAGCCCAGTAAAGAATATCATGACTAAAGATAAATAAATTATCCATAGCCTTCAATAGTAATAAATCAGAGATTTAGAATATATGGTAGATGATAAAAATTTTCAACCATAGTTGTAGCGGAATGAGCAATCCATTAGAAGAGTCAAATAGACCATAAAGTCTATTATCTTCTCCATGTTAAAAATCCACCAATAATGTTTTATCCCTGTAACATCAATCAACAGTTCTGGTCCACAATTATATGAATAACTCATAATCATAATTGTGATTCTAAATTTCTCTTCGCATCCAGAACGAAGATAATTTCATCAAATGTCTTTACCTGAAATATCAAATATCATGGTTATACCAAATCACAGTTCCTGTTCATAATCATACTAATAAATTCATTGTTGCACTACAGGCCAAAGATATTCATCAACAGTTCATCTTTGCACTACAGGCCAAAGATATTCAACAACAGGTAATTTTTGCACTACAGGCCAAAGATATTCAACGACAAGTCATCTTTGCACTACGGGCCAAAGATATTCATCAATAATTCATCTTTGCACTACAGGCCAAAGATATTAATATCTCAAAAAAAAATATAATCATTTCAGAATTTATATAAACAATAATTATAACCATGTCGATCAATTCACCTTTGCACTTAAGCTAAAGATATTCAATTATAAATTCGATGGTCATGATCATACCAGTCAATAATTCATCTTTGCACTACTGGCCAAAGAGAATCTATAGTCACGATCATACTAATAATCTACCCATCTTTACACTCAAATAAAAGAGAAATATCATCTTAAGGGTTATACAAATGTTTTATATGATAATCAAAATAATATAATCAACATATAAATTTAATCTCAAGAGTAAGATTCATAAATCAACGATAATTTGGTCAGAAAAAAAAACTAATTTTATCGTGAATAGTAACTTATAAATAGTAACTCGTGAATAGTAACTCATAAATAGTAACTCGTGAATAATAACCCCAACACGAAAATATAAAGTTTCACAATAAAATCCATATCAGTATTTACAGCACCTTAATCCAAATGTTATAAATCACTTAATAATATCATAATCTAATATTATTAATTTTACACTTTACTAATTAATGTATTTAATCATCCTAAAATGTCAAACTCATAAGATTTCATCACAAATAACCAAAACTCTCATAAAAAATCTGCATATACCTTATATAGGATTCTCAATCCATAAAATCCTATTTTTTAATTTTCTTACTTCACATAACATATTTAATTTATTTACTCATAACTAGTCTATTTTCATAAAAAATATCAAATCAGTCCCATAAAATTTTCTTTTCTAGGATTTAGCAGAATATAGTCCCATATTGAACATATATTTTTCTCAGAATTTTTAAAATTCATTTACTATTTTTCATATAACCAAAACTACCGAATATTTAGACATTTATCATAAACTGTACTTTTGTCCAAAAATTCTAAAATTTACAGATTATTCTTCTATTATATATATGTACTCTTAATAAAAATTTTACCAATTTTGGAGTTAGCCGCAAGGAGTTATAAGGGTTTAGTTTTAAAATAGTCTTTTCCCATAAAATTCATAACTCTTAATCAATACATCTAAAAATCGCCATTTTTGGACACAAACTAAAAAACTCATCAAATTATTATTTTAAATTTTTCCAAAATTTTTGAAGGTCAGAAAAATCACGAAACTGAAAAACATAATAACCCTTAAAATTCCTTACCTCAAAAGAGCAGTATTTCTGACTAGAATATCGGATGAAAAGTCGAAGGAACCTGGTACCGAATAACAACTCTTAAAGTATCTAAATACTCACAAAATACGCTCAACAATATAGAGAGAAAAAAAATTTAATTCTGGTGTGTTTTTCAATTCTAACTTAAGCGCCTATTTATAGGAAAATGCTAGAACGCCAAAGGAGACTAAATAATAAAATATTATTATTATTTATCAACGCATGCTACTTGAAAAATTCAGCAACCCTCCACCAAAGACCAGCCATCCCATTTTGGCAGCCCACATGTTTAAAACAATAGTGGGTCCCACCCCTAATTTTAATAAAAAAATCATTTTATTTTCTGAAAATTCAATAATTCATAGAAAATACCCCGTTTATCAGAAAAATACGAATTTTATGTCCATTCCACACGAAATTGAATTCTCTACAACTTTGTAGCTTTAAGTTTTTCTAAATTCCAAACCAAAAATATCTGAATTCCACAAACGGATGATTTTTAATATTTTTTAAAATTCATAACAAATCATGCGTTATTTTTTAACGGTTCAAAATTTGTGGATATATACTCAACTTATATATGTATAACATATCCAAAAATCACAATGATCCAATGGTCGGATCAAAATTATAACTCACACAATAGAGCTTTAAGAACACCGATTTGATATTTTAAAATCTCTAATCCGACAAAATACTGATAAAACATCTCAACATTAACTCCTTCATTTATAACCGCATAAATCAATCCATCATTTATGTCCACATCAAATAAATATTTTCTTATCATATAAATCAATAATTAATTATTCACAAATAATATTACAGAATCACAATTATGACAACTAGGCTATTCCCAGGAAAGAGGGGGCTTTCCAATAAAGATTTCTCCTTACTGGCGCGTAGAGGTGACAAACGGGCGGGCCCGGACCGGGCCGAGCGCGGGCGGGCCAAAAACGGGCCGGGCTAAAAAGGCCCGAGTTTTGGCGGGCTAAAAATGTGAGGCCCGTGGCCCGGGTTGGGCTGGGCCGGGCCGGCCCGCGGGCTTCTTCCCCTATTTTTTTTTTACAAAATTTTGCTACACTAAAAATAGTAATAATAATAAATATTAACAATAATAAAATAATTTATAATAAATAATAATTCTAATTACTTAAATTAACTACATATCTCAATTAATTAAAATTTTAATAGTATTATAATTTTAAATATTATTCTAAAGGCATGATTTGGGATAATGATTGATTTACTTTTCAAATAAGTACGGGAAATGCATAATTAAGGGATAATGATTGATTTACTTTTCAAATGTACTACAATAAGTAGGGGGATTGCATAATTAAGGGATAAAATTATCTATATTATTGTGTACAGATTTTGGACTTGCAATCTAAAAAATTAGTGATTGATTCGGATTATATATTGCTAGTAATTCAAAGTATATAATCAAATTTGATTCTTTAACATTAATATAATTTATTTAACTTTTAAAAATAATAAATACTGTAATTAATACTAATATATATATAATTTTAAATTTTTATAATTATCTATTATATATACTAAATCACAGTACATGACACAATATATTGACACATGTCCTTCTATAAATTTAACACATGTACATCCTAATTAATGCTTCTTATTGCCTTTGATAAAAATACCCTTGACAATTACTTAGGATATTATATACTGATCACCTTATTTTATGGATATTATCAACAGCCACATTATTTTAGGATCCATTAATTAGATAACTCTCTTAGGCAACAACCAGATTGGATCAATTTAAACATGATAGGGCCAACTTGCTTTTTATGAAAAATTAGTTTTAATTATTTGAAAAGTAAATTTCTTTAATATTAGACTTTTATTTATTTTACCTACTTTTCATGTACCTAATAAATTTATTCTATGATTAATTAATTACTTTTATAGTTCCATGTAATTAAAAATTATTTTCATATTCATTTTAAAACTTCAATCTATTATCTTTTAAAAATTCTTCCAATCTATTATATATACCAAATCACAGTACATGACACAATATATTGACACATGTCCTTCTATAAATTTAACACATGTACATCCTAATTAATGCTTCTTATTGCCTTTGATAAAAATACCCTTGACAATTACTTAGGATATTATATACTGATCACCTTATTTTATGGATATTATCAACAGCCACATTATTTTAGGATCCATTAATTAGATAACTCTCTTAGGCAACAACCAGATTGGATCAATTTAAACATGATAGAGCCAACTTGCTTTTTATAAAAAATTAGTTTTAATTATTTGAAAAGTAAATTTCCTTTAATATTAGACTTTTATTTATTTTACCTACTTTTCATGTGCCTAATAAATTTATTCTATGATTAATTAATTACTTTCATAGTTCCATGCAATTAAAAATTATTTCCATATTCATTTTAAAACTTCAATCTATTAGCTTCCAAAAATTCTTCCAATCTATTATATATACTAAATCACAATACATGGAACCATATATTGACATATGTTCTTCTACAAATTCAACACATGTCCATCTTAAATAATTTTAATTATGTCCCAATTATCTTAATTATATCCTATCATTTTTAAAATTATGAAAAAATAATAACAAACTAATTATCTTAATTATATCCTATCCTTTTTTAAATTATGGATAAATAATAACAAACTAAGTAGAATTTAATCTCTTCAACAACCAATGAACAAAATTTTATATGGATAAAACTTCCTAACTGAATTAGGGTTTGAAATAATGTTAATGATCACCTGACCTAATCATCATGCATATACATACATATATATATGTATATTAATTAGGCTAATTATTTATTCTCATAAGTGAATAGGAACCATGGCTTCTTCTTCTTCATGGTCAATTTTCCTCTTCTTTTCCGTTTTGTCTCTCTGTCTTTCTTCTATTAAATACACACATTATTATTTACAGGTCACAGCTATATGCAGGAGTGTGAAACATAGCCCAGAAGCAGGTGGAATTATTTTATTGGTTTGCCTATTTTCTAAATTTTTAGATATTATGTGCTAAAATTTGAGATTATTGCATTTGCATTTAGTTGCTGATATGCGGAATAATGTTTGCAATTGATTTGATTGATCTGATATTTGTGTTGTCAATCGTGTTTAATTGAAAATTTTGGTGAGTTTTCGATTGGAAAGTTTGTGTTTAGATTATAGCTATTCACGTTTTTTATATCAACAGTAAGGAACTGAGTTTATTTCTTAATTTGATTATTTAGTATCATTATTTAGTATCTTCATTTTAAGTCACATAAATAAGTATGTTTGATCAGATTTAAGGGTTTGATAAGATTAAGGATATTAAGGCTTTGGAAGTGTTAATTTTCCTTACAGAATTTTTGGGATCAATGTCCTACTTGGCACTTGTTGCAGGACAGAGCAATATGATTTTGTCAATGTTTATTTAGCTTGATTCAAGCTTCCCTCACACATTTTGCAGTAAAACTTTTATAGTAAGTATGATTGTTTACTTCACAGAACAAAAATATATACTTTCTCTTTTATTAATTGATTATAAAATGCTGCTACTTACTAGCACCAAGATTTGAAATATGTATATTTATTTATTTTTTTATGTAAAATTTTATCACCGCACAATAATATACTATTTTTTTATTATATTTTAATTTATTAATTGTACGCACACATTTATTATTAAAAATTTAAATAATCCCGCCGCAACGCGGGGGTTTGTATCTAGTATTATCTAACTTAAACTAATAATTGTTAGTTTAATAGTTTTATACTTTGAAATTATTAACTACATATCTCAATCAATTAAAATTTTAATAGTATTATAAATTAGTATTATTAATTAATTACCTACATTAACTACATATCTTAAATATAATTTTCAATTATAGTTAAAATATATTGAAGATTACATTAAAAACAAATAGTTGTTGTAGCTTAGTTGGTTTGAACTATTATTTATTTACTTACAAGTCTTGTGTTCAAGCCTCATAACCCACAAGTAGTAACATTTTATTTTTTTTTTTAAAAAAAACGTTCACCGGCCACTTGGGCGGGCCGAGCCTCCACAGGTCGGGCCAAAAAGGCCCGAGTTTTGGAGGGCTAGAAAACTACGGCCCAAAGCCCGATTTTTGGCCGGCCGGCCGGCCCGGCCCGCGGGCCTGGGCCATCTTTGCCAGGTCTACTGGCGCGCAATTAGATGACCAAACCTCTCCTGAGACAGAACTTTCTAGACATTGCCAATAATGCTATCTAATAATATTATTCAAATAATATGAATTATTGATCTGATAATGGAAAATATTGTGCAGTGACAATTATTGAAACAACAATAATATAAAATATCAACGTAGTAATTATTGAATCAATAAAATAAAATATTAAACAGTAATTACTGTAACAATTATTGAGTAGTGCCTTCTTACGTAAGAATCAATAATTGGTGCAATACCGCGTGCTACTGTGCAACAATGCGTATTACTTTACTTTACCCACCGGGTATTCCAACAGTGTTAACGATAACGATTACGCCTTTATTTATAAAAATTCAAATTTGTCATTTTCTTCATCCGACAGTTATTCTGTTATGGGGCCCACAAATGGTTGCGCTGTCGTACGAATATTTCCCGAAAGAAAGAATATTCCACGACCAAACGAATATTCCCCCGACAACAATGAATATTTTATAACCACTTACTTATTTTAAAAAATTTGCACATTTCACCCATAACCAAAGCATTATATCAAATTAACACCTTATTATTCACAATAATAAATAGAGGAAATTTGATTTTATTCATTAAAAAGTTGGGGTCTTACAATAACACTCAAAGAGGCTATGAAGAATACACAGTCTCTAAGGTTCAGGTACTCAAACAACTGCCAAAAAATCCACCTGGAGGGAAGAATGAACAAACAGATGATACAACTAAACGTTTCTGCATCAAATAAATTCTTATTGTCAAGCTACCAGAGGGATCAGAAGTAAATTTCTTTACTTTTAAATTTTTAACATTCGATTAAAAAAATGTAATAATAACAAATATTATAATGCTTAGAAACTGAATATTACTGCTATAGATCATGTACTGCATATGTGAGGTCACAATAGTTCAAATTCTACTGGAACAAGGATGGTACTATGTAACCTGCAATAATTGCCTCAGAAAAATTAAGGAGTTATCCACAAAATTACAATGCCACAATTGTCTGAGCGAAAAAACGGAAACTACCAAACGGTACAAGCTGACAATTAAGGTAAAGGATACCACAGGAGAAACAACATTTGTCATGTTTAATCGAGAAGCTGCGCAGGTTATAGGAGTTCCTATCGAACAACTACTAAATGACATCAACAAAGAATATTCCCCAACAGTAAGTCTTTTGTATATACACATTATTCAAAAAAATAATGTTGAACCACACAATGACACTTGCTAACCATTCAATATTATACAGGGTATAAATATGCAAGAACTGCCACCAGAAATTCAAAATATATGTGGAAAGATTTGTATGTTCCTGATCAAAATTACACCGTACAACATAGAATTGGCCTACGAAGAATATACAGTATCAAAGGTTCAAAAAATCAAATCAGAGGATAAATCTGGAGGGACAAAACAAGACACCAATAAAAATTTGGGAGAGATAAAGCATCAAAACAATGACAAAACTGATGAGCCAAAAAATACAACAGACCGAAAAAAGAAGAACAAAAGAAAGATAGCTAATTTTGGGAAAGATTTGGAATAAGATATCCAAATTAACTCGAAGTGTTTCCCAACTGTTTGATTGTTTTCAGTAGTATTGTATGAATTCCTTCAAGTTTGGCTAATGATGGGACTATTTTGTAATTGAGAAGTTGGAGTCTTAATAAACTTAAGATAAAACAGAGTAATATATCTAATGTTACTTATCAAATAAATAAAGAGATGTCTAATGTTCAAAGTTATAATAGTTTAGCTCAAAACAACTTTCTCTTAACAAATCAGTAACTCAAAACTTTCCATGGGAAACAGTTCCTCTTTCAAATTTCCATGATAATAGAGAATTATGAAGGAAAATAATTTACCTTCAAATTTACATCTAACTAGCAGGCTGTAGCTATTTTGAATACTAACAAACTTTGGTAGTCCGTCAACTTTTGCAGCATGTACAAACTCCATGACTCCATAAGAAGTTTCATTAGAAACGCCTATATAGCGCAGCTGTAAAAATTTGTACATTGTTCATGTCAACATAGTAATAATGATACAGCAGGGTACCAATACTCAGCCATATATAATGATGTGCAATTCTAACCTTAAATGGTAACATTTTCCCTTTTTCTTTCTTTTCGTTCAGTCATCAAAAAAGTTTTTTTAAGTGTTACTTGGTTATTGTTTCGCTATTTTTCAAGAGTATTGAGTTGGTAGAACCATTTAAAAGAATTATAGTGATTAAGATTTTAAAACCAGTTAAAGTGATAAACATATGAATATGTATACCAATGAAGCTGATGTGGTATTCAAGTTTTATGAATATAATTTCAATACTTTATATGGGCCATAAGCTATTGATCATACTTCTTTTGGATGTAAGAATATTTATAATTTATTATCAGTTGCCACCCAACATTTCTAAAGGTTCTTTCATCAAGTAAAAAAGTTTTCAATTCTCATCAATACAAACCATAGAGTACATACATACTACTAAAACAGTCCTATCAACAAAGACATTAAGATAGAAAGTAAACCATATGCAATCCCCATCATACATCCCATTTTCAATACAAACCATAGAGTACATACATACTACTAAAATAGTCCTATCAACAAAGACATTAAGACATAAAGTAAACCACATGCAATCCCCATCATTATGTTTTGAATCTGTGCACTTCCAAAATAAGCCTTCAAATACTTCAGATTAATACTTCTTCTAAAATAGAATACCATTTAAATACAACATACTCAAAAAACATTTATTATGAAAATAAAACAACAGTCATTATATATATATATATATATATATATATATATATAAATAGAGATAAGTAAAAACCAAATTAAAGAAAGATCTAAGTTAAATAAAGGATCGAGAACCTACTGTGATGATTGGATCCATAGTTATGCAAGGCCGGCGATGATCGGAGGTAAATCACGGACTAAAATTGCAAAACGAAAAACCACCCAATAGAATAGCCACAAAAATTGAACCACGCATATGCAAATCCTTAACATGACGCTAAAATTCACACACACCGGCGACTTCAACAAATCGATTACGATGATAGAATTCCCCCTTATTAGTAGAAAAAAATAAACGTCGGCGAAGGAAAATGGAAAGACAAAAAAATGGAAAGACAGAAAAACAAACGGACTTGAAATATTATTACATTCAATGAATAATTATGAAAGAAAGCCATGCGGTGCGGTCCAGTTGTCCTCAAATAAAAAAAATAACACATAAGACTCCAAAAGTCACCAACAAAAAAACATAAAATATTATAACTATAAAAATTTATAACATATAACAGATAAGCATTGATGACAAAAAAAAATACTCATTAAATATAAAACACCTATAAACACCACTATCACATAAACAAAAAACCCAATACACAAACAATATCATACAAAATACTAAATAATGGATACTAGGTAAAGTAATTAGTTTGATTTTCTTAACTAATATATTCTTCGTATTTTGCATGTTATTTTTAAACATTTATGTGTTTTCATTTATTTGCATATCTATACCAACAAAATCAAAGAGCAGAACAAACGCCAAATTATTGAAATAAATGATGATAGCAGTAGTGACAATGGTCGTTATAGATATGCCAAGAATACAAGGATCGAAAAATCTATTGTTACAATACAAACAAAGATCGAAGTCATGAAAGAGAAGATTCAAAAAATTGAGCAACAACTGAATGACCTTAAATAAAATGGGTTATCGCAATAAAAGTGGAAGTAATAAAATAGCAATAGCAACATATTTATACATGTAATTGCTATGCCATGCAAAAAAGAATCGAAAAGTTTATATGGAAAAAAATATTATTATTATGAAAAATCTTTCTCATTCTAATTTTATAAAATTATAAAATCGAAAAACAAACTAGCCCGTGCATTGCACGGGCTATCAACTAGTAAAATATTATACCAACAAAATACTACATCCAACCATAAATATATAAATAGTAGAAACAGTTTCAAAAATAGTAGTTAATCTCACAACAACTTAATCTCCCAAAAACTCAGCCCCAACCGATAAAAATTCTAATTTATATTTAAGTTTACTCCACCCATCTTCCTTGAAATTTTATACGGTATTCGTGTGGATTCTTGGCTTCCAACAATATCTATCTTCCTTCTATCCGCTCATCTAGTTTGAATTCCAGGGGAAATTGAGCTGATGCTTGGTATTTGGAAACCTATTACACTAAGTTGTGCTACATTTGGCGGGGTACTAACTAGAGGGGTATTATTAGTTGAAAAGATAATATTATTCATCACACGTGGAGTTGGCATCTATAAAAGATAAAAAAGTCCCAAATTAACTCAACAATTAAATGATAAAATGGAAAGTAAAGCAATATAGGTCTTTAATACTTACAAACATAAATGTTTATGTGGGTCTAACTTTGTTTTTTTCGTTGGAACATCCCACCTTTTCTTTACCTTTTCTTGTGGACTACAATTTATATCATAGTTGGTCTTTATCAGTTTAACTAAAAATATATAGACAAAATGTAAGTCCAAGGCAATAAGTGGACACTTACACTGGGTGTTGGAATATTCACTTAGTTAAATTTCTCTCTTTTTCTAATTACTACACTAGCAGTGCATTAGGCTGTGCAGTGGGCTCTTAAATAGACTATTCAATTGGCTTTTCAATATGCTCTCATTATGGCTCTACATTTGGCTCCTTAACTAGGAATTTGTTCTTTCTATGATCAGTCTTTTTACAAATATTACAATGTATTTTCCTTCCTTCCTACTCTACTCATCCTCTTATCTTGACCATAATTTTTTCTATCTTCCTAACCTTCTCTCGTTCTCAGCCTATGTGATTTGCCTCTCAGGTTCTTTGGCATTGGTGGAGGTCCCATTATGTCATAGTCTATGAATTCCCTGATGTTTTCACCATTTAACACCTTAAGATTACGACTGTAAGTCTTGAGGTAAGTTTCTCTTGTATACCAGTGAACTACATAGTCTATTGAATTCTAATAAACTGATTGAATTGTTGAGAAAACATGACAACATGGGATGCATGCAAGGTCCTACACTCTACAAGCACATATTTTGTCTTGAAGATTCACAGTAAATGTTATACCTCATTCTTTGACTTGGAATGAGATTTTTACATCCCAATGTAGGTCACAATGGGCAGCGATAATAATGGTTGTATCAAGTTACTTCTTAATTCATTGACAAATTAAAGCCTCCAACTTAAGCATAACATCCATTTTCTAATACAATCTAACCAATATTTGATTATAAATTTCTTGAAGTATTGTTAGAACTGATATGTACCTAGAGTTTTTTTATTATAGATGTAAGAATAATTTTAACTTGATTATTAGAATACTACAGTACAATACTACAATTTGAATATACTTAGCTTTGATAATCCAAGCATTGAAGCATTCAAATATATTATTCTCAACATTATCAGCCTTTGAATGAGTGTCAAAATTAGCTTTAGACCAAAACTTTGGATCATGTTCACTGATTTTATCATGTGCAGGGTCAGAAAGCCTTTTAATTTTCCTCATTCATCTCTTGAATGCTTGATCATGGGTTGCACGTGCACCTTCCCCAAAAATTGTCTTTAGGGCTTCTGAAGTGAACCTCTTCCTCCAGTTAGCATAAATGTGTCTAGCACAATTTATATGCTCAACATGAGGACGAAGTTCACCTATGACATTCTCCAACCCCTGCACAACATAGAGGCAATTAGTAAAACATATGTAATTAATTAGTACAAAAAGGGGCAGTTACTTAAAACAAGTAAAAGTAAAATATACCATTTGTTGGTCGCTGATTATAGTCAATCCACAACCTTCACCAAGGTTAAGGTCATCAACTAACAAGTCTAAGAACCATCTCTAGCTGTCACCATTTTCACTTTCCACAAAAGTCATAGCTACAAGGAACATTTGATTGTTCTCATCCCTTCCCACTGTAGATAATAATTGACCCCAATATATAATTTTTAAGAAACAACCATCTAATTCAAGAACAAGCTGATAATATCTTGACCAGGCTCACATCAAATAACAACACTCAACTCGAGTTCCAATGGTTCAACGAATGATTGCGAGTAATTGGACTGAATTCAACTCAAGGATGCTTACATTAGAGTTCAAGTCAATTGATGTCGTGTACGTTGCATGGATAGGAGCTTACAATCTATCACGCGACAACACAAGGTTGAAATGCATGAAACGAAGAAGAATGGTTCAAGTGTCAAGGCAATGCGTTCATCATGCAACCGAGATTAAGCTCGATTTCGACCTTTATCATCCCAAAATCTTTCAATTCTCAAAAAATGAAAGTTGTAGAGCTGTTTGTTCTCTTGAATCACCTTAATCGAAGTTCGGACAAGAAAGTTATGGCCATTTTATCGAAGGAGGTTGCAGTAGGAAAACCATACCCGCCCCGACGGGTTTTCAAGGCATAAAAGCCCGCCCCGGCAGGCTTGTCTCTGCCTAATGCCGCCCCAGCGCATTCTGGCTCTGCCTCAGCACATTCTTCTCTACCCAATGCTGCCCCGATGGGCTTCCCATGCTTAAAAAGCCCGCCCCAGCGGGTGTGTCGATTTCCAATTTTCTTTTTTGCATGTTTTGACAGATTTGGACGTGGATTTACTTCCTTAATTAGATATTTTTAGTATCTTTTAGATTTCTAATGTATCTAGGAGTTATATTAGATATTATTTGATTTCCATATTGGTTTGTGAGCTAGGGTTTTACATTCCTTTAGTAATTCTTATTCCTTATGAAGTTAGGGTTATTGTTATTAGTATAAATAAGCTACACGGATGTAAACATTATTAATTATCAATATTATTCATATTTATTCTACTTGTGAGATTATTCTCTACTTTTGGTTCTTTGAAGAATTGTTAAGTATTTTCTTAGTTATTTCTTTGAGATTCAATTTAACTTATCATACAACAATTTATAGTTGTGTGTGGCGTCTTTCGCCGCATCAATCGTCGATTGTACTGAGATTACCACTTCAATATAAACGAGGGGTCAAGGTGTCGTTGGTGTCCATTCAATGCATATTTATGAACGCAAGCAATTGTACCAAGATTACCGTCTACATACAGATGAAGAGTTAAGGTTTTGCAAGCAATTTACCCAACAACTGTGCTAGAAACGATCCGGGCGACGACCACCTCACGCAAGCGTGCCGTAGAGTCTATCACAAGCCTATAACCCTTTTGCCATGCTTTCTTCCAGCTGTCATAACATATTTAAAATCTTTTAAACCTGACCTCATCTTCAAGATTAAGCCTAATGGTCTTGATGTTCACATAATTCATTTGTTACTTCTTTTAATCTCGACACCAAAATCCCAGACTATTGAATAATGTTCCTTCATAACTGCATGTATACTTGCCAATGTTGAATTCCTCACCCTCATATAGTTAACAAGGGTTACATCTAATTTCAATTTGACTTTAATTTCTTCTTGCATATATGTCCTTTAAATTTAAGTTTGGATTCTTCCTTATCATATTGCCATAAAAGTCTGTCAAGAACTTAGTGTTTGCCAACTTGTTTTCAAAACTGTAGACACAATTATGTGTGTTCAGAATTGACTTAATCTGCACATTGCCAATCCCTTGAATCTAGCTAGTCCACAGTTTCCAAGGGTAACCTTTAGCACACCTAACATGCACTATATCCTTGTCATTCACCTTGTACCATAACTTCATCCCATTAGCAATTGAATAATCTCTAATAGCAATCTTGAATTCATTGAAACTAGCAAATATCATGTAATGTGAGAACTTTGTGCTTTCTTTTTTGTTTTTGGGTTAAAACATCACAATGCACATGTTTTTTCTATTTTATAGGAGGACGCACAAAACTAATATTCTCATCTTCACTTTTCTCTAAGGGGGAAACTAAAACATTATTATCCTCAAATTCACTGTGTCATTCAATATCATCAGAGTCACTAACATTATCACCCTTACTATTTCTATCAACCTCTTCAATTTCTGTTACACAATCATTCACTTTTTGTTCACCATTTGTTGCGCCTTCATCGCCATCATTCACTTTTGGATCACTAGTTCTTGCCCCATCATCATCTCCCTTATTCCCAGTTTCATCAACCTCATCACCCTGACCTGCCCCCTCAATATCACCCTCGCCAACACCACGTTCAACATTACCCTCAATACCCTCAGTATTACCCTCACTTGCATCCCCAACAACATTGTTAATTTCATCACCTTCCTCATCTTCAGCTCTACCCTTCTCTACTTTGTACTCCATGCACCTTCTCCTAGCCACTAATAATTCTTCACAACTACTTAATATGTCACTGTCGCTTTGTGCTTCACTACTTTCTGATTCACCAATCATAATTGGTGCATCATCTTGAATTTTATTTATTTTTTGATTTATTTTAATTCTATTACTCTTCCTCCCTTGAGTATTTTTAGTCTCCTTTTTCTTACTCCTCCCAGTATTTTTACTCTCCTTCTTCTGACTGCTTTTACTATTCTTACTCACCTTCTTCTTACTCCTCTTATACTTTTACAGATTATCATTTGCATTAGTACTCCCATTATTACTATCTTATGTATTAGGGGTTCATTAATCACAAGTTGTTCATTCAGAACAGACATTTTATTCACAGGTTCTTCATTCACAACTCCTTCATTCACAAGTATATGATCAACAAAGAGTTCAATCACACCAAGAGGGAGACACATATTTATCATGTCTCTAATACTGTCATCATCATGCACCAACCTATAACCATTTTCACTAGTTTTACCATTATTCTTAAAATAAATCTTAGCACTTTCATCATAATCTAAATTTGCAGCAAATGAGTTAATTACACTCATGCACATGAAATCAACATCAACACGGGGATAAACTTCAATCTTACCTCCTTTGTACTCATATTTAGGTTTGATGAACAAATTTGCCCCCATAATGAACATGCAGGTTACAAATTCCACTAATTGTGAAAACATAAAATACAAAATAAATGTTTATTTACCAACATCAGTAATGGGAATATAGATTAACAAAAGATCATTACTTTTCAAAAACTCAATTATGTATACATATAATTTACAGAAAACATATGGGGACCGAAGAAGACAACAATCGCAAAAAATAACCCAATGGACCACATGTCAGATGTATAAAGTCAGGAAACATGTAGAAAACATAAAGACTCACAAGATAGTAACAAGAGATTAAAAAACACTAATTTTATCATATACATTCCCAACCCATGTCCAAAATCAATTTAATCAAAGAAATCTAATATACCTCGGAGAAGATTCGCACTTGTAAGACCCCAACTTTTAATAAATAGAATTTAAATTTTCTTATAATTATTATTTTAAAGAGTAAGGTGTTAAATTGATAAAATGATAAAGTTAAGGGTGATATATACAAACTATAAGATAAAAAGTATGTTGAGGAATATTCGTTCTGTTGGAGAATATTCTGTAAAGTACGACAGTGCCGAAACAACCAATCATTGGTAAGCCCCACAACAACAAAATTGTGGGATACCGAAAACAACATAAATAAACTTTTTTCATAAAAATTTTTAGCTTTACTAACACTTTTAATTGTTGAAATACCTGGTAATAAAAAAATAGTATCACGCGCTATTCCACAATAGCACACAGTATTCCACAGTGAAATACGATATTACATAGTATTTCATATTATTGATTTAATAACTGTTACATTAGCAACTGCATAATATTTTATATTATTGACTAAATAATTACCACAGTAACAACTATATAGTATTTCATATTATTGACTTAATAACTGAAATAATATATTTAGACCAGTTAGTATTATTGGTAATTTCTATAAGTTATGTTGAGAAAATGAGTTATTTAATTGTGAGTCGTTTATATAGAAGGCTCCTCCTTTTTCCTGAGAACGATATAGTTGTCAATATTGTAAGTCTATTATAATAAATGTGAATAATTGTTGAAAGATTGAATATGTATGAATAATTGATGAATAAAAGGTATTGATTAAAGATAAGTATGATAAGTGATGTGTGGTATATATTTGTCAAATTTTGCTATATATAGAGGAGTTTAACATAAGGAGTTTGTTGTAAGTTTGGATTACTTATTTAAATTTTTCTAGGACCCAGTTACAATTCTCCTGCAAACCTTTTCTTTTCCAACTTGGTTGGGACCCACAATTATTATCCTGCAAACTTTTTTTCATTTTTTCAAACTTGGCTGGGACCCACAATTATTCTCCTGCAAACTTTTTTTTAAAAAAACTTGGCATGCCCGAGTATTCCTCTTGCAAAAAATTTCAAACCTGGTGCAATCTCATTCTCCTATAAATAGGTTTCTCAGTTGAGCAATGAGGAACACAACAAAAACATAAAGTTATTCTACTATAATATTGTGAGCATTTATTTGGAGTGCAAGAATACTTTGAGTGTTGCTAACATCAGTAAATGTGCAAATATTACTCAAGTTAATAACAGACAGTATCTAGTCTCCTATTAAGGCATGAGAAATCATTTTCTTTCATAATACTAAATTTATGGTAATACATTACTATTTATTTCTACAACTTTATTATTAAATGGTGAAAATCCCTAAAATGATTTGAATATCCTTAATAGTTTTTGTTGCATTTGATATATTCTTACCCAATTTTTCCTATTAAATTTTAATCGTTTTATTAGAACTATGAACCTTATTTTTTTTAAAATTTATATTTTATCAAAAACTTTAATAGATTTTCTGGATATCATGTTGATAATTTTGACATTATTGGACTTTAGACAAATTTTAAAATCGCTAATTTTATTCTTTATCTTATTATTCTTATTATTTTTGTCCATCATTTATATTATTGTTATTTTTAATAATCATAAAAACCAAGTTATTGTGAATATCTTTGGCCTGTGTGCAAAAATAATATGAATGTTGAGTGTCTTTAACACGTGTTACAAATATATGTGGTAAAAATTCTCTTTGATCTGAGTGTAAAGAGGAACTGTTGATTGACATGGTTATGACCAATAACTGTGGATTAAAATAATCATGACCTTTTATGGTAATTACATGCAAAGATATGTGGTGAAAGTTCTCTTTGGTCCGGGTACAAAGAAAAACTGTTGATTGACATAATTATGACCAGGAACTGTTGATTGACAAGATCATGACTATTGGTGTTATAGTTGATGAAATCTTAATGGTGAATTTTTCAATTGGAAAAGATAGCTGACATTATGATCTATGTGACTCTTCTAATGGATTACTTATTCAGGTGCAGTTATTTGTTGAAAACTTATAACATATACCATATGTTCTAAATATTCGATTTATCATTGTTGAAGGTTAATAATAACTTATTTATCTTAGTCATGATATTCTTTACTTGGTTATTTTTGTTCACCCCTTTGTTTCATAATTCTTTCAGGGAATAAGAGTGTAGTTAGGTCTAGCGGGGAAAGCATAGGAATGGAGTGATTAATAGTCATAGAAGTTCTCAATACATTGTAAAATAGTGTGACAATAATTGTATTGAGAACATAAAGTATTTGTGTTGCCTTATGTTCACGACATTGCAGTAATTGATTTTGATGACTCAAATTGGGTGGTGTAGACCCAAATTTGGAGGTGTCACAAGTACTGTTGTACTATATACAATATTGTAAAAAAATTTAATAGAAGAATTTGTGGTTGTAGTATGTATTTTGACAACTCAAATTGGGTGGTATAGACCCAAATTTGGGGGCGTCACAACACTAGCTAAACACAAGATTGGCATCAAAGTAAATTCGCCAGCAAGATCTGCAGATGGTTCGCGACTCAATCCCTCTCCTTTTCTTCTTTGCGCGCTTTCAGTTTCTCTTTTTTTTTCCAGGCCTTTGATCAACCAAATAGGTTATACCCACTTAGTTTCCAACATAACAATGACTAAGATTACCCCACGTGAAATATGTGACGTATAATCAGATGTGGGGTCATTCTTTTTTTATGTAATAGATTTATGTTAAAAGTCAACTAATTTAATGAATTTTGTAATGATTTAACAAAAAATTGTAGTTCACTAACTTGATTGTTAAAATTTTTAGTCAAGTGATGCATTTGTAAACCGAGGACGAGTGTAGTGGTGAAAAATGTATTTTGTTAAAGTCTGCATGATTAATTTAATGATGAATGAGTTTAATGTATATTTGTACCAGTATGATTTATAAAGTCCTTATAAAGAATTGATATATTGTACAAGGACTTAAAATAGAAAGATCAAATAATGTTAGGTTGATCTTAAAAGAGCTGAGTTGATGTATAAATGACAGGATTGTAAGGTTATCTTGCTACTTGAGGAACACGATCACAGAAGAAACACAAAGTTACACATACATCAAGATGATCGTTGAACTACTTATAGTAACCAAAACTCTCTGCTTCGCAAAGTCTCTTCAGATCGATGAGTGCACAAATGATCCTCTTAGTCATCTAAACTATCGTTGAAACAAACTCGGTCATAGAACAAGTCAGATTTGACAGACCGACTTCGGAGCGTTGCAAGTTGAAGGTCCCAATGCAATATCAAAATATCCTTGGCGAAAATCAAAAATTAGAGTATGTGTCGACTGGCTACCTGTTGGACAGTGACATGTCAAAGGTGTTAGGTAAAAGAGCAGACTGATGTGACAGGCACAGAAAAGAAACTGTCTCTAAGATTTAGAATGTCAACATCAAGCTTCCTAGTACATCAAAGCATTAAATGCAGTAACGGACACATTGCAAAGGAAATATTATTCAGCAGAGTATAAAAGACTATAAGGATCCAACTTTGAAAGAGTTGAACGTCTTGATCAAAAAGCCAAATACTCTGCCAAAAAATCAAGAACGAACTCAACGATTCAATATACATAGTTCGAGCTGCTAAGTACTTGAGAAGAAAAGCTTAAATGCCAACTTAGCAGCACCTCTCAACAAGCATTCATCAAAGCAATAGTGTCCTATTCAAAAGTGAATAAATATCCAAGTCTGTTGGGCTTAAAAAGGGCAAAAGTGTTCTAGTCAATAGTGACTAAATATCTAAGTCTGTTGGGCTTGAAGAGGGCAATAGTGTCCGTGTCAGTTGTGACTAAATATTCAAGTTTGTTGGGCTTGAAGAGGGTAGAGTTTTCTTGTCTGTGTTACTAACTTCTAGTGGATTCCTACTCAAGAAGTAGAAGAGTGGATTAGGCACAATTCAGTTTCTAAACCACTTAAAAGTCGTTTGTGTCTTTACTTATTGTTCTTCTTGTTTCAATCTGCTTGATTGTTATTCTTCATTGCTTAAATCCAAAATCATTATTTGATTTAGATCTCTAAGGGGATTTTTCAAAAGAACATATTCTGATGTGCTTGTTGAAATAAATTTATTAATAATCAGATAAAAAGAGTTTTTTAAAATATATTCAACCCCCCTTCTAGACCTACAAGTGCCTTTGGGAAATAACATATTTAACCCATTCTTTAAATTTTTTGTTTTTAATAATTATGTGATCGTTATTTTCTCCTTTTATGTAGTTTTTTTTTCTTTTGTTGAAGTTTGTTTTCTCCTAGTTTGGAGTTAGATCCCTTATTTTGTTTTTCGCTCTTATGGGAGCCATTTTAATTTTCAAGAAGCTTTAATTTCTTTTATGTTTAAGTTATTTTGATTTACGGTGATGGGTGATTAAATGGTTGCGGGATGTCAGTTGTTTTCTAATTGTATATTTATTTATTATTATTTTTGCTTATAGGAATAAAGTTTGTAATTCAAATTTCGTTTATGGATTATGGTAGATATTCAGTCGACTTTGTATTGATTATCGGGAGTTGAATCATGTCACCATCAAAAACAGGTACCCATTGCCACGTATTGATGACCTGTTTGACCAGTTGCAAGGAGCACAATTCTTTTCAAAGATCGATCTTCGTTCTGGATATCATCAGCTGAAGGTTAGAACTGAGGATATTCCAAAGACGGCTTTTAGAACTCGGTACGGGCATTATGAATTCCTAGTCATGTCCTTTGGATTGACTAATGCTCCTGCTGCCTTCATGGATATGATGAACCGGGTATTCAAGGAATATTTGGATCACTTTGTGGTCGTCTTTATTGATGACATCCTTATTTATTCCAAAAGCCGTGAAGATCATGAGCAACACTTGAGGCTGGTACTCCAAAAGCTTCGTGAATACAAGCTTTATGCCAAGTTGAAGAAATGCGAGTTCTGGCTGGAGGAGGTAGCATTCCTTGGGCACGTAGTATCAAGTCGTGGAATATCGGTTGACCCGGCAAAGATTGAAGCTATTCAAAGCTGGGAGCAACCTAAATCAGTGACCGAGGTACGTAGCTTTCTTGGTTTAGCTGGTTATTATCGGAGATTCGTGGAAGGATTTTCTCGAATCGCTACTCCATTAACTCAGCTGACTCGGAAAGATACAAAGTTTGGTTGGAGCGAAGAATGTGAGCAGAGTTTTCAAGAACTCAAGAGGAGACTCATTTCAGCACCTGTTCTAACAATACCATCTGGCTCGGAGGGATTTGTCATCTACAGTGATGCTTCGAGCAAAGGGTTGGGATGCGTTCTCATGCAACATGGAAAAGTCATAGCCTATGCATCAAGACAACTCAAGGAATATGAGAGGAATTATCCTACTCATGATCTAGAGTTGGCAGCTGTTGTCTTTGCACTTAAAATTTGGAGGCATTACTTGTATGGGGAGAAGGTGGAGATCTTTACGGATCATAAAAGTCTCAAATATTTCTTCACTCAAAAGGAACTCAACATGCGACAACGACGTTGGCTTGAACTATTGAAAGATTATGATCATACCATTCAATATCATCCTGGAAAAGCGAACGTGGTAGCTGACGCATTGAGTAGAAGATCATATGCAAGTACGAGTGCGATATTGTCAACACAAAGACCCATTTTGTGTGATTTACAAAGGATGGAGATAGAGTTAAAGACTCCAGGGACCCATGCGATGATGGCGAATATACGAGTAGAACCGACTTTAATCGATTAAGTTAAAGCTGCTCAAGCTACAGACCTGGAGCTGATGCGTATGAAGAAGAAAGTGCAAGAAGGTGTTATACCGGAAGCAAGAATCGATGAAGAAGGAATACTTCGAGTCAACTCCAGACTTTGTGTTCCTAACAACCCTGATTTAAAGTATGAAATCATGATGGAGGTGCACAACACACCGTTTGCAATCCATCCTGGAAGTACCAAAATGTATCATGATCTTCGTCATACATTTTGGTGGAGCAATATGAAGAGAGAGATAGCGTTGTTTATCTCAAGGTGTCTAACTTGTCAACGAGTCAAAGCGGAGCATCAAGTACCAAAAGGTCCATTGCAACCACTTGAAATTCCAGAATGGAAGTGGGAGCACATTACCATGGATTTCGTTACCGGTCTTCCTAGGGTTTCTCAAGGTATTGATGCGATTTGGGTCATTGTTGATAGATTGAGCAAGTCTGCTCATTTCTTACCGATACGAGAAACTTATACACTTGAACGTCTTGCTCGTATGTACATAAACGAGATTGTAAGACTGCATGGTATGCCAGTATCCATAGTTTCTGACCGAGACCCAAGATTCACTTCACGATTTTGGGTTAGTTTACAAAAAGCTATGGGCACGGAGTTACGATTTAGTTCAGCATATCATCCTTAGACGGACGGACAATCAGAGAGGACTATTCAAACTCTTGAAGATCTATTAAGACTCTGTGTCTTTGACTTCAAAGAAAGTTGGGACAAGTTCTTACCATTGGTGGAGTTTTCCTACAACAACAGTTATCAAGCAAGTATTGGCATGGCTCCATTCGAAGCATTGTATGGAAGAAAATGTCGTTCTCCAGTATGCTGGGATGAGGTGGGCGAAGCAACGTTGTTGGGACCGGAGTTGGTACGTATGACTACAGAAAAGATTCAAACGATCCGACAACGTATAAAAACCTCACAAGATCGACAAAAGAGTTATGCTGATCTTCATCGAAAGGACGTGGAATTTGATGTAGGAGATCATGTGTTCTTACGTGTTGCTCCATGGAAAGGAGTTACGAGATTTGGAAAGAGAGGAAAGCTAAATCCTCGATTCATCGGTCCATTTTTAATCCTCGATCGAGTAGGAACTGTGGCTTATAGACTCGCTTTACCGCCAAGTATGTCTCGTGTTCATAACGTTTTCTACATATCCATGTTACGCAAATATGTGGAAGACCCGAACCACATTATTGAGTTAGAACCGGACGAAATAGCGGAGGATTTGACGTATGAAGAAGTTCCTGTTCAAATCTTGGATAAGAAGGAACATATTCTACGCTTCAAGGTTATACTTCAAGTTAAAGTTTTGTGGAGAAACCACGATGTTGAGAAAATGACTTGGGAGTTAGAATCAGAAATGAAATCAAGGTATCATTACCTCTTCGACATACCAGGTACGTACCCTAATTTCGAGGGCAAAATTTCATAAGAAGGGGAGGTTGTAAGACCCCAACTTTTATACATAAAGATGAATTTTCTATAAATATCATTTTTGAATATTATGAAGTTAATTTGATATAATGTTATAGTTGTGGGTAATATTTATAAATTTTGCAAAGTAAGCAAGTTGTTATAAAATATTCGTTTGGTCGGGGAATATTCTTTTTATCGGAGAATATTCGTACGACGGCACAATCATTGGTGGACCCCACAACGGAATTATTGTCGGATTGAGAAAACGATAGAATTATCTTTCTATAAAAATAACAGCTGAGGTGTTACCGTTAAAATCGTTAAAACTGTTGAACTACTTGGTAGTAAAAGTACAGTAATACGCGTGGTTGCATAGTAGCACACGGTATTGATTATTGATGCTTACGTGAGAAGTCACTCAGCTATACTCAATTATTGCTACAGTAATTGCTGCATCATATCTCTTAAATTATTGTCATAGTATCATCTATATAATATGTTATATTATTGAGACGTTGGGGTAAGTTTGGTTATTTTATGGGGGGCCATATGTCATCATCTAAGAGTCTCTTCGTCAATAGTAATTACCGTCGTCAATAGTATTTACCTTGGTCAATAGTAATTACATTCGTCAATAGTATTTACCTTGGTCAATAGTATTTACCTTGGTCAATAGTAATTACCTTCGTCAATAGTATTTACCTTGGTCAATAGTAATTACTTTCGTCAATAGTAGTTGTCCCTTCAATATTACCAAGAGTCATTTGACCCTTCGTTAAGACCAAGAGTCATTTGACCCTTCGTTAAGACCAAGAGCCACCCTCAGTTTTTCTATAAATAGAGGCCTAGGGCTTCATTATTTTTCACGAATTCATTCAAGCTATAGAGAGAGAAAGTATAGAGAGAATAAGAGAGAGACTAAAAGTATTCTGCTACATCACTTTTCCAATATCCAGTTCTTTTAAGGTAGGGAATATTATTTCTTTTATATTCATGAAGAGAACTTCTGTTATTCCATTCGTTATTATTCTGTTGGAATAACCAGTATACGCGGTCTACCCTATACTTGGTGACATTCTTCTATTATTCTGTTGGAACATCCTGTCTGTGTGTTTTACACCGGACCTGGTTCCGTTTATTATTCTGTTGGAACATCCTGTCTGTGTGTTTTACACCGGACCTGGTTCCGTTTTTATTATTATTCTGTTGGAACATCCTGTCTGTGTGTTTTACACCGGACCTGGTTCCATTATTTATTATTCTGTCGGAATATCCTGTCTGTGCGTTTACGCCGGACCTGGTTCCATTATTTATTATTCTGTTGGAATAACCTGTCTGTGCGGTCTATCGCATGCATGGTGATTTCTTTTGTTATTCCATTCTTTATTATACTCAGTTGGTTAAGTTTTGACTTCTATACTCCATGAAATTTGTGGAATATCCTTGATAGTTGCGTTTCATCCAGTATCTTTTCAAGAAAATATTCTTCTAAGCATTCTTGAATTTTACTCCACAATGCAGTATCATGTTGACAATTTGGACGTTGTTAATTCCTGGATAAATTAATTCTTGAACTTGTTTTATTGAATTCTTATATCATTGTCATCATCCTCATGTTTATAAAATGTTGAAAGTCATCTGTGGCCTGTAGTGCATAGATGGACTTGGTATGATTATGACCAGGGATTATTCGGTATAATCATGACCGTAATGTTACAAATGATGTGGTAAAAGTCCTCATTGGCCCGTAGTGCATTGATGGACAGTTGTTGGCATGATCATGACCATTAATGAATACACGAATATCCTTGGCCGTAGTGCAGGGGTGATTCGATGATGTGGATTATTTTATTAAGCTGAGTCTCAGCGATCACAGTGTTGAAAAACTTTTTAAATCATAAAAGATAGTAGAGTTTATTTTCTACTTGACTCTTTTAATGGATTGCTTGTTCCGCTACAGTTAAACTTGATGTCTATTATATTTTATCAGTTTAACATTGTTGAAGGCTAATGATAATTTATTCTGCATTATCTTAGTCATAATATTTCTTACTGGGCTAGTTGAGCTCACCCTTTCTTTCACTGTTCTCTTCAGGAAATGAGAACGTAGCTGGGACAAGTCGGGGTACGGAGTGATGGTCCGAATGATAGTATTAGTTAGTAGTCCTCACTATTCTATGTAATGGTGTGTTAATAAATGTAATGAGGACTCCTTTTGAGTATGAATACTCTCTAGAAGATAATATTTGTATTCAAACTCACAGTTTATGTTTTGTCGTATTGTACACGACAGATGTATTAATCAGTTGTATTTGTATTCTGTACTATGTATCTGACGACCCAAGATGGGTGATGTATACCTAATTTTGGGGGCGTCACAGTTGGTATCAGAGCTTAGGGATATGATCCCTGGCTAAGATGTGAGAATAGAACTAGGAGGGGAGAGACGGGAAATTCCTTCGCTAGTATGGCATACCTAAGTTTATTTGCATGGTATTTAATTGGTCGGTCATAATATAAGGATAATATATGACATATCAATTAATTTTTATTTTGTGGCAGTATCTGAAAATGGCATCTGAGAATGTTGAGAATAGCAATGGAGCACAGACGACTGTTGATTCACCACATATCAATAATCAGGATAATGTGCATCAGGAAGGTGTCAATCCTCATGCAAACAACAACACTGACCAAATGATGAATGATCAAATGTTCAGAGGCTTTATGCAATTCATGCAACAACAGGTGAAAGCGGCTCCTGTCCACAACGTAGGTGAAAATACTGGAAACTCTCAGGCGGTCACCGCTAAACAGTTTAAGGAGCTGGGACCACCGGAGTTTAAGGGAGAACCCAAACCACTTGTAGCTGAAACATGGATAAAGCAGATCACCAAGATATTTGATGTCTTGGGTTGCTCCGAGGAGCAAAAGGTTCCCTTTGCCGCCTTTATGTTGCGAGGAGAGGCAGATTACTGGTGGGAATCGATAAAGCGTACTCAACCTGCCGCACTGAAGATGTCTTGGGAGAAGTTTCAAGATCTGTTTAACGACAAATACTTTCCCGAGAGTATTCGTCACATGAAGGAGGTGGAGTTCATCAAATTGGAGCAGAATAATATGACCGTGTCGCAGTACGAGGCAAAATTTGCGGAGTTATCCCGGTTTGCGTCCCACCTGGTGGATAATGAAAAAAGAATGACGCGGATGTTTTTAAGAGGTTTGAAGCCGGAGATACGTCAACATCTTGTTTCTCATAAACTGTGTTTGTATTCAGATGTTGTAAATAGGGCTCAGTTGGTGGAGCGCGATAACGAGACAACGCAACCAAAAGAGAGCAGCCGGCAAAATGATAATACCAGTGAGAGCAGTCATCGAAGCGGTGACAACAAGCGTGGAGGGAATCAACAGGCCAGAAATGGTAACCACTTCGGTGGTAATCAGGGCCAAAACAATAAGAATGGACATTTCAAGAAGAGGAGATTCAACAATGATGGAAAGACGTCAGCACCAGCACCTGTCGTTAAGGAAGGAGAACGACCACCTATCATATGTTTCAAATGCGGAGGGGAGGGGCACATCAGTCCAAACTGCGCGATGCCGTCCAAAGCATGTTATAATTGTGGAAGAGAAGGTCATTTAGCCCGATTTTGTCGTTTACCGAAGACAAATTCAGCTAGGATGGAGGCACCAAAAGCCGTCCCAGAAAAGTCAAAACCGGTTGTGCAAGGGAGAGCGTTTGTTGTGAACTCCCAGAGAGCAAGGAACCCGAATGAGGTCATCACGGGTAAGCTTATCATAAACTCTAAAGAAGTTTATACTTTATTTGATACCGGTTCAACCCATTCTTTTATTTCTCCTACTTGCGCTCATCGATTAAATTTGATTCCGGAGAAATTAGACTTTGACTTATCTGTGGAAACTCCGTTGGGAGAAACCTTCATTACCTCCACTGTTTATAAGTCTTGTTTGGTTCAAGTTGGTACCCACACATTACCTATCGATCTGATTTCATTAAAAATACTTGCATTTGACGTGATTCTAGGGATTGATTGGTTAACTACTCATTATGCAAAAATTGATTGTTTTCGTAAGGTTGTTAGCTTTCATATTCCTAATCGACCTATTATGCGAATTCAAGCAACCAAACCATTAAAATCAATCGCTGTCATCTCAAGCCATAAAGCTATTCGTTTATTGAAAAACGGATGTCAAGCTTTCTTAGCTCATGTCACAGATCTAAACAAAAATACGTCAGTTTTGAATGATATTTCTATTGTTAATAAATTCCCTGACGTATTCCCTGAAGAACTTCCTGGCCTACCCCCAGAGCGTGAAATTGAATTTTGTATCGACCTTGAACCCGGTACAAAACCCATTTCCAAAGCCCCATATCGAATGGCTCCTATTGAACTTCAGGAGTTAAAGATCCAACTGCAGGAATTGTTAGACATTGGCTTTATTCGTCCTAGTACTTCTCCTTGGGGTGCTCCTGTTCTATTCGTGAAGAAGAAAGATGGAAGTATGCGACTTTGTATTGATTATCGGGAGTTGAATCATGTCACCATCAAAAACAGGTACCCATTGCCACGTATTGATGACCTGTTTGACCAGTTGCAAGGAGCACAATTCTTTTCAAAGATCGATCTTCGTTCTGGATATCATCAGCTGAAGGTTAGAACTGAGGATATTCCAAAGACGGCTTTTAGAACTCGGTACGGGCATTATGAATTCCTAGTCATGTCCTTTGGATTGACTAATGCTCCTGCTGCCTTCATGGATATGATGAACCGGGTATTCAAGGAATATTTGGATCACTTTGTGGTCGTCTTTATTGATGACATCCTTATTTATTCCAAAAGCCGTGAAGATCATGAGCAACACTTGAGGCTGGTACTCCAAAAGCTTCGTGAATACAAGCTTTATGCCAAGTTGAAGAAATGCGAGTTCTGGCTGGAGGAGGTAGCATTCCTTGGGCACGTAGTATCAAGTCGTGGAATATCGGTTGACCCGGCAAAGATTGAAGCTATTCAAAGCTGGGAGCAACCTAAATCAGTGACCGAGGTACGTAGCTTTCTTGGTTTAGCTGGTTATTATCGGAGATTCGTGGAAGGATTTTCTCGAATCGCTACTCCATTAACTCAGCTGACTCGGAAAGATACAAAGTTTGGTTGGAGCGAAGAATGTGAGCAGAGTTTTCAAGAACTCAAGAGGAGACTCATTTCAGCACCTGTTCTAACAATACCATCTGGCTCGGAGGGATTTGTCATCTACAGTGATGCTTCGAGCAAAGGGTTGGGATGCGTTCTCATGCAACATGGAAAAGTCATAGCCTATGCATCAAGACAACTCAAGGAATATGAGAGGAATTATCCTACTCATGATCTAGAGTTGGCAGCTGTTGTCTTTGCACTTAAAATTTGGAGGCATTACTTGTATGGGGAGAAGGTGGAGATCTTTACGGATCATAAAAGCCTCAAATATTTCTTCACTCAAAAGGAACTCAACATGCGACAACGACGTTGGCTTGAACTGTTGAAAGATTATGATCATACCATTCAATACCATCCTGGAAAAGCGAACGTGGTAGCTGACGCATTGAGTAGAAGATCATATGCAAGTACGAGTGCGATATTGTCAACACAAAGACCCATTTTGTGTGACTTGCAAAGGATGGAGATAGAGTTAAAGACTCCAGGGACCCATGTGATGATGGCGAATATACGAGTAGAACCGACTTTAATCGATAAAGTTAAAGCTGCTCAAGCTACAGACCTGGAGCTGATGCGTATGAAGAAGAAAGTGCAAGAAGGTGTTATGCCGGAAGCAAGAATCGATGAAGAAGGAATACTTCGAGTCAACTCCAGACTTTGTGTTCCTAACAACCCTGATTTAAAGTATGAAATCATGATGGAGGCGCACAACACACCGTTTGCAATCCATCCTGGAAGTACCAAAATGTATCATGATCTTCGTCATACATTTTGGTGGAGCAATATGAAGAGAGAGATAGCGTTGTTTATCTCAAGGTGTCTAACTTGTCAACGAGTCAAAGCGGAGCATCAAGTACCAAAAGGTCCATTGCAACCACTTGAAATTCCAGAATGGAAGTGGGAGCACATTACCATGGATTTCGTTACCGGTCTTCCTAGGGTTTCTCAAGGTATTGATGCGATTTGGGTCATTGTTGATAGATTGACCAAGTCTGCTCATTTCTTACCGATACGAGAAACTTATACACTTGAACGTCTTGCTCGTATGTACATAAACGAGATTGTAAGACTGCATGGTATGCCAGTATCCATAGTTTCTGACCGAGACCCAAGATTCACTTCACGATTTTGGGTTAGTTTACAAAAAGCTATGGGCACGGAGTTACGATTTAGTTCAGCATATCATCCTCAGACGGACGGACAATCAGAGAGGACTATTCAAACTCTTGAAGATCTATTAAGACTCTGTGTCTTTGACTTCAAAGGAAGTTGGGACAAGTTCTTACCATTGGTGGAGTTTTCCTACAACAACAGTTATCAAGCAAGTATTGGCATGGCTCCATTCGAAGCATTGTATGGAAGAAAATGTCGTTCTCCAGTATGCTGGGATGAGGTGGGCGAAGCAACGTTGTTGGGACCGGAGTTGGTACGTATGACTACAGAAAAGATTCAAACGATCCGACAACGTATAAAAACCTCACAAGATCGACAAAAGAGTTATGCTGATCTTCATCGAAAGGACGTGGAATTTGATGTAGGAGATCATGTGTTCTTACGTGTTGCTCCATGGAAAGGAGTTACGAGATTTGGAAAGAGAGGAAAGCTAAATCCTCGATTCATCGGTCCATTTTTAATCCTCGATCGAGTAGGAACTGTGGCTTATAGACTCGCTTTACCGCCAAGTATGTCTCGTGTTCATAACGTTTTCTACATATCCATGTTACGCAAATATGTGGAAGACCCGAACCACATTATTGAGTTAGAACCGGACGAAATAGCGGAGGATTTGACGTATGAAGAAGTTCCTGTTCAAATCTTGGATAAGAAGGAACATATTCTACGCTCCAAGGTTATACCTCAAGTTAAAGTTTTGTGGAGAAACCACGATGTTGAGGAAATGACTTGGGAGTTAGAATCAGAAATGAAATCAAGGTATCCTTACCTCTTCGACATACCAGGTACGTACCCTAATTTCGAGGGCGAAATTTCATAAGAAGGGGAGGTTGTAAGACCCCAACTTTTATAAATAAAGATGAATTTTCTATAAATATCATTTTTGAATATTATGGAGTTAATTTGATATAATGTTATAGTTGTGGGTAATATTTATAAATTTTGCAAAGTAAGCAAGTTGTTATAAAATATTCGTTTGGTCGGGGAATATTCTTTTTGTCGGAGAATATTCGTACGACGGCACAATCATTGGTGGACCCCACAACGGAATTATTGTCGGATTGAGAAAACGACAGAATTATCTTTCTATAAAAATAACAGCTGAGGTGTTACCGTTAAAATCGTTAAAACTGTTGAACTACTCGGTAGTAAAAGTACAGTAATACGCGTGGTTGCATAGTAGCACACGGTATTGATTATTGATGCTTACGTGAGAAGTCACTCAGCTATACTCAATTATTGCTACAGTAATTGCTGCATCATATCTCTTAAATTATTGTCATAGTATCATCTGTATAATATGTTATATTATTGAGACGTTGTGGTAAGTTTGGTTATTTTATGGGGGGCCATATGTCATCATCTAAGAGTCTCTTCGTCAATAGTAATTACCGTCGTCAATAGTATTTACCTTGGTCAATAGTAATTACCTTCGTCAATAGTATTTACCTTGGTCAATAGTATTTACCTTGGTCAATAGTAATTACCTTCGTCAATAGTATTTATCTTGGTCAATAGTAATTACTTTCGTCAATAGTAGTTGTCCCTTCAATATTACCAAGAGTCATTTGACCCTTCGTTAAGACCAAGAGCCACCCTCAGTTTTTCTATAAATAGAGGCCTAGGGCTTCATTATTTTTCACGAATTCATTCAAGCTATAGAGAGAGAAAGTATAGAGAGAATAAGAGAGAGACTAAAAGTATTCTGCTACATCACTTTTCCAATATCCAGTTCTTTTAAGGTAGGGAATATTATTTCTTTTATATTCATGAAGAGAACTTCTGTTATTCCATTCGTTATTATTCTGTTGGAATAACCAGTATACGCGGTCTACCCTATACTTGGTGACATTCTTCTATTATTCTGTTGGAACATCCTGTCTGTGTGTTTTACACCGGACCTGGTTCCGTTTATTATTCTGTTGGAACATCCTGTCTGTGTGTTTTACACCGGACCTGGTTCCGTTTTTATTATTATTCTGTTGGAACATCCTGTCTGTGTGTTTTACACCGGACCTGGTTCCATTATTTATTATTCTGTCGGAATATCCTGTCTGTGCGTTTACGCCGGACCTGGTTCCATTATTTATTATTCTGTTGGAATAACCTGTCTGTGCGGTCTATCGCATGCATGGTGATTTCTTTTGTTATTCCATTCTTTATTATACTCAGTTGGTTAAGTTTTGACTTCTATACTCCATGAAATTTGTGGAATATCCTTGATAGTTGCGTTTCATCCAGTATCTTTTCAAGAAAATATTCTTCTAAGCATTCTTGAATTTTACTCCACAATGCAGTATCATGTTGACAATTTGGACGTTGTTAATTCCTGGATAAATTAATTCTTGAACTTGTTTTATTGAATTCTTATATCATTGTCATCATCCTCATGTTTATAAAATGTTGAAAGTCATCTGTGGCCTGTAGTGCATAGATGGACTTGGTATGATTATGACCAGGGATTATTCGGTATAATCATGACCGTAATGTTACAAATGATGTGGTAAAAGTCCTCATTGGCCCGTAGTGCATTGATGGACAGTTGTTGGCATGATCATGACCATTAATGAATACACGAATATCCTTGGCCGTAGTGCAGGGGTGATTCGATGATGTGGATTATTTTATTAAGCTGAGTCTCAGCGATCACAGTGTTGAAAAACTTTTTAAATCATAAAAGATAGTAGAGTTTATTTTCTACTTGACTCTTTTAATGGATTGCTTGTTCCGCTACAGTTAAACTTGATGTCTATTATATTTTATCAGTTTAACATTGTTGAAGGCTAATGATAATTTATTCTGCATTATCTTAGTCATAATATTTCTTACTGGGCTAGTTGAGCTCACCCTTTCTTTCACTGTTCTCTTCAGGAAATGAGAACGTAGCTGGGACAAGTCGGGGTACGGAGTGATGGTCCGAATGATAGTATTAGTTAGTAGTCCTCACTATTCTATGTAATGGTGTGCTAATAAATGTAATGAGGACTCCTTTTGAGTATGAATACTCTCTAGAAGATAATATTTGTATTCAAACTCACAGTTTATGTTTTGTCGTATTGTACACGACAGATGTATTAATCAGTTGTATTTGTATTCTGTACTATGTATCTGACGACCCAAGATGGGTGATGTATACCTAATTTTGGGGGCGTCACATATTCTATAAATAGAATATATTATATTTTATTTAAAAGATTTTTCTTTAAATATGGACCGTCAGATTAAAATAAATCAATCTGGACCGTTCATGGATTAGTTACTATGCAGTCCATTCTTCTATAAATAGCAGCTCATTCTTTCATTATTTCTTACGAATTCACTGAAATCTAGAGAGAGAAACTATAGAGAGAGAGAAGAAAAGTATTCTGCTACATAACTACTTCCTTATTTCAGTTCTTCTTTAAAACGGTAAGGGGTGTTATTCTTTCTTATTCATGAAGAGAACTTTTGTTATTCTATTTTTTATTATTCTGTTGGAATAACCTGTATACGCGGTCTACCATATACTTGGTGACATTCTTCTATTATTCTGTTGGAACATCATGTCTGTGTGTTTTACACCGGACCTGGTTCCGTTATTATTATTATTCTGTTGGAACATTCTGTCTGTGTGTTTTACACTGGACCTGGTTCCGTCTTATTATTATTCTGTTGGAACATCCTGTCTGTGTGTTTTACACCGGACTTGGTTCCATTATTTATTATTCTGTCGGAATATCCTGTCTGTGCGTTTACGCCGGACCTGGTTCCATTATTTATTATTCTGTTAGAATAACCTGTCTGTGCTGTCTATCGCATGCCGGGTAATTTCTTTTGTTATTCCATTCTTTATTATACTCAGTTGGTTAAGTTTTAACTTTTATACTCCATGAAATTAGTGGAATATCCTCGATAATTGCGTTTCATCCAATATCTTTTCATAAAAATATTATTCTAAGCATTCTTGAATTTTACTCCACAAAGCAGTATCATGTTGACAATTTGGACGTTGTTAATTCTTGGATAAATTAATTCTTGAACTTATTTTATTGAATTCTTATATCATTGTCATCATCCTCATGTTTATAAAATGTTGAAAGTCATCTGTGGCATGTAGTGCATAGATGGACTTGGTATGATTATGACCAGGGATTATTCGGTATAATCATGACCGTAATATTACAAATGATGTGGTAAAAGTCCTCATTGGCCAGTAGTACATTGATGGACAGTTGTTGGCATGATCATGACCATTAATGAGTACACAAATATTCTTGGCCCGTAGTGCATGGATAATTGTGGTCGTGATACTAAAGAATATCTTTGGCCGTAGTGCAGGGGTGATTCGATGATGTGAATTATTTTATTAAGCTGAGTCCCAACGATAACAGTGTTGAAAAACCTTTTAAATCATAGAAGATAGTAGATTTTATTCTCTACTTGACTCTTTTAATGGATTACTTGTTCTGCTGCAGTTAAACTTGATGTTCGTTATATTTTATCAGTTTAACACTGTTGAAGGCTAATGATAATTTATTCTGTATTATCTTAGTCAAAATATTTCTTACTGGGCTAGTTGAGCTCACATTTTCTTTCACTGTTCTCTTCAGAAAATGAGAATATAGCTGGGACGAGTCGGGGAACGGAGTGATGGACCAGATGATAGTATTAGTAGTCTTCACTATACTGTTAAATAGTGTGACAATAATTATATTGAGAACTCCTTTTGAGTTTGTATAGTCTCTATTAGACAATAATTGTATTCAAACTCACAGTTATGTTTTGTCGTATTGTACACGACAGTTGTATTAGTAAGTTGTATTTGTATTCTGTACCATGTATCTGACGATCCAAGATGGGTGATGTATACCTAATTTTGGGGGCGTCACAACATTTGTCTAATTGGACAGACCATGTCATAAATTGATGATGTGGCTCGCTAACCAAGCTAACTAATAATTATGTGTAAATAAAAAACCTTAATTTAAATAATTTTTTAATTTTTTAAAAATTTAAGGGTAAATATGTCAAATCATTGTCTACAAGTGTAAAAGGAAACACATATTTTTCATAACATAAAAAAGTAAATGCGTAAATAATTTACATAATTAACATAAAACAGAAAAATTTTCAAAATTAGCGAAAATCAGTTAAATAAATAGTATAGAAATTAAACTTAATTGCACAATTAACTTTAACTCAAACAAATTAAACAAATAATATAAATTAAACAAATTATACAATTAGCATAAACTAAATAAAGTACACCATTAATAAATTACAAAATAAATTCAAATAACAAATTAGCAATTCCTCACCACTTCCAGAATCATCCATAGATATAAAACTTCTATCATCACCTTCAACAATTTGATCATCGAGCAAGTACTATTCACCATCAATAGCTCATAAAAATTGAACTAGTTTAGGGTAGTCATGCATATTTAAGCCAATAAATAATGTTAATTGATTTTGGAAAGGATTGTGTCATTTCTACCAATGATTTTTGTCCACATACAGGATTTTGCTCATCCACTTGCTGAGTATATTTACGAGCACTACCTATATAATCTTGGTGTTTGTTTGAAGTATAATTCTCAATTAGAGACAGTGGAGATAATGATAAGTCGAGAGAAGACTCACCATTGGGAAGAATATAATAGTAATCTTCTCGTTTTTCTTTGGGGTATATTGGGTCAACCAAGGATAATTCTGTGGCCATATGATATCTATCACAACCTAGAAGCATGGCCTCCCATGTACCAAGGTTTCCTTGAGCACTTCCCAAATATTCTAATTTCTAAAACAGTTTTTGACTATACATTTATGTAAGGTGTCATTGTGAGGTGCTGTCCACGGTTGGGACATGAGTCACATTTAATATATATTTGTATCCAAACTCACAGCATATGTGTTGTTGTATTTTGCACGACGATTGTTGTAATAAAGTTGTAGTTATTTTTTGTACCATATATTTGGCGACTCAGAATAGGTTGGATGGAATGGACCTATTTTGGGGGCGTTACAAGTTGGTATCAGAGCTTAGGGATATGGTCTCTGGCGGAGATCGAGAAATATAACTAGGAGGGAAGAGATGAGTAAATCCTTCGCTAGTGTGTCCTACCTAAGCTTATTTGTTGGTCAGTCATAATATCGGGATATTATGTGATATGTTAATTTGCTCAATTAACCCTTGTTTTGAAGCTGTACTCTAGGATGATATCTGAAATACATGAGATGAGCAATGGAGAAATCATGATGACAGGGAAGATGGAATCTGAAATGAAAGCAAGGTATTCTCAACTCTTTGAATTACCAGGTACGTAAATTTCGAGGACAAAATTTCATAATGAGGGGAGATTGTAAGACCCTAAATTTTATTAAATAAAAGTATTCAATTTTTCTATTTAGTAAATGGTTAAATTGATAAAAAGTTAAAGTTAAGGGTGATATATGAATATTTTTCAAAATAAGCAAGTGGTTATAAAATATTCATTTTGTCGGGGAATATTCGTTTGGTCGTGGAATATTCTTTCTGTCGGGGAATATTCGTACGACGGCGCAGCTATTTATGGGCCCCATAACGGAAAGCGATTGGATGAAGAAAACGACAAAATTGAGTTTTAATAAATAACGGTGTAGTTGTTACCGTTAACACTGTTGGAATACTTGATGGTTAAAATACAGTAATACGCGTAGTTACACAGTAGCACACGGTATTGCACAGTATTTTTTTTAATTATTAATTCTTACGTAAGAAGGCACTACTCAATAATTGTTACAGTAGTTACTGTTCAATATTTTATTTTATTGATTCAATAATTGCTGCGTTGATATTTTATATTATTGTTGTTTTAATAATTATTGCTGCACAGTATTTTCTATTATCAGATCAATAATTCATATTATTTAAATAATATTATTAGATAGCATTATTGGCAATGTCTAGAAAGTTCTGTCTAAGGAGAGGTTTGGTCATCTAATTGCGCGCTAGTAAGGAGAAATCCTTATTGGAAAGCCCCCTCTTTCTTGGGAACGGCCTGGTTGTCATAATTGTGACTCTGTAATATTATTTGTGCATAATTAATTATTGATTCATATGATAAGGAAATATTTATTTTATGTGGATATAAATGAAGGATATATTTTTGTGGTTAAAAATGAAGGAGTTAATGTTGAGGTTTTTATCAGTATTTTTGTCGGAATTGAGGTATTAAAAATTAGGGTTTTTGAGATATTTTGCGGGAGTTATAATTTTTAATCCGACCGTTGGATCGTGATAATTTTTGGATATGTTATACATATATAAGTTGAGTATATGTCCATAAATTTTGAACCGTTAAAAATGAACGTATGATTTATTATGAATTTTGCGAGATGACTGGTTCAGAAATTGTTGAAGTTTCGGAATTTATCATTTTGGTGGAAAATTCTAGAATTAGTGGGCCCCACTCTTGGTTGGTGAAGAAATGTGCTGAGATTTTTATTCAAATGTGGTGGGTGGGAATAGTAGCAGGTAAAGCCATCAGGTTGCAGGTTAAGTCTGCTTCGGCGTGCTAACATTTTCCTATAAATAGAGGGCTAAGTTAGAATTGAAAATCACACCAGAAACATAAGCTTTCTTTCTTTCTCTCTCTATATTATGAAGCATATTTTGTGAGTATTTAGATACTTTGAGAGTTGCTATTCAGTGCAAGTTTCCTTCGGCTTTGCATTCCAGTCAGAAATACTGCACTTTTGAGGTAAGGGATAGTAAGGGATATTAAGGAATGTTATATTCTTCATAATGATGTTATTCTTTCAATATCATTATACTGAAATACTGGTATGGATTTTATTGTGGAATTTCTACTTTTTTGAGTCGGGGTTACTATTCACGTATACGACACTATTCATGTATATGGCACTATTTATGTATATGACATTATTTACGTATAAGATACTATATACGAATACGGAGTACTATTCATGAGTTACTATTCATGAATTACTATTCACGAGTTACTATTCATGAGTTACTATTCACGAGTTACTATTCACAAGTTACTATTCACGGGTACTATTCACGACAAAAATTAGTTTCTTTTTCTGACCAAATTATCGTTGATTTATGATTGTTGCTCTCGAAAATAAATGCAGTTGTTGATTATATTGTTTTTATTATCATATATAACATTTTTATAACCCTGATGTTGAATTTCTCTTTCACTTGAGTATAAAGATGGATAAATTATTGGTATGATTGTGACTGAGGAATGTCTTTGGCCTGTAGTGCAAAGATGAATTGTTAACTGGTATGATCATAACCATTGAATTTATAATTGAATATCTTTAGCTTAAATGTAAAGATGAATTTATTAACATAGTTATAATTATTGTGTATATAAATTCTGAAATGATTATATATTTCTTTGAGATATGAATATATTTGGTCTGTACTGCAAATATGAACTGTTGAGGAATATCTTTGGCCTGTAGTGCAAAGATGGTCTGTTGATGAATATCTTTAGCCCGTAGTGCAAAGATGACATGTTGTTGAATATCTTTGGCCAGTAGTGCAAAGATGAATTGGTGACGAATATCTTTGGGCCGTAGTGCAAAGATGAAGTTATTAGTATGATTATGAACAGGAACTGTGATTTAGTATAACCATGATCTTTGATGTTTCAGGTAAAGACATGTGAGGAAAATTATCTTCGTCCTGGATGCGAAGAGGAATTTAGAATTACAATTATGATTATGAGTTATTCATATAATTGTGAAAAGGAACTGTTGATTAATGTTACAGAGATAAAACATTATTGGTGGACTTTTAATGTGGAGAAGATAATAGACTTTATGGCCTATTTGACTCTTCTAATGGTTTGCTCGTTCCGCTGCAACTATGGTTAAAATTTTTTATCATCTACCATATGTTCTAAATCTCTGATTTAATTCCGTTGAAGGCTATTGATAAATTTATTTATCTTTTGTCATGATATTCTTTACTAGGCTAGTTGTGCTCACCCTTCTGTTCACAATTCCTTTCAGGTAATAAGAGTGTAGCTGGGTCGAGCGGGGGTAACAGGGGAATAGAACGGTGGTCATCATTTAGGAGTTATATTTGGTGAATCATCTAGGGTGAAGCGAACCCAACGTTGGAAGGGTGTTTTGCCACTATCATACAAGATGTCTAATGACATACAACCTCGTGTCATCATAAGACAGGATTATGCTCATCCACTTGCTGAGTATATTTACGAGCACTACCTATATAATCTTGGTGTTTGTTTGAAGTATAATTTTCAATTAGAGACAGTGGAGATAATTATAAGTCAAAAGAAGACTCACCATTGGGAAGAATATGATTGTAATCTTCTCGTTTTTCTTTGGAGTATATTGGGTCAACCAAGGATAATTCTGTGGCCATATGATATCTATCACAACCTAGAAGCATGGCCTCCCATGTACCAAGGTTTCCTTGAGCACTTCCCAAATATTCTAATTTCTAAAACAGTTTTTGACTATACATTTATGTAAGGTGTCATTGTGAGGTGCTGTCCACGGTTGGGACATGAGTCACATTTGGTATATATTTGTATCCAAACTCACAGCATATGTGTTGTTGTATTTTGCACGACGATTGTTGTAAGTTGTAGTTGTTTTCTGTACCATGTATTTGGCGACTCAGAATAGGTTGGATGGAATGGACCTATTTTGGGATTGTCACATAAAAGCTTGTGGTGAAAGTTATTTTTGGCCCGTAGTGCAAAGATGGACTGTTGTTTGGCATGATTATGACCATTGGTGATACAAATAAATATATTTGGCTCATATTACAAAGATAAATGGATGATTTATATTATTATAAATAGGGACTGTTGATTGGTGTTACAGTAGTAAAATATTGATGATGAGTTTTTAAATCATAGTAGAAAGTATATATCATGCTCTACTTGACTTTTTAAATGAATTGTTATTTTCGTTGCGGTTGTTGATCTAATACTTATTGTCTATTATATTCTATCAGATTTTTCACTGTTGAAGACTAAGAATATTTTATTCTTCATTATCTTAGTCAAAATATTTTTTACTAGGCTATTTGAGCTCACCATTTTCTTTTTTATTCCATTATTCTTATCAGGAAATAAGAGTGTAGCTGGGACTAGTTGGGAAATTGAGTAATGGTACGAGATAGTTGCTATAATAGTACTCACTATGTTGTAAAATATTGTGACAATAATTGTAATGAGTACTTAATTTGAGTTTGGATATTGTCGTATTATACACGTTACAATATTTGTATTGAAAACTCACAATTTGTGTTGTCATATTTTGCACGACAGGTTAATAGTAGTAAGTAGGAAAATTTGTATTTAGATTTTATAGTATGTATTTGGCGACTCAAAATGAGTTGTGTATACCTATTTTGAGAGCGTCACACAATTTATTAATTTAGAATTTTTAGATAAGTTTTGAATGAACATCAAAAAATAATAATTAAGGATTTAAAAGTCTATTAGCAATACTATAAGAAGACATTTGTTACATGTCATCTTAATTGATTATATTAACTTTTTAGTAATAGTGGCTTGATAAATGATAATCTTAAATTACTACACAATGATCATCTTAAAATTTTATTTCACACAAAAATGCTTCTCATATTTTAATAAATTGAATATAATTACAATTATAATCACACAATTACAAAAGATGAACTAAGCAAATATTCATATATATTACACGCAGTCCCTCCTTTTATTTTTCCTTAAAAGCCCAAACGCAATAATAATAATAATTATTATTATTATTAATCTCAGAACCTCTACCAAAATAATAATGACCTAATTTTATTATTACTACTTAACCCTATTAGATTTCAAAATTTTGAAATTTTAGTAAATATTTTAAAATGATATGTACAACTGTAGACACTCGAAATTTCGTTTTCCTATTACTAACTATGCAAGAGGGCGAAAACGTCATTTTCACACTCTAGAGATAACCTTGAAGGGCCACAAACATCGAATCTAACAACGGAGACATCCCTCTGAAACATCAAATCAACCTTGGAGATCAACCCTAAGGAAAAGAAAAATTGGCAGCAATCAAACCCTAGAGATAACCTCGAATGACAGCCAAAAGTACCGTCAACCTTGGAGATAACTCCCGAAAGGGCAAAATGGTCATTTTAATAAGTCAAATTCTAAAAACCTAATACAACTGTAAATAGGGTCACAAAGAGCCATTGCAGTACTTCCGAGCGCAAACTACGCAAAACAGCTCAACGGACTGCCTGCGTAAACCAGAAGATGCCATTTGGTCATGGACTCATCTTCCCGAATTTGAAAAAGAGAAAGCCCTATTTCATTACGTAGCTCTCAGAAAGAGCTTTCCAGAATGGTATGACACGCCTTCATCGGACTCCTATATTGAAAGTTATGAAGGTTCAAGCAGACATCACGTTGATCCGAGTACACGTACTTCGAGACAACGGAACCCACAGGGCCCGGCCCTACCCGGGCAGCCGTAGATAGACCCGCGACTATTTTGATCTATAAATAAGACCCTCCTTCAATATTCTTCTTTCTAAACACTTGTATACATATATAGTACGACATATCAAATTTTAATTGGTGAAAACTGAGTTTTCAAGCTCCAAAAGCGGTCTGAATCCTTCTTTACAGATCACTGTAACATTTTTTCATATTTAAAGCTTTCTCTTACTTTGATATATATATATATATATATATATATATATATGTATATATATATATATGTAAGAATCCAACTTTTATGAATAAAAATTTAGTTTTCTTTAAATATTATTTTGAATAATAAAGTGTGAATTTGATATAATGTTATAGTTATGTGTAATATTTATAAATTTTGCAAAGTAAGCAAGTTGTCATACAATATTCGTTGGGTCGGGGAATATTCTTTTTGACGGGGAATATCCGTACGACGGCACAATCATTAGTAAACCCCACAACGGAGTTACTGTCGAATTTAAAAAGTGACAGAAATAACCTTTTTATAAAATAACGGCAAGACTTTTACCATTAAACTATTGAAATATCCGGTGATAAAAGTACAGTAATACGCGTGGTTGCACAGTAGCACATGGTATTGCACACTATCTTTGATTATTGATGCTTACGTAAGAAGTCACTCAATTTTATTCGGTTATTGTAACAGTAGTTGATGCATAGTATCTCATATTATTGATTCAATTATTGTCACAGTATCAACTGCTCAATATTTTATATTATTAAATCAATAAATGAGACGACATAATTATTCATATTATTATTTACATTATTGATAATGTCTAGAAAGTTCTGTCGATGAAAGGGGTTAGGTCATCTAATTGCATGCCAATAAGGATAAATCCTTATCGGAAAGCCCTCTATTTTCTGTGAACAATCTGATTGTCAATATTGTGAGTTATAATATTAATAATGAATAATTATTGAAAGATTGTGTTGATTAAAGATAAGAATAATAATTGATAAGTGGAATATATTTGTTCAATTATCTTGTTAAATTGGTATTTGTTTTATTTGATTTTGAGGTATGCGGATTGATTTACAGAGGGGTAGCCCTCAATTACCTTCAAACAAAGTTATCTATTTGGCAAATTATGAAATTGCAAAGAACGGATGGTTTTGGCCAAATATTTCCAATTATGCACTTCCTATTCAATACCTTATGAATAAGGGTGCTCCCTCGTTGGTCTACCTCTCTCAATTTGCTAGTTACCTTCTCAAGAAGGTAGTCCCTTATTGGTTGTTCCAAATGGTATACTGATGAGTTGCAACCCGTGATTTTTCTTGTGCATCCGTGATTTTCTTAAATAGTGTCCTGTCATTCTCTTATAAATAGGATGATTAGTTAAGAAATGAAAATCACACCAGAATCAGAGAATTCTTCTTCTATAATATTGAGCGTATTTCTTTTGAGCATAAGGATAATTTGAGTGTAGAAAATAGTGCAAGTTTTTTCAAGAATATTTCCGCAATACCATTCGGAATTACTCGTCTACTAAGGTAAGGGATATTATTTTTGTTCAATATTCGTAAGAAAAATATTATTTTCTTTCATACTCTGTAGTATGTAAATAATATTATTTCGTTTCATATTCCTAATTCTACACTTATGTTAATAAGTATTACTTTTATACTCCTTGAAATTAGTAGAATATTCTTGAAATTTGTGTTTCATCTAGTATCATTTTACTGAGATATTTTTCTAAACATTCTTGTTAAATTTTCATCTTTTCATGCCAGAGTACTATTCATGAGCACTATTCATACATACGGTACTATTCATACATACGATACTATTCATGGGGTACTATTCACGAAGTACTATTTACGAGATACTATTCACTCGGGTACTATTCACCCAGGGTACTATTCACGATAAAAAAATTGATTTCTTTTCTGTCCAAATTATTCTTGATACATGAATATTATTCTTGAATTTTACTCCACAAAGTACTTATAATGTTGATAATTTGGACATTCTTGAACTCTAGATAAATTGAATTATAAATCTTAAATATTTATCTTTAATCTCACTTAATTGAATTATTATATCATTGTCATCATCCTCATGCTTAAATTATGATGAAAGTCATCTTTGGCCCGTAGTGCATAGATGGACTATTGATTGGTAAGATTATGACCAAAAATTATGTATCGGTACAATCATGACCTGTAATGTTACAGACAAATGATGTGATAAAAGTCCTCATTGACCCGTAGTGCATTGATGGACAGTTGTTGGCATGATCATGACCACTGGTAATAATAACGAATATCATTGGCCCGTAGTGCATGGATAATTTGATGATGTGAATTATTTATTGAGTTGTGTTACATAGATAAAATATTAATGATGAACTTTTAAATCATAGAAGATAGTAGACAACATGATCTACTTGACTCTTCTAATGGATTGCTTGTTCCGCTGCAGTTAAACTTATTGTCTATTGTATTCTATCAGTTTTTACACTGTTGAAGGCTAAGGATAAATTATTCTACATTATCTTAGTCATAATATTCTTTACTGGGTTAGTTGAGCTCACCATTTTCTTTCATTATTTTCTTTAAGAAATGAAAATATAGTTGAGACTAGTCGGGGAATGGAGTGATGGTCCAAGATGGTGGCTATAGTTGTCCTCACTATTCTATAAAATAGTGTGATAATAATTATAATGAGGATTCCATTTGAGTTTAGATATTGTCTACGAGACAATATTCGTGTTAAAACTCTCAGCTTATGTTTTGTCATATTTTGCACGACAATTGTATAAATTAAATTTGTATTTAAATTATGTATCATGTATTTGGCGACTCAAAATGGGTTGTGTACCTATTTTGGGGGCGTCACAATATATATATATATATATATATATATAGAGAGAGAGAGAGAGAGAGAGAGAGACTTGAACCGAACAGTTGAGCCTGGATCGACTATCTGTGGCTTTTACTTGCTTTCATAAAGAAATATCAATATATATCCGTGACCTGTTGATTCAAACTCGAATTTTATTGCTTATATATATATATATATATATATATATATATATATATATATATATATATACATATATATATATATATATATATATAATAAAGCAGTAAAATGCCACTAATTAACAATACAAGCCAAACAATTCATAGCCTTTTAAATATCAAACGTTTGGTCTGTATTGCTAATTCGTGGTCTTTTACTACTTTATTATATATATATATATATATATATATATATATATATATTAACTGCTTACTGTGTTTAAATATCTGTTTTAACTGTTCATTCAATGTAAATCCATAATATTTAAATCTGTGAACTAGATTTATCTAAATCTAGCCATATCTAACTTTTAACTGATTCAAAAGTTATAAAATTGGAACAGTTGAGCTAGAGTGGCTAATATTTATTTAAATATAGTTTTTTTTTGTAAATATTAAGCAACCACGTGACCCTAAATCTGTATTTAAAGGGAACGAGAAGCTTGGCTATGCGCATGCAGAAATTTAACTGATAAATCCTTTGTTTTGTGTCGTTTAAATTAAATATCTATTTTATTTCAGTATATTCGTTATGCAATCTATTCATATGATATTATGTGAGCCTAGGAGCCACGAGATCTATGATCCAGATGACGGATCTATATCTGGTTTTCATGGACTTTTTCAGTTGTACAGTTAGCTTATAAATCATATTTGTGATGTTTGGACATCCTTCGATGACTTTCATGCCCACAAGGAGCCCGACACTTATATGTATATTATTTTATTGAAGTTGCTTCGCATCTCGAGAATAAAATCAAATCAAGTCGAATACGGAATAAAATAGAAGTATCAAATGCTTCAATTACTATGTGAGCATAAGGGTTTGAAAACCTATTTTCAAAATATCATTTATGCATATATTGCTTAAAATTAAATTTTTATACAAGTCAAACCATTTGTATATAAGTGCAAACGAGATATAGAACTACTTCCAAATAATGCACTTATGTAAGACTCCAACTTATTATAAATAAAATTGAATTTCCTATATTCATTATCTTGAAATAATAAGGAGTTAATTTGATATAATGCTGTGGTTATGGGTGAAATGTATAAATTTTACAAAATAAGCAAGTGGTTATAAAATATTCATTATTGTCGGGAAATATTCGTTTAGTCTTGGAATATTCTTACTGTTGGGGAATATTCGTACGACGGCGCAACCATTTGTGAACGGAAAATGATCGGATGAAGAAAACGACAAGTTTGAGTTTTTATAAATAATGGCGTAATTGTTACCGCTAACACTGTTAGAATACCCGGTGGTTAAAATACAGTAATACGCGTGGTTGCACAGTAGCACATGCTATTGCACAGTATTGTTGAATTATTGATTCTTACGTAAGAAGGCACTACTCAATAATTGTTACAGTAATTACTGTTCAATATTTTATTTTATTGATTCAATAATTACTGCGTTGATATTTTATATAATTATTGTTTCAATAATTGTCATTACACAGTATCTCCATTATCATATCAATAATTCATATTATTTGAATAATATTATTAGATAACATTATTGGCAATGCCTAAGAAAGTTCTGTCTAAGGAGAGGTTTGGTCACCTAATTGCGCGCCAGTAAGGAGAAATTCTTATCGGAAACCCCTTCTTTCCTAGGAACGACCTGGTTGTCATAATTATGATTCTGTAATATTATTTACGAATAATTAATTACTGATTTATATGATAAGGAAATATTTATTTTATGTGGTTATAATTGAAGGAATTAATGCTGAGGTGTTTTATTAATATTTTGTTGGAATGGAAGTATTAAAAATCATCCGTATGTGGATTTCGGATATTTTCTGTTTAGAATTTAGAAAAACTTAAAGCTATAAAGTTGTAGAGAATTAAATTTTCTATGGAAAAGACATGAGATTCGAATTTTTCTGATAAAAGGGCTATTTATTATGAATTATTAAAGTTTCGAAGATAAATATTTTTATTAAAAACATGGGTGGGCCCCAATTTTGCTTTTGGTTAAAACATGTGCTGGAAATTTTTTTAGAGGTGGAGGGCTGGTGGCTGGTCTTGGTAGGTGGCGTAGAAGGAGGAAAAAATATATATTATTTTATTAATTTAGTCTCCTTTGGCGTTCTAGCATTTTCTTATAAATAGGGCGCTTAGTTAGAATTGAAAATCACACCAGAATTCATAAGTTTTCTCTCTATATTATCGAGCGTATTTTTGTGAGAATTTAGATACTTTGAGAGTGCCTATTCAGTGCAAGTTTTCTTCGGCTTTACATCCATTATTTCGATCAGAAGTATTGTTCTTTTGAGGTAATGAATATTATTTTCTTCGTAAATGATATTATTTCTTTCAATGTCATTATGTCGAAATATTGATATGAACTTTATTGTGAAATTTTTACCTTTTTGTGTTGGGGTTAATATTCACGTATACGACACTATTCACCGAAAAATAAAATTTTCTCTTCTTTGTTCCAGATGTCAATTATGGTTATTATCTTTGATTGTATCCATATTTTGATCTTCATTATTGAATTTTACTCCATTATGGTTTATTATGGAGTATTTTTAAAATTGAATTATCTAAAGTACGAATATCTAATCTTTGTCCTTTTATCTTACTGGATTCGTTCTCTAAAATATTTTTCATCATCCTCAGTTCTTAATGATGATACTTGATGAATATCTTTGGCCTGTAGTATAAAGATGAATGATTAACTGATGAATATCTTTGGCCCGTAGTGCAAAGATGAACAGGTGTTGAGATGAACATGACCAACTGGTGATACAAATGAATATCTTTGGCCTGTAGTGCAAAGATGAATATTTGATTCAAGATGTATATTGATTAATGTTACAGGAATAAAATATTGATGATGGACCTTTAAATCTTAGAAGATAGTAGAATTTATTCTCTACTTGACTCTTCTAATGGATTGTTGTTTCTGCTGCAGTTGTTGATCTAAAACTTGTTGTCTATTATATTATATCAAATTTTTTCCTGTTGAAGACTAATGATAATTTGTTGTATATTATCTTAGTCATAATATTCTTTACTGGGCTAGTTGAGCTCACCCTTTTTTCTTTTTGTTCTATTTTTCTTCTCAGGAGGTGATAACATAGCAGGAACTAGCCGAGGTATGGAGTGATGATTATAGAAAGTTATTTTAGCAGTCCTCACTATTTTTATAAAATAGTATATCAATAATTGTAATGAGGACTCCTTTTGAGTTTGAATACTGTCTATTAGACAATATTTGTATTTAAACTCACAGTGTATGTGTTGTCGTATTTTGCACGATAATTGTATTAATGAAGTTGTATTTGTTTCTGTACCATGTATTTGGCGACTCATAATGGGTGATTTATACCTATTTTGGGGGCGTCACAACTTAGGCCCAATTTATTGCACACATACTTCAAATAAATAGGGAATAGAAAAGTCGCGGTAACCGTGTTTTCATGGAAGTCGATTGTAAGACCCCAACTTTTATAAATAAAGATGAATTTTCTATAAATATCATTTTTGAATATTATGGAGTTAATTTGATATAATGTTATAGTTGTGGGTAATATTTATAAATTTTGCAAAGTACGCAAGCTGTTATATAATATTCGATTGGTCGGGGAATATTCGTTTTAACAGGGAATATTCGTACAACGACACAATCATTGGTGGACCCAACAACGAAATTATTGTCGGATTGAGAAAACGACAAAAATATTTTATTAAAAATAACGGTGGAAGTTTTACCATTGATACTGTTGAACTACTCGGTAGTAAAAGTACAGTAATACGTGTGGTTGCATAGTAGCACACGGTATTGATTATTAATGCTTATGTGAGAAGTCACTCAGTTTGATTCAATTATTGTCAGTTAATAATATGAATTATTTAGCGATAATGACGTTTTGTTTTATTCGTATTATTAACGTAATAAAACAGAAACATCTTTTTATATAAAACAGAATATTTTATTAAAGTTATTCTATAAATAGAATATATTATATTTTATTTAAAAGATTTTTCTTTAAATATGGACCGTCAGATTAAAGTAATCAATCTGGACCGTTCATGGATTAGTTACTATGCATTCTATTTTTCTATAAATAGCAGCTCATTCCTTCATTATTTCTTACGAATTCACTGAACTCTAGAGAGAGAAACTATAGAGAGAGAGAAGAAGAGTATTCTGCTACTTAACTACTTCCTTATTTCAGCTCTTCTTTAAAACGGTAAAGGGTGTTATTCTTTCTTATTCATGAAGAGAACTGTTGTTATTTCATTATTTATTATTATGTTGGAATAACCTGTATACGCGGTCTACCCTATACTTGGTGACATTCTTCTGTTATTTTGTTGGAACATCCTGTCTGTGTGTTTTACACCGGACCTGGTTCCGTTTTTATTATTATTTTGTTGGAACATCCTGTCTGTGTGTTTTACACCGGACCTGGTTCTGTCTTGTTATTATTCTGTTGAAACATCCTGTCTGTGTGTTTTACACCGGACCTGGTTTCATTATTTATTATTTTGTCGGAATATCCTGTCTGTGCGTTTACGCCGGACCTGGTTCCATTATTTATTATTCTGTTGGAATAACCTGTCTGTGCGGTCTATCGCATGCCGGATGATTTCTTTTGTTATTCCATTCTTTACTATACTCAGTTGGTTAAGTTTTAACTTCTATACTTCATGAAATTAGTGGAATATCCTTGATAATTGCGGTTCATCCAGTATCTTTTCATGAAAATATTCTTCTAAGCATTCTTAAATTTTACTCCACAAAGCAGTATCATGTTGACAATTTGGACGTTGTTAATTCTTGGATAAATTAATTCTTGAACTTGTTTTATTGAATTCTTATATCATTGTCATCATCCTCATGTTTATAAAATATTGAAAGTCATCTGTGGCCTGTAGTGCATATATGGACTTGGTATGATTATGACCAGGGATTATTCGGTATAATCATGACCGTAATGTTACAAATGATGTGGTAAAAGTTCTCATTGGCCGTAGTGCATTGATGGACAGTTGTTGGCATGATCATGACCATTAATGAATACACGAATATCCTTGGCCATAGTGCAGGGGTGATTCGATGATGTGGATTATTTTATTAAGCTGAGTCTCAGCGATAACAGTGTTGAAAAACCTTTTAAATCATAAAAGATAGTAGAGTTTATTTTCTACTTGACTCTTTTAATGGATTGTTTGTTCCGCTGTATTTAAACTTGATGTCTATTATATTTTATCAGTTTAACATTGTTGAAGGGTAATGATAATTTATTCTGTATTATCTTAGTCATAATATTTCTTACTGGGCTAGTTGAGCTCACATTTTCTTTCACTGTTCTCTTCAGGAAATGAGAACTTAGTTGGGGCAAGTCGGGGAACAGAGTGATAGTCCGAATGATAGTATTAGTTAGTAGTCCTCACTATTCTATGTAATAGTGTGCTAATAAATGTAATGAGGACTCATTTTGAGTATGAATACTCTCTAGAAGATAATATTTGTATTCAAACTCACAGTTTATGTTTTGTCGTATTGTACACGACAGTTGTATTTGTATTCTGTACTATGTATCTGACGACCCAAGATGGGTGATGTATACCTAATTTTGGGGGCATCACAGTTGGTATCAGAGCTTAGGGATATGATCCCTGGCTAAGATGTGAGAATAGAACTAGGAGGGGAGAGACGGGAAATTCCTTCGCTAGTATGACCTACCTAAGTTTATTTGCATGGTATTTAATTGGTCGGTCATAATATAAGGATAATATATGACATATCAATTAACTTTTATTTTGTGGCAGTATCTAAAAATGGCATCTGAGAATGTTGAGAATAGCAATGGAGCACAGGCGACTGTTGATTCACCACATATCAATAATCAGGATAATGTGCATCAGGAAGGTGACAATCCTCATGCAAACAACAACACTGACCAGATGATGAATGATGGAATGTTCAGAAACTTTATGCAGTTCATGCAACAGCAGGCGAGAGCGGCTCATGTCCAAAATATAGGTGGAAACACTGAAAACTCTTAGACGGTCACCGCTAAACAGTTCAAGGAGCTGGGACCACCAGAGTTTAAGGGAGAGCCAAAATCACTTATAGCGGAAGCATGGATAAAGCAGATTACCAAGATATTTGATGTCTTGGGATACTCCGAGGATCAAAAGGTTCCCTTTGCCGCCTTTATGTTGCGAGGAGAGGCAGATTACTGGTGGGAATCGATTAAGCGTACTCAACCTGCCGCACTAAAGATGTCTTGGGAGAAGTTCCAAGAGCTGTTCAATGACAAATACTTTCCCGAAAGTGTTCGTCACATGAAGGAGGTGAAGTTCATCAAATTGGAGCAGAATAATATGACTGTGTCGCAGTATGAGGCTAAATTTGCTGAGTTATCCCGGTTTGCGTCTCACTTGGTGGATAATGAAGAGCGAATGACGCGAATGTTTTTGCGAGGTTTGAAACCTGAGATACGTCAACATCTTATTTCCCATAAACTGTGTTTGTATTCAGATGTTGTGAATAGGGCTCAGTTAGTGGAGCGCGATAACGAGTCAACGCAACCAAAAGAGAGCAGTCGGCAAAATGATAATACCAGTGAGAGCAGTCATCGAAGCGGTGACAACAAGCGTGGAGGGAATCAACAGGCCAGAAATGGTAACCACTTCGGTGGTAATCAGGGCCAAAATAATAAGAATGGTCATTTCAAGAAGAGGAGATTCAACAATGATGGAAAGACGTCAGCACTAGCACCCGTTGTTAAGGAAGGAGAACGACCACATATCATATGTTTCAAATGCGGAGGGGAGGGGCACATCAGTCCAAACTGCGCGATGCCATCTAAAGCATGTTATAATTGTGAAAGAGAAGGTCATTTAGCTCGATTTTGTCATTTACCAAAAACAAGTTCAGCCAAGATAGAGACACTAAAGGCCGTCCCAGAAAAGTCAAAACCGGTAGTGCAAGGGAGAGCGTTTGTTGTGACCTCCCAGAAAGCAAGGAACCCGAATGAGGTCATCACGGGTAAGTTTATCATAAACTCTAACGAAATCTATACTTTATTTGATACCGGTTCTACTCATTCTTTTATTTCTCCTACTTGCGCTCATCGATTAAATTTGACTCCGGAGAAATTAGACTTTGATTTATCTGTTGAAACTCCATTGGGAGAAACCTTCATTACATCCACGGTTTATAAGTCTTGTTTGGTTCAAGTTGGTACCCACACATTACCTATCGATCTGATTTTATTAAAAATACTTGCATTTGACGTGATTCTAAGGATTGATTGGTTAACTACTCATCATGCAAAAATTGATTATTTTCGTAAGGTTGTTAGCTTACGTATTCCTAATCGACCTATTATACGAATTCAAGCAACCAACCCATTAAAATCAATCGCTGTCATCTCAAGCCATAAAGCTATTCGTTTATTAAAACGGATGTCAAGCTTTCTTAGCTCATGTCACGGATCTAAACAAAAATACGTCAGTTTTGAATGATATTTCTATTGTTAATAAATTCCCTGACGTATTCCCTGAAGAACTTCCTGGCCTACCCCCAAAGCGTGAAATTAAATTTTGTATCGACCTTGAACTCGGTACAAAACCCATTTCCAAAGTCCCATATCGAATGGCTCCTATTGAACTTCAGGAGTTAAAGATCCAACTGTAGGAATTGTTAGACATTGGCTTTATTCGTCCTAGTACTTCTCCTTGGGGTGCTCCTGCTGCCTTCATGGATATGAATATATGATGAATCGGGTATTCAAGGAATATTTGGATCACTTTGTGGTCGTCTTTATTGATGACATCCTTATTTATTCTAAAAGTCGTGAAGATCATGAGCAACACTTGAGGCTGGTACTCCAAAAGCTTCGTGAATACAAGTTTTATGCCAAGTTGAAGAAATGCGAGTTCTGATTGGAGGAGGTAGCATTCCTTGGGCACGTGGTATCAAGTCGTGGAATATCGGTTGACCCGGCAAAGATTGAAGCTATTCAAAGCTGGGAGCAACCTAAATTAGTGACCGAAGTACGTAGCTTTCTTGGTTTAGCTGGTTATTATCGGAGATTCGTGGAAGAATTTTCTCGAATCGCTACTCCATTAACTCAGCTGACTCGGAAAGATACAAAGTTCGGTTGGAGCGAAGAATGTGAGAAGAGTTTTCAAGAACTCAAGAGGAGGCTCATTTCAGCACCTGTTCTAACAATATCATCTGGCTCGGAGGGATTTGTCATCTACAGTGATGCTTCGAGCAAAGGGTTGGGATGCGTTCTCATGCAATATGGAAAAGTCATAGCCTATGCATCAAGACAACTCAAGGAATATGAGAGGAATTATCCTACTCATGATCTAGAGTTGGCAGCTGTTGTCTTTGCACTTAAAATTTAGAGGCATTACTTGTATGGGGAGAAGGTGGAGATCTTTACGGATCATAAAAGCCTCAAATATTTCTTCACTCAAAAGGAACTTAACATGCGACAACGACGTTGGCTTGAACTGTTAAAAGATTATGATCATACCATTCAATACCATCCTGGAAAAGTGAACGTGGTAGCTGACGCATTGAGTAGAAGATCATATGCAAGTACGAGTGCGATATTGTCAACACAAAGGCCCATTTTGTGTAACTTGCAAAGGATAGAGATAGAGTTAAAGACTCTAGGGACCCATGTGATGATGACGAATATACGAGTAGAACCAACTTTAATCGATAAAGCTGCTCAAGCTACAGACCTGGAGCTGATGCGTATGAGGAAGAAAGTGCAAGAAGGTGCTATGCCGGAAGCAAGAATCGATGAAGAAGGAATACTTCGAGTCAACTCCAGACTTTGTGTTCCTAACAACCCTGATTTAAAGTATGAAATCATGATGGAGGCGCACAACACACCGTTTGCAATCCATCCTGGAAGTACCAAAATGTATCATGATCTTCGTCATACATTTTGGTGGAGCAATATGAAGAGAGAGATAGCGCTGTTTATCTCGAGGTGTTTAACTTGTCAACGAGTCAAAGCGAAGCATCAAGTACCAAAAGGTCCATTACAACCACTTGAAATTCCAAAATAGAAGTGGGAGCACATTACCATGGATTTCGTTACCGGTCTTCCTAGGGTTTCTCAAGGTATTGATGCGATTTGGGTCATTGTGGATAGATTGACCAAGTCTGCCCATTTCTTACAGATACGAGAAACTTATACACTTGAACGTCTTGCTCGTATGTACATAAACGAGATTGTAAGACTGCATGGTATGCCAGTATCCATAGTTTCTGATCGAGACCCAAGATTCACTTCACGATTTTGGGTTAGTTTACAAAAAGCTATGGGCACAGATTTACGATTTAGTTCGGCATATCATCCTCAGACGGACGGACAATCAGAGAGGACTATTCAAACTCTAGAAGATTTATTAAAACTCTGTGTCCTTGACTTCAAGGGAAGTTGGGACAAGTTCTTACCATTGGTGGAGTTTTCCTACAACAACAGTTATCAAGCAAGTATTGGCATGGCTCCATTCGAAGCATTGTATGGAAGAAAATATCGTTCTCCAGTATGTTGGGATGAGGTGGGTGAAGCAACGTTGTTGGGACCGGAGTTGGTACGTATGACTACAAAAAAGATTCAAACGATCCGACAACGTATAAAAACCTCATAAGATAGACAAAAGAGTTATGGTGATCTTCATCGAAAGGACGTGAAATTTGATATAGGAGATCATGTGTTCTTACGTGTTGCTCCATGGAAAGGAGTTACGAGATTTGGAAAGAGAGGAAAGCTCAATCCTCGATTCAGCGGTTCATTTTTAATCCTCGATCGAGTAGGAACTATGGCTTATAGACTCGTTTTACCGCCAAGTATGTCTCGTGTTCATAACGTTTTTCACATATCCATGTTACGCAAATATGTGGAGGACCCGAACCATATTATTGAGTTAGAACCGGACGAAATAGCGGAGGATTTGACGTATGAAGAAGTTCCTGTTCAAATCTTGGATAAGAAGGAACATATTCTGCGCTCCAAGGTTATACCTCAAGTCAAAGTTTTGTGGAGAAACCACGATGTTGAGGAAATGACTTGGGAGTTAGAATCTGAAATGAAATCAAGGTATCCTTACCTCTTCGACATACCAGGTACGTACCCTAATTTCGAGGGCGAAATTTCATAAGAAGGGGAGGTTGTAAGACCCCAACTTTTATAAATAAAGATGAATTTTCTATAAATATCATTTTTGAATATTATGGAGTTAATTTGATATAATGTTATAGTTGTGGGTAATATTTATAAATTTTACAAAGTACGCAAGTTGTTATATAATATTCGATTGGTCGGGGAATATTCGTTTTAACAGGGAATATTCGTACAACGACACAATTATTGGTGGACCCCACAACAGAATTATTGTCGGATTGAGAAAACGATAAAAATATTTTATTAAAAATAACGGCGGAAGTTTTACCATTGATACTGTTGAACTACTCGGTAGTAAAAGTACAGTAATACGTGTGGTTGCATAGTAGCACACGGTATTGATTATTAATGCTTATGTGAGAAGTCACTCAGTTTGATTCAATTATTGTCAGTTAATAATATGAATTATTTAGCGATAATGACGTTTTGTTTTATTCGTATTATTAACGTAATAAAACAGAAACATCTTTTTATATAAAACAGAATACTTTATTAAAGTTATTCTATAAATAGAATATATTATATTTTATTTAAAAGATTTTTCTTTAAATATGGACCGTCAGATTAAAGTAATCAATCTGGACCGTTCATGGATTAGTTACTATGCATTCCATTTTTTTATAAATAGCAGCTCATTCCTTCATTATTTCTTACGAATTCACTGAACTCTAGAGAGAGAAACTATAGAGAGAGAGAAGAAGAGTATTCTGCTACTTAACTACTTCCTTATTTCATCTCTTCTTTAAAACGGTAAAGGGTGTTATTCTTTCTTATTCATGAAGAGAACTGTTGTTATTTCATTATTTATTATTCTGTTGGAATAACCTGTATACGCGGTCTACCCTATACTTGGTGACATTCTTCTGTTATTCTGTTGGAACATCCTGTCTGTGTGTTTTACACCGGACCTGGTTCCGTTTTTATTATTATTCTGTTAGAACATCCTGTCTGTGTGTTTTACACCGGACCTGGTTCCGTCTTGTTATTATTCTGTTGGAACATCCTGTCTGTGTGTTTTACACCGGACCTGGTTCCATTATTTATTATTTTATCGGAATATCTTGTCTGTGCGTTTACGCCGGACCTGGTTCCATTATTTATTATTCTGTTGGAATAACCTGTCTGTGCGGTCTATCGCATGCCGGGTGATTTCTTTTGTTATTCCATTCTTTACTATACTCAGTTGGTTAAGTTTTAACTTCTATACTTCATGAAATTAGTGGAATATCCTTGATAATTGCGGTTCATCCAGTATCTTTTCATGAAAATATTCTTCTAAGCATTCTTAAAATTTACTCCACAAAGCAGTATCATGTTGACAATTTGGACGTTGTTAATTCTTGGATAAATTAATTCTTGAACTTGTTTTATTGAATTCTTATATCATTGTCATCATCCTCGTGTTTATAAAATGTTGAAAGTCATCTGTGGCCTGTAGTGCATAAATGGACTCGGTATGATTATGACCAGGGATTATTCTGTATAATCATGACCGTAATGTTACAAATGATGTGGTAAAAGTTCTCATTGGCCGTAGTGCATTGATGGACAGTTGTTGGCATGATCATGACCATTAATGAATACACGAATATCCTTGGCCGTAGTGCATGGGTGATTCGATGATGTGAATTATTTTATTAAGCTGAGTCTCAGCAATAACAATGTTGAAAAAGCTTTTAAATCATAAAAGATAGTAGAGTTTATTTTCTACTTGACTCTTTTAATGGATTGCTTGTTCCGCTGCAGTTAAACTTGATGTCTATTATATTTTATCAGTTTAACATTGTTGAAGGATAATGATAATTTATTCTGTATTATCTTAGTCATAATATTTCTTACTGGGTTAGTTGAGCTCACCCTTTCTTTCACTGTTCTCTTCAGGAAATGAGAACGTAGCTGGGGCAAGTCGGGAAACGGAGTGATGGTCCGCATGATAGTATTAGTTAGTAGTCCTCACTATTCTATGTAATAGTGTGTTAATAAATATAATGAGGACTCCTTTTGAGTATGAATACTCTCTAGAAGATAATATTTGTATTCAAACTCACAGTTTATGTTTTGTCGTATTGTACACGACAGTTGTATTAGTAAGTTGTATTTGTATTCTGTACTATCTATCTGACGACCCAAGATGGGTGATGTATACCTAATTTTGGGGGCGTCACATCGAGGGGTACCTAACACATTTCTCTCGCTTAATCAAGCCATCGAACTCTATGAATCTCAATTTTCAAGGCATGTTAAACAGAGTCCAATAATTGGACCTTTGTGTAAACCTTTTCAAATTCGATTGAGTTGGTACAACCATTTCACTATTACCAACTAGCAACTCTGAATTTTCAAATTATTTACATTTTGAGTCGGTCTCTTTTCAAACTCGCCCTTTTAAATAAAATTCAACACATAGAAAACATAAAGGGTAAGAAATCATTAAAATAGGAATTTCAAAGAAAGGAAATTTTTCCCGACGTCAACAACCACCCCCTAAAGTACTTTCAATCTAATCTAACAAAAAATATTCCATAACTTTATGGTAAGTTGGTTAATTGACCAATACAATAATGACACGCAGAGAAAAATTATTTTCCCACTTACATATCGATACTGTATTAATCAATTGACAAAAATTAATTTTATATTAACTACTCCTGCAAATATATAGACTCTTTAATCTATAATATAAAACAGAGCGGCTCAAATTCCAAGGCTTCAACATCCAACGGCCTCAAATCAATTTAGGTTTCAACATCCAACGATCTAAAATCATTTGGAACTTCAACATCCGACGCTCAAGAATTTTTTTCTCAAAAATTCAAACACACATCCATCATTTCACTCTCTCACTCTCGGTTCTCCCTCCTCACCCACAAACTAGGATTTTTTCACCTCTTTGTCTCTACTTCTTTTGCTTTAATGGCTAATACAAGGGGTGCGACAAAAAAAAAGGAGTTGTTATAACAAGCAAACAATAATTTTTAATTGTCAAGTTACTATTTAAAAAGTTACAATCAATCAAAAAAGCTTATAAAAATTAAAAAATAATTTTGAAATGTAGTTAAACTTAGTTTAAATTTATGAAAATTTGACTATTAAAATTGAATATTCTTAATTTATTCATTGAAATTTGTCTTCATAAGAATTTTCATTTAAATGCTTTGTGGAGTATGTATGGAGAATAAGGGTGCATTAAAAATTAATTTAGGTTTTTAGTTTAGTATGTGTCCATATTCAATGCTTTATCTTTTTGTGTTCATAATTTATTTTTATTTTTTTAAAAATTATATAGTGCCTTCAGGCACGAATTATCGCTAGGGTACTTATAAATTGGGTTAAAGTATTAGTAGAACTAGCGGTGTCCTGTGCCTCTGGTACTACATGGACGGTAGGATTTATCCAAAATTTTAGACGATCAAAATGATTTATTAGGATACTCGAAAAATTCAAAATCAATTGTATTTTATTAAATATATGTGTATTATCTGGTTCCGGTGTGACACTATTTAATAGTATTGACTCAAGATTGACCTTGGTGCCCAAGCAAAGACTGTAGTAGAAAAAAACATCAAAGTTTATCCGCTTCTCCATACGTGGCCTACATGCAGAGGGTCCTACCTTCAGTGGGTCCCATAACTGACACGTAACCACTCTGAGCGGCGTCGATCAAGGAGACTTCTTTGCTAGAACACGACCGTCAGATACTATTCACAGTCATCCAACGGCCAGAAAAGAACATTGGGGTACTCTTCTCGGAGAAGACTCCTAACGACAGTGGTACTATCGTAATTAAATGACAAATGAAGGGTAAATATGACTAGAGATTATAAGAAGAAGAACACGACCCCCTGTCCCCTTGTGACGATCTATTTAACTAGGCGCGAAGTCTAGAAAAGTAAAATATTCTCTATTTCTTTCTTTCTCTTTCTCTCTAAAACCTCATAAATCATATATTTCTCTCTCCCTATATATATTTATATATCTATCTATCTTTATATATTATAAACTAGAATTAGCGATGAATACGGAAAAATTTTCATTTGTGTGAATGCGATCGGACAGCCAAAAGCCCTAGCTGCGTTTTCCCTATATTTTTTTAACTGAAAATGGAGTCGCCGCCGGTAGGCAGATACATTCCCCAGAAATCCAAGTAAATTATCTTTCGTTTTCTGTCGATATGTATATGTATTTGTTGTGTTTGTTGTATTTATATATGTATGTGATTGTATGTGTTTAATTTGAATGGGAAATTGAATTGGTGTAGCAAAAGAGTGTTTCCTGGTGGAAGTTCTATTGAGCCGGATATCGCTGAAATTTCTCGGCCGGTTAATCGGAGTTCGAAATCCAAATCTCTGAAAAATAAAGAGGTGAATCTTTCAACTATTGTTGTTTGTGAAATTTGTTTGCTTAGTATCTTGTTTATCTCTGATTAACTGTGTAAAATCAGAGTTATATACAAAAATGATATTTAGAATGTGGCAGTACTTTTTAGTGCAGCTTATGTAGACTGATAGCAATCAATTATCTTTGAGTCTGTGTTTCTCTGCATGTCTTGGGGTTTCATTTGATGGTTTCTTGTTTCCTCTAGTTAGGGCTAGTAAGTTGTTTCTTGTATTTGTTATTGTAATGGAGTAGTGACCCTGGCAAACGAATTATAATCCAACCCAAGCTGAATGTGTGAATTTCTCATAGTATGAACAAAAGTACTCATTATATATTTTGAAAATGTGTCAGGGAATGCTTGTTGTGAATCTTTAGGTATGCGTGTATATGTGACTAAGGACAGGACAGATAACAATATTTTTTGGATTTCAAATCTTGAATTTCCAGCATATGTTATCTTGTAGCTATACTTGTATAGTTGTATTTTGAATATTGTAACAGCTTTGGATAACTCTCTTTGTGGTACGGAGTTATCAGAAACTTCATCTTGTATTTCAAATTTAAAACTATAGTTATACTCTATAAATTGATCCAGCTCCGATGATGTGTGTGGAACGTATAAGTGCTCAACTGTGAAATTTCTATTATTGTAGGTTTTAACTGATTAAGTAATTCAGCAGTAAATAGGGTGTGACGTGGGCATTGGTTGTTTATTTTTGACATTGATATGGTGGCAGTGATATGTTTCTTGGACGGAATTGAATATTTTTTTATCATTAAATTGAACTAGTCTTTTTGGATGTCTAATAATCTTGAATATATAAGGGAATACTGAATGGATGGAGGGAAGGATTTACCGACTTATTTGCTAAAATTAGTTTTTGGAGTTGGATACAAAAAGTTTGGTTTTTCAACTCCCAATACATGTAGAAGATGTAGGCCAAGTACTTTACTCAAAAATGTAACTTATGGTTTTGTCCTCTAGACATGAAAGTCGTCCCAAAGTGAATGGAGAATCGGGGATATTTGAAAATTGGTTTAAATAACTAAATTTGTGATATGGAGCTAGAGAGGCCTCATATGATATTTCGCATGTATATAAACATTTTTATAAGCTTATATAATTTACACACACATGTATGTAGTTAGATCATTGCTGATGGTTGGTCCTTACATCTATGTTTTCCTACCGTGTAGAGAGAGATGGTAATGAAACCATGGCTTTATGAAGTTCATTCCTGAGATGGTTGTTTAAATGCTCGTTCATATTCTAATACTGAGTTAAATGTTTCTGATGCTGTTTGTTTTTTGTTGGGTCTTGGATTTTAGATTAAAATTCATATAACAACCTAATTTTTACCCAAAATCTCACATGAACACTAAAGTCCAGAACCTACACATAACCACCTAACATTTTGAGCCTAAATGAGAAAAAATCGTTCGGTCTCACATTTGGCAGAAAATTATTATTTTCACCCAGGCTTCTACTTGCAGTCAAGGGTTCTTGAATTGGTGAGAGTACGCTTCTCCCACTTAAACATTATCATCAGCATGTACAGAATATTCAAGTATGTGGTATGCCTCTTAAAGTCTTAATCCATTGTCCCTAAAGCATCTTCACAATCTCACCAGCCTTTTCCCAGTAATACTAACAGCAAAATGGTCTGAAAAAGTACACTTTGTAATGCCAATATCAACTTTCGCTAGCAGTATTATCTCCATTTCAAGCGTTAAAGTTGATCTTATCAACTTTCCAGTGGAAACAAAGGAGAGTTGAGCCAGTCGGGGATTGTTTTGATTATTTTTTTTGTTTTGGATATTTGGTTCAGCTTGTTTGAGACCTAGTGAACCTCTTGTCAACCAAAGGATAAGATAAAGGGAATGTCGTTATATTGATTTTGAGGCAACAACAATATGTTATAAAATTACTCTTTAACCATTTATTTACCTCTAGGATGCATGGATTCTTTGTTACCTCGACGAACTACCGTATCCCCACACTGGGTACTCTGATTCTCGGGGATTCTTATTCTCTCCTTTATAACTTATATATGTTTTGAATTATCTATGATTATTTTTATATTTTATCGACTTTGAAACATTAAAGTTACATTGTTCATTGGATTTTTTTGTTTTTCCCTTGCAACATGTATTTTATTGAATGTTTTATCTTATATATATATATATATATATATATATATATATATAGACACAAATATTTAAATATTTGATAACAAAATATATGTTGAATCCCCCGCACCTGAATACCCATATTTTGAGATTTGGCGAATCTTCGGATCCCCTTAAGACTCACCGAAATTTGTGCTTCTTGTTTTACCTATATTAACATTACTAGCATGAAAAGTAATGGACAACCTTTACGCAAATTAAGAAAAATCAAAGTAGAGGAAAGAGAATAAAAAACTTTCAATTAATCTACATTGGACCCCTCGTAAGTACAATATGATTCTTTTCTTCCTAAAAGTAATGGACCTTAAGTACTTTAGGCATCTTTAGGGGGGTCAATTTTTCTTGTACTTCAGACATCTTTTGTGGGATGGAGAGGGCACATTATTTGATGTCCTAATACACTTCAAAAGTAAGAGGTGGCTTCTCTTTCTTTATATTAATAGATATTTTTTATTTCGTTTCTACATGTATCACAGCTCCTAAAGAATCCAATGTAATGTAGGTTATTCGCCATGAAGTAATTGATGTCGACATGGATGAAGATTGTGATATTATGCTCATTGAAGGCAAAATCAATACAAATAGCAAAGGGAAGGTAATTGATAAAAGTTCTTACTCTGATTATTAGTTTAAACTGTGTAACATACTCGGTGGTCATACGGTATCTGTATAACCCTTCTCAGTGTTAAGTTTTTAACTTGTTTTACTTTGTCTCCAGGAAGCTATAACCATTAACTCATTGGAAACTATTAGTGCAGCAAACCTTGGATCTGTGGATAGGGTTCAGTCTTCGAACAAGAGCTGTGCTCCAGGATCACATAATATAATTAATGTAGATGCCTTAAGTTCTGATTTATCTTATGGTGATGATGACTATATGGATATGTATTTTGATAATCTGATGTATGACGATGAGTATGCAATTTTGCAATCCCATTTTGATAATATAGATATACCTCCCGATATCGAGGCTCCTATTCCTTGGTTGCCAGGTCCTGTGCTAAATAAAAGCAGGCTTGCTACCGCAAGTAGTTCAGGTCAATCGGTTTTACAAATACAGCCAAACACTGGAACGGAGACATCTCAATCTCTATGGTCTGCAGAACCTATGAAGAAAAAGTCTACATCAAAAAGCAGTTCAACTGTGAAAACCACATCAAAAAGCAGTTCAATTGTGAAAACCCCAATTCATGCAGTTAATCGCCACCATAAGGTCGAGCTGTCTTCACCCTGGTCTTTTGCAGAGTCTGCTCAAAGTAAGAAAGGTATAGCTGCTTCGACTAGTTCAAACTATCTGGGTTCAAAAGTGCAACGCATTGGTGGGTACTACAAGAAGGCTACTGTTTTTGGTGGTACAAGCAATTATTGTCCACTTAACCCAATGGGTGCCATAAAGCAGTACCCTGGAATTAAACCATCTACTGGCTGGTCTTACTTTCATAACTGTACAAAGAATCAAGTTGGTAGTACTAGTCTTTTTCCAAGTTCTTATATGCCTATGGAAGCAATAAATCATACTCCCGGAGCAGATGCATATGTGCCCAACTGGTTTAATCTTCTGAACAATAAGTCCCAAATGGTTACTCCAGATTATCCAGGGTTTGTTGAACCATTTAATACTGAACATGTCTATCCTGATGAAGCAGCAGATCAACCTTATGTGCAGGAAAAGGATGTGAATGAAGACGAGATTCTGGGGAAGTTCCAACTTTTCAAAAAGTTTGACACTGTCCAAGGTGATTCAGATCATCACTTTGTGCGTAGTGGTTCTTCACTGAAGCAGGTAAAATGCACGAATTCCGACTTCTTCATTTGGTTTGTAGCCATTCTCTTATGTTTTTTCCCTTTATTTAAAGTAATATATATATATATATATATATTAATCTTTTGACAGCCATCAAAGAATTGGGTGAAGAAAATACAAGAAGAGTGGAAAATACTAGAGAAAGATTTGCCTGGTTAGTTTTTCTGAATCCCGACATCTGTTTTACTTCTATTCTTTCTGTTTGAAGCCTTTGTTGTTGGAGCCTGTAAATGTATTTTCACAAACAGCAGGGATCATTGATCAACGTTTGCATATTGGTGGAAGATGGTCTGATTTGATTTGATTTTTTTAAAATGTTTTTGCTTCTACAGATACCATATTTGTTAGGGTATATGAATCACGGATGGATCTTTTGAGGGCTGTAATAGTAGGAGCAGAGGGGACACCCTATCATGATGGTCTCTTCTTTTTTGACGTGTTCTTCCCTAGCAGCTATCCTAATGACCCACCGGTATGCTATAGGACTTCTGATTTCGTATCATGCACTTTAGTCATTCGTATATGTTTACTGTGTAAACCTGACCATTAAGACATTACTTTTTCCAGCATGTGTACTACCACTCTCGTGGCCTTCGACTCAATCCAAATTTGTACGTGTGTGGAAAAGTATGCCTGAGCCTTCTTAACACTTGGGGTGGTAGTCAGAAAGAAAAGTGGATCCCAGGAGTATCAACCATGCTCCAAGTTCTGGTCTCTATACAAGGACTAATATTGAATACTAAACCCTATTTCAATGAGCCTGGATATGCAAATATGAGCGGCATGGCAATTGGTGAAAAGAACTCCCTTCATTATAATGAGTCCACTTTTATCCTATCTGTAAAAACTATGGTGTACTCCATGAAGAAGCCACCAAAGGTATGATTAGAAATATCTTTCTTACATAATAATGTACAACTCAAGTAGTTTGATCCCTGTTATTATAATGTGCAGACATTAATTTAAATGAGAACAAAATATCATATTTTGCATTATTTGTATATTGTAGTGGTGCCACGTTCATTGGGGTTTGTTCATCCAAATTTGTAGGCTCTTATCATTAGTTCTACTGTTGCCACAATAACTGTTAATTGTTGCTCTGTTCTTGCTCATATATGCTCTTTTGGATTACTTTAGGTATATTGTGGTACTTTTCTGTACTAGTGCATTTAATATCTAAACATTTGAATTTATTTTCCTGCTGTTGTAGCATTTTGAGGATTTTGTAGTGGGGCATTTTTTCAAGCATGCCCGAGATATTTTGGTGGCTTGTAAAGCATACATGGATGGAGCTCAAGTTGGGTGTCTTGTCAGAGGTGGTGTTCAGGATGTTGATGAAGGTGACAAGAGTTGCTCACAGAATTTTAAGGACAACCTGGGTAGATACGTCAAAACGCTAGTAACTGCATTCACACAAGTTGGAGTAAAGGACTGTGATAAATTCATCCCACCTGCACCAACGGGAAACTGGCAGACAGGGGATTCACAGACAGCAAACAGGGTAGTGTCTCCTGCACTCAAGCCTGTAAATTATTTCCATTACTGATTGAGAAAGGAAATAGTTGGATGTTGACTATGCATTTTGCAAGTGAAACATTTCATCTTTAGTTTCTGTGTTTGACTGGTTAATATAGACCAAAATTATGGAGTTGGTATGTTAATAATCTTAGTATGCTTTTATTTTTATATTGACAATAATGTAAATAGGCCTGGATATGAATGGGGGTTATAGCGTTCTAATCCTATATTTAGTTATTGTTGGTATGGTGGAAAAGGTTGTACACTACTGATGTTTACTTATGTGATCTACCTTTCACTATTATTAGCTCTTGATTATGCTTAAAAGTAGATGTTTATTTTTGCTATTGTCGTCAAATCTATTTTGACAGTCTTGACCATCTTCACCTTTATCCAAACCCCCCCTTTCTTTTCTTCCTTTTCTTTTCTTTGGTTAAACCTGCAAATTCACTGCAAGCTTGGACTTGTCTGCCTTAGATTTTTAGTGCTATATTTTCTTTTTGGGAGGTGTTTAATGGCAACAAGGTAGCCACTGTAGCTCTTCACTGGCATGGCAACTTCAAATCAAATCAAATCAACTTTCAGATCAATGCAAAGGTTTATTGTTGGGACTAGTAGCACCTTCTAAAAGAATGAAGGGGTAGTTATTTCCACAGTTTATAGAGCTTTGTTTTCCCAACTTTACAGATGTTGGGGGAGAAAACCCCTTGCGGCTAGTTTTGAAATTCTGGAAATCTCTGTTGAAGAGTTTATGATGCTACCTTTGCATGGTTTGTAGAAATGTGGGTTTATGTTGGTTTGTAGAAATGCTACTTTTTGTTTGAACACTAGGATGTGAGATTATTTATTTTCTTGTCCTAATATATAGATATAAACTAGAGCGTTTAAAAGTTTAGACCTTGAATTCTTGGGAGAGACGACAATAAAGGAGTGTAGTTAAAAAAGGGACTTGACAGTGGGTTTGGGTCTAACTATCTCAAGTTTTTAACCATAAAACTCTGACAGAAGGGATAAACTAGGACCAGAACTTGTTAAGTCTCTGTTTGTCTTACACTAGGTAACGACGGAAAAATCAAGGTATAAAACTTTATATCGTAGATTTTTTTTTAATCTTGGTTAGAATACTAAAGCCATTTTTTGGCCAAAAGTTGAAGACAAATATAAAGTCACTAATCTCCTTTGTCAATTTCCCAACTCCTTGTGTTTCTTGGAAGACTTGCAGATATTCTTGATAATAAACTGTCATGTTCTGATATGGTGAAATGAGTATGTATACTATACATATATCCTGATAGATTTCTATCAAGTTTTGTAATAATGAAATCTTCTTCCAAGTACTTCTCCTCAAAACTATTTCCGTTGATGGATTTTCTTCTTATTCCTCTTCATTATCTTCTTCACAATCTCAGTTTCTTCTTTAACTACTTCATCAATGTCCTACTCTGATCACTGCGCTCTTCCATAATCCCAGAGGGGACACCAACCGTTCTTGTTATAAGCTCCTTTTGAATGGATTTTGGTCAGATTCTTCTGAAGAGCTTTGCACGGTAGGAACCTCGTGTTCAACTTCTCAAGAAGGTAAGTTGCTCAATCTTGAGGGTGTCTTGAGCATAATTATGCTAAAACTGTAACCATTTTTACTAGTTTAGTAAGTGGAATCTTGGAGAGCTTGAGTTATCCTAATGATTCAAGTTATTTTTGAGCGGATATCAATATTGGCATTTTCTAATATGACCCGATACAAGTACACTTGGGCTCCTGAGGAAGGGGTTTTTATAATTTATTGGAGCATCAAATCCTTCACTTGGCCTCAAATTGTTATCAGTTTTTATAAGTTAATGTATGCAAGAAACTGCAATTTGTCCCCAAATTGTTCCCCTCTTATATGGGCTAGTTGGTATTTGCCTCATTTGAATGTCATTGCAAACGATGGACTGTTGTGTGGATGAACAAAAGGTAAGGTTTTTAGTTGAATTTATCGATAAAAGTGATACAAACCTTTTTGGCCATATATGACATGGGTAGCAGAAGCATCGTGGGATGGTAATGAGAATCAGCTAAATAAATATTATTGCCTGCCAAATTTTGAATAGGTGAGATCCATTGGGGATTGTTCAACTAGGTTGAGCTCGAGCTTACCTGCTTGTTTGGTGGGACTACCAAGAATGTGAATGATATAGGCTGCCTGCTTTAGCCCGATCAATCTTCAAAGTATTGAGGTTATTGATAACAAAGTCCGTCTTGCTGGTTTAAAGTACGAAAGAGTTGGAAGAAGAAATCTGCTGTTTAAAAGAATTCCCAACAGGGGATTCTTATGATATGACACTGGTAATATTAGCAAGAAATGTGGTGGAAGAATTTACGTGATGTGCAGTTCCCATTTTTGCCCTCAAGATTGGAACTTGACACAGAATTTTCAGTTCAGGCAAACACCAGAAGTTGCAGCCCTTTGAATATTAGTTACTTAATATAATGTAGTAATAAGCTTCGCTCCCCCGTATGGTAACTTTTCTTCATCTGCTAGTCCTAGATGCAAGCTAGAATTTGCTGCCGATAGAATTTATGATATAGTAAATGGGAATTGAAACTGTACGTACCATGTTTTTTGTATGTATTTAAATTACACCTAAAGTACTGTTTTTTACAAAAATTTCAGTTGGAATAAATACTATATATTTTTTGGAGGTTACCAAAAAAAAAAAAATTATCGCTAGAAATGTCGCTGCTCAATGTCCCCCTAGAATTATTGATTGAAATTGAGTGTTAAATATTATGTCGAGTTTGTTTGGATTGAAGGAATGAATGATAAAATGAAATGATTTTAAATGTATTTTAAATATATGTTTGGTTATTGGTAGTGACGACTGTTTCATTAGAATGAATTTTATTCTACTTTCTTCACATATAATAAAAAAACAAAAGAGTATAAAGAATTTTCATTCCTCCAAAATCATCATCAAATACACTATTTTTATTTCATTTATTCTTTCTAATTTATTCCCTCGTTCCAAACGTGCCATTACTATAATTTCAGTTGTATGGAATTGGAGATGTACTATCAAATCTAGTTTAAAAACTTAGACTTGAGTTGCCAAACACATACTTATTATTTTCAAATATTTCATAAAAAAAAGTGGAAAACACGAAATAAAATAAAAGAACTGTTGTGGCCCTTTATTTTTCAAAGATTCTTAATAGCGGAAAACAAAATTTAATAAACTTAAAAACATCTCATATGCCTACGTGTCATTTGGCGGAATTATCTAGAAGACTGGAATTCATTCCTAAAACCCTAAAAGCCTCTTCCCTTATAAGTATATCAGAAACTCCCACGCCACCACCAAACAGAAAGTTTAGATACAGATAAAATGGCAAGCTCCCAAGCTTCCATGGCGGCTTCGAGAATGATGAAATTTAGTAATTCTTCACTCCAGAACCTGATTCGGCGCCAGCTCTTATTACCCACCGCCACCACCAGCAGCGTATCCGCAGCCGTTGGTTTGATTAACAATTCCTCTGAATCGCGACTCCGGCGCCCGTTCTTTGTAGAAACTCCGAACCCTAATCAACAGGTTTTTCCGATCCAAATGGAGGGGGCAATTCTGTATGGAAATGGAATTGGTCTCGCGGCTTTTCCCGGTGTAGAGCAGGCTCCTTTGTTTACCCGAGGAGATCCGATCAAAATCGATGATGAATTTAACGATGAGGATATTGATGATGAATTTAACGATGAGGATGCCGATGATGACGAAGACGATGAGGATGCTGATGACTTTGAGGATGAAGGCGATTTTGAAGATGATTCTGACGAAGATGATGCTGATCACCTCTATAATAAAAGGAAATTGACTTAATATGTATGATTTGATTGATTAAATTCTCTATTTTTATTTGGAGGGAAGAGATTATTAGGGATTTTTTAGAATTGAGAAGTGAATTTGAGAAAGAAAAACTATATCATTGAATACTTTTTTGTTTGGTAACTGTTTCTCATTCAAATTCTTGTTTTTACTTTTACTCTTTTTAAATCATAAGCCAAAAAAAATAATATTTGATAAATATTTTAAAATTTTGTTTCTACATTCACTTTTTTTGGAAATTCAGCAACTATTTCAAATTTTTGTTTCTACCATTTTTTTTTTAAATTATAATTAAAAATAATGTTTGATAACCGTCTCTTCCTTGAAAAATGTAGAAGAAAAGAAATGAAAACATAACAAAGTTATTTTTTTCAATTTTGACAATACAATGAGTCACTTATTTCAACTCTATGAGGTCCAAATAAGGTTCTCAAATCATTAATATATAGAAATGTATATTATTAGTAATTAATAAAAATTTAATTTTTTTTATTTTTTATGAATTAAAATATAATAAAATTGTTAATTTTAATATTAAATTTTTTTGAATCACCGGTTGGACCGATAATCAATTGGGCCAACAGGTTTTTGACCGAATTAATAAAATCGTGTTGAACCAGATTGAAGAGCGATTTCAATTTTTATTAACACTGGGTTCAAGTATTGAATCTTGTCAATAACAAATTTTAAACTACCTTTTCATAAAATTAAATAAAAAATAAAATTTAAATTTAAATAAAATTGTCAAACAAGGTTATCTAATTTTTATTGTCATCAATGAAAGTTTGTAAAACCAAAAAAACAAAAACAAAAAATAGAAACATAAAAGTACAAACGGACCAAATGAATCATATATTATTGAATACAATATATATATATACACACACACACACATATATATATTCTAAGAAAATGCAAAATTAAATATTGTCAAAATTTATCAAAAATAATTTAATTTTTGTGGGGTTGTTTCAAATCAATGATTATCTATATTTTTTTTAAAATTTCACTTAAACTTATAAACAAGTCTCACATTTGTAACAATCGTATCATCCAACTTTTAAAATAAAATAAAATTGGCGTTTTAAAACAATAAAATTACTATAAAGCGAGTTGCTTGGTGAATTTGTGACATTTTTTTATTATTATTTTCTTTTTTTTAATCCTTATAATTTTAATTATATTATTATTTTATTCTTTTTATATTTATTTATTTAATTCTCTAAATTTTTATTTTACTCCACGTAATTAGCTTACGTAATACATGTGTTACCGGGTAATCACAAAAATATGGATGGGTGCCTTTTATAAAGTCTATCCTTTAGATTGGATTCACTAATATCACTTTGTTTATTCTCAAAATCGAAAATAATGAAAAAATATAAATAATTAGAGAATCCTACACCGCAAAAATATGATAATATATTGATAAGTTGAATATTGGTGTTGGGCTCCGGAGGTATTATTGGAAGATGGGCTATACTCTTAATTTTTCATTAATTGAAACTTGTGGGCCCAACTCACATGGGCTGACCCATGCATTAACATTAGAAGTTTAGAACATGATCACCTAAATTAACTTTAGGGTCCTTAACACTAATATACAACAATTAGAAAGTATTTATAAAAGCAATACATACACAAAATAATTATAAAAATAACGCAATTCATATTAATAAAGAAACCTAAAATTAAGGAGAAATATCTGCCATAACTAATCATTCAAATTCAAATATCTATGATCTAACCACAAAAACAAATTCAAATTCAAATATTCAAATTCAAATTTCATAGGAAAGACTGCACAAATTTGTACTTTGCAGGAGGTGGCGGAGGCAATTTTCAGAGGAGGTGGAAGCTTTGGAGGAGGTGACAGCGTCAGAGGAGGTGGTAATGGTGGCTTCAGAGGCGGTGGTGATGGCTATGGAGGAGGTAACAATGGCAGTGGTGGCGGAGATGGCGGTGGTGGCTCAAGTGGTGGTTATAGAGGCGGTGGAGGTGGAGGTGGAGGCTGGGGCGGTAGTGGCGGGAGCAACCATTTTCTGGTAGTAAAAAAAAATTCTCAAGATACTGCAAAGGAGAAGATCGTTAATAATGTCATGGTAACCAAACTTTTATAACAAGGTAACCAAACTTTTATACTAAGGTAACCAAACTTTTATACCAAGGTAACCAAACCTTGTTAATTACTAAGGTAACCAAACTTTTATACTGAGGTAACCAAACTTTTATACTAAGGTAACCAAACTTTTATACCAAGGTAACCAAAACTTTTATACTAAGGTAACCAAACTTTTATACCAAGGTAACCAAACATTTATACCAAGGTTACCTTCGTATAAAAGTTTGGTTACCAAACTTTTATACTGAGGTAACCAAACTTTTATAATAAGGTAAACACCAATCAACACCAATCAACAAAAAAAATGATCATAAATTCATAATCAAACGCACATTTTGCATAAAATTAAGATCATAAACCCCAAATGAATGAAATTAAAGAGAAAACCTTAAAAACTAGTGCTCGAGAGAGAGAGATAAAATAGAAGTACTTACAAAAACAGAGTACAAAGAAATATGAAGAACAATTGAAAGAATGAAAGAGAGAAAAAAATGGCAGAATAAAAAAAATGGAAGAAATGGCGTCTTCATCTTTTATACAAAAATGACAGAAATGGCGTCTTCATATTTTATACAAAAATGACAGAAATGACGTCTTCATCTTTTAAAGAAAAAAAATGACAAAATAGAAGAAAATGAGATAGAAAATGGCAAAATGGCGTCTTCATCTTCTCTCTTCACTAGCGTCTTCATCTTCTCTCTTCACTCTTCAGCTTTTGTCTTTAAATATGAAAATAGAAGAATAGAATTGCAGTGGCGTACATAAAATGGTAATAGGAAGAGATGAGAGAGAAAATGGCACCTACCAAAACTAATCCCCTAAATTAAGGAATCTTAATTACACTGATATTGTCATGTCAGTCATTACATATTAATCCCTTAATTTAAGGACCTTTAATAATGTTAAGATTGAAAAAAAAAACAAAAAAGTGTAATACTTTTGTAATTATTTTATAGGTGTATGATTTTTATAATTATTTTTAAAAATGTACTACTAGCTATATGTAATTTATCCTTAACTTTATAGTTATTATATTTTCTCGATATTTTAAATTTATAACAAACTAACATTCTTTGATATATGAATTACTGTTTTAAAAAAAGAGTAAAATAAACTTGCACACTACGTAGATAATTATAATAACCCTCACCGTCTCTTTAATTTTTCAAGTAAAAGTTAGTACCCCTCTAATTTATAATGTGTAACATTCACTCCTCCTAATATGGGTGACCAACTAATATTAACAAATATTTTTAATATAATATTCAATACACCATTCAATTATAATGTTTAATATATACACTAAATATAAATATGTATATTATCATTTTCACTTAACGTGATCTAATTAATTAAATTACAAACTTGTGAAATAAATAACATAAATGTCAAAAAATAACAAATATTCATTTTTACAAGAAAATAAATTCGAACACTTTTTAAATTCCTCAAATATTAAAATTTACGTAATATACATTCAAATATAATTTTTTTTAATTAAAAAGTAAAATTTTAATACCCATAAAAAGTGAAAATTAGCAAAAAAAAATTATAATTATTTTTTTTAAATATTAAAATTTACGTAATACAAACTTTAACAAAACTTGTTACAGATCAAATCTTATAATTCATATAAAAAATATTAAAATTATGCCAATTATATTTTACAAATAATAAACTAAACATAAGTCACACTTAGCTATAATTATTTAAAGTAAAAATGACAATGTTGTTACTCAACAAAAATATATATTAAAAGAAAAAAAAATTTACAAGATAAATGTAGTAATAAATATTATTACATTTTCTTTTATTCAACACTGCCACAAAATAACACTATATACTAAAAATATTAATCAAAATCATAAACATACTAAATTTTGACATATACTCAAGAAAATTTAACATATGAAAATTTTAATTTGAAACTAAGAATTCAAATAATAATTTTTGTTATTAGACACCAAAAACTAAACTATCAACATACCCAATTAATTCACTAATTAGAACAACTCCATCAATAATTCAATTTAAAATTCTTAATATTTGTATCATTTATCTAAAAATGTGTTAATTAATCTAAATTAATTTTTTTACAAGTTACCAACAATTTGAATGAGATGATCTTAATTATAAATAAAACTATAATTAAAATGTAATGTATTAAATTATCAAATTTTAATTGTTAAATGATAGGATTAAATGACTTTCTTAATCTATGTGCAAAAATATTAAACGACAAACTTTTAGGAATGGTGGTAGTATGATGTATGATATAAGATTATAAATGGTATATAATACTGAAAAATTCCAAAAAAAAAACAGATTTATTGGGTTGTCACGGTTAGTAATGCTGGAACTTATATATATGTATGGTATAATATTATAAAATTTAAAAACTGATATAATTATGTAGGACATGTGAAAATCGAAATAATGGATAAACATATTAATTATGTAGGACATGTGTTGCAATATGAGAATGACAAATGTCATGTAATGATATTATGTAGTACTACAATTTAATATATTTAATAGATAGATTCTATAAAAGCCCCACCATCAACATTCAATCACTATAATTCCCCGCTTGGTCACAAGCTCATAATACTAAGCTCGGCAATAAAAAACGGTAACTATGCGCGTGAGAAAAAAAAATTATAGAAGAAAAAAACTAAAACTAAAATTATATATGACAAATAAAATATTAAAAATGAAAAAATAAAATAGGAAAGTGGTAAAAAATTGAAATGCGGGGTAGTTAAAAAAGGGGAAGGGAAACGGTAATACACTGTATCATGCAAATAAGATATAAAGATACTTTGTGACCCAATTACAAAAAAAAGTCAAAAAAACATGCATATGCAATAATGTTCCTCCATATTTGAGCTTCTTAGTGAAGGGTTCCCAAGGGAAGAAATGACAAAAGTTAGAATTTAAACAATCATTGAACAGTTAATACTTTTGTACAATTTAAATCATCTATTTCTTACATAACTTTCATTGTTGGTTACGGTGTATGGATTACAACTCGCTAAAGCCTACTCTACTCCTATGTAGATTTATTCACTTTTCACACATTTGCTTCCATATCATGGTTTCTTCCAATATCTCATTACTATATCAAAGTAATCTCATAATAAGTGGAGTAATTTTGAGGAGTTAAGGAATACACATTAGGAATCCTAGAAATGTTATAAATAAGTCAATATCATGTTTTATGCACGCTCAAAGAGGATGTACACGATTAATTGAACACCAAATTAACATGCAATAAATGCATGTTGCTACAAAGTTTATGTTCAAGTTTCATGTTTCGCTTCATAATCATACTAGCTAGAAGCATTAATTTTGCATGAAAAACTTTCAGTTACTAATTTCCATTTATGGTTGATGTGTTTGGCAGCTTGAAACTCTTAATTATTCATTTCTCCCCCATGCCATCTTACCGTAATTTGATTCGAATGTAATTTTTTGTTTCATTGTCATATCATAATATAAAAGTGCAACTACACTTCAAAACATGCAAGTATTTACGACCTGAATGTTGGCGTCAAGGGGTGACTATTAAAAAAAGAAAAGCTATATGTAGTCGTATATAAAAATGGTTGAAACCCTAACTAACAAAACATTAACAAAGATAGAGGAGTACGAATTGGTTGAAACATTGAAGTACGCAGCAATTACAATCAGAACCATAAAAATTGATCAATTCTTGTCAAACAATTATACAGCAGCCACAACCAATTGAACAAACTGTTGGGATATTTCACATGAATCCCACATCGGCATGTCATCAGAATTCTAGGCATCTCCCAATCATCGATGCGATTTGTGATGTTAATTTTGCTGGAGCTGCTCATATTAGTACCTATCTTAATTGCCTTCTCTTCTTCATCGTTCCTCTGTTATTTGGCTTCTCTTCTTCGTCGGTCTAGGTGATAGTGAATGAACTAGTTTGGAAACGATTTGGGGAATAATTTAGGGCTTTTGATTGCATCTATTAAAGTCCGCTACTTATATATGTAATTCACGTAATAAATGTAATATATTGTCAGGTATTGCCACGTTAATTTTTTGTTAAATGGTTAATGGATACAGACAACTCTATCACTTTTTGTAAATAACGTGTAATTTAATGAGTTCACCGTAAAAAAATTCAATTCAGTGATGTATTTGTAAATCGAGCCCGAGTACAATTGGAAAAATTGTATTTAACCCTTTAAAGAATGGTTTCTTTATAAAATAAAAAAACTCCCATATCTAAATATAAAATTTTAAAGGTCAAAATTTATGGCTAAAAATTAAAGAGAGAAAACAAAATTTAGAGGGTTAGTTCGAAGATATAGAGAAGATAACGTCTTAGGTCGTCCAATTTGGTTATAAAATTAAGAACTTAGTGATGCAATTGATTATACTTTCATTTGTTCTTATTAAAAAAAACACAAATGTAGCAACATTATTTAGTTATCTTATAATTCTATAAATAAATAAAATAAAAAATTTGTAATATTTTGTCTCAAAATATAAAAATATTATAAAACTCTAATGGTCGTTTGGAAATTACTTTTACTTCCAATATTTTGTTTTTGTTTATATTTTTTGAAAATTTATAGCAGAAAATGTTATTTGTTAACTATTTTTACTTCTGAAAAAAAGTGAAAGCAAATTTTTTTTTTACAGTAAAAAGTGAAAACAACAAAAACTTTTTTTTTATTTCAATTTTGGCAACAAATGAACCAATCTAACTTTAATGAGTTCTAGACATCCCCTCAACATTAATATGTTTTCTACTAATATTTGTACTTATTGTGTCCCAACCTGATGGAGGAAGATTTACGGGACGTAAAACATAAAATAAGTTGAGGTAGGGTCGGGCATATATGTGTATTGAATTTACCATTTACCGATTTACGTAAATAAAGAAGATTTCGATAAAAGACCCCCACCTAAATTAACGACAAAAAATAAAACTTTATTTCTATACAAAATATAGTATTTAAATATAGTTATCGAATAATGTTTCCTATTTTATATTTTCACTTTTTTTTAGTGAAAATATAAAAAAAAATTTAACCGGTTAACAATATGAAATAAAATTTGGTACCGGTTCGGTATCCTATATAGATTCTCAATTTTAAATAGATTCTATAACCAGTTCGATCAATCTTACCCCAATCTTCACATAATTTTTTTCTAAAACAAAAAAATAGAAATAAGGCGGATATTGAGAACAAGTCATTTACAATAGATTTCAAAAAAACATAAAATAAAATAAAAAGCACAAAATTGGTAACACTAACAATTACTACCAAAGTTGTTTTTTTCTCAATGTCCAAAATAAATAAATAAAACAACTATACTACCCAAGTATGCTATTTATATTTATATTTTTTATTTTTCCTACTAGGTTGCACCCAATTCCAACTTTCCAGTAGGCTCAATCAAAACCCCATATTCCAATCCGGACTTTGCCCGTCCAGGTGTGAGTCGTCTCGTCTGCTACTTCGGCTTGATCTAATAAAAACCCCGTCTCTCTCCTCTGGAAATTGATTCAAGTTTCAGAAAGAATGGCAGGAAGATCAGGCTCGACGATGATCGTAACAAATACACCAACTAAAGATCTGGCCTACACCAATTTCGCCTATTGCTCCTCTGCCGATCTCCGAAACTTTTCCGTCCCCGGATCTGACCTCTTTCTCGCTCTCGTCGGTGATGTCTTCGTTCTCTCCATTGGATATCCTTTTTCTCCATTGCATTATTATTGCATTTTCATGCTCCTCACTGATTTGATTGAACTTGATTTGAAATTATGCAGTCATCTGTTCGATTTCACTTTAATTGCTGTTTTTCCTTTAATTTATTTAAATTTGTCTTAGAAGGTACTTTAGGTAACGAGGACTTTTGAAACTCAGATTGGTGTGGATGATCAGTAGAATTGTTTAGTTGGGTTTCCTTAATTTCATTTGGCAAACTGATCAATCATTTAGTTTCAGTCAGATTTCTTATATTCTACAAAGTGAGGCTGAAGAATCAATTCATTTACCTCCAATTTCTTTGGATGGCTTCTTAAAGAATGAAAACTGAATGTTTTACTCTGTCTTGGCTACCTAAGCTTTTGCTATTACCTGACCGGATTTTTTTTCAAAGAAGCTGTGTGCTAGTTCCAGAACCTTGGTCGTTTTTCATGATTCATAGATTATTTGAAACTAGTTCTTTTGAACCTAGTACACGGCTTCTCTGTAGAGTGGTTTTAAGATATAATATGTTCTGTTTTATTAAATCCACATATCCAGTTGATGTTTGTATGCTGGTATGATCATATGCTTAAACTGAATTTAAGGTTTCTTTAAGCATGTCTCTCCCCCACCCACATTTCTTTTTAGCATTCCTATTCTCTACCAGTTGGCTATACTGGGAATATGGCCTCAATATGTTGGACAAATTTGACGCTATACCAGTTGGCTATATTGGGAATGTATACCATATTTTAGGTATGCAGATGGATCAGTGATGGGCCTTCTATATACAATTTGTCATTGCGCCATATTTTTAGTTTTTCCTTATTCATTACTTGCTTCCGTACTTCTTCCGTAATCTATTTATATTATGAGAGAAAGTCTATTTCATTCCATCCATCATTTGTTGGCGTATTTGATGCGGACAACTTTTGTGGGAACCAATTCAGTTAATATCGTAGTATCATGCTTCTGTTGAGTGCATATACTAACTACAGTTTTACAAGATTATGATTAGTGAACGGTGATTTCATAAAGGTGAAACCTGCATATTTTACTATTTATTTACCAAAACTTTGTGGTTTCTCAACTAGCGTTTTCTGGTGTGGGTTTCCACATGTTATAAGATTTAATGATAAATGGTACTTATGGGTGCGTCAAGTTAGTGTGCTATATTATACTTGTAGAGTATTTCCCCCCTAATGTATGTTTGAAGTTTGCTGTTGAGTTGAGTAATAAAATAGTATATTTAAATTGTTTAAAAATCTTGTTGAAGTATGAAATGTAGTTGTTTTTTAAAAGGAAGTACCTTCCTGTTCCCTTAACTGAGAATATACTGCACATGATGGTATACCCAACGGCCATATTGGACTTAACGTCATTCAACGTCGTCATGCAAGAGTTTCTACTGGAGATACTGTATCTGTGAGCAGGTTTGTTGGTGCTAGGCTTCTTGGGGCTGTAAATGAATTTTCACCTGTTTTTAATGCTACTCTTGTGACAATCTGTCCAGATTTGTTCCTCCTGATGATTTCGACCTTGCCTTACTTACTCTTGAGTTAGAGTTCGTGAAAAAAGGGAGTAAAGAGGAACATGTATGTTTTCCCTAGTTGTCCTTTTTTTTGATGCATTGCAAGCAGAATTTAAAATTTTGTAGTGCTTTCATATAGTTTGGTATCACCAAATTTTACAATTTTACCAGCATGCTTTATACTTGGTCATAACAGCTACGTTGCGTCATGTTATATCTTATATTTGGTCCAGTAGCTCATCTGCATATTGTTTGTAGGTTGATGCAGTTCTTTTGGCTCAGCAGATTCGGAAGAGATTTATTAACCAGGCAAGGGCCTCATTCCAATGCTTTTTGAATAATTTTTATATATCATCAATAATAGTGCTATATGTTCTTTGACTCCTTTTTTATGGAAGTTCTATCCCTATTATGTAATACACAAACGCTGCCTCCTTTTTAAATTTTTTTTAATGGATGTGCGAAGGTACTTTATTAATCTAGTGCATATTGCTTTATTGTCATGTATGCTATGTAAAATTTCTAAGGTGCAGTCATTATATTATCTAACTGGGTTATCTATCACAAAAAACTGGTTACCTGCAGACATGCTAATACTATTGTAATCTTATGTATCTATTGAATAATATGAATAATTGACGTCTGAAAGTAGCAGTGTAGTTTTCTGTTTAGGCTCGTGGTCAGTAACTTTGGAAATAAGAAACTGGTACAGTAGTAGTTACAAACTTGTGTATTTGGATTCCCTATCTCTCATTAACTTTGTGGTTACTTTCGCGAAAGGGGTTTTAATTTAGCATCCCGGAAATACTTCAATCCGGCACAAAATATGTTTGGCAATTTTTTGTTTTGTTTTGCTGAGTAGAAAAAAGATTATTTACCAAAAGAGGTCTAGCCTCCGTATTCCAAGAGTTGGATCAACAAAAAGTACTGAGCTTTCAGCTCTCAGTGAAATTAAGACAGAACTCTTCAGAGCCCTAAATTAACCCTTTGGTCCATTAAAAAAAGGAGTGCAACAAAAACACAAGGGAAGCCTCCCCAATTCAAAGTTAATACTGACAACTCAAAATCATTAAAAGTTTGCGCCATATACTCCAAAAAAAGGCAAGTAGGGGAAGCTTCCGAGATCCATCTATCTTCCTCTTTTATAAAGATACCAACTAGTTAAAATCCTGATCAGCTCTAGGCGTCTCTGAAATGATGCCTAATAAACTGGAAATCAAGGACCAAAGTTCCCACACAACTAGGCAGTGAAGCATAATATGATCAGTGCTCTACCTGCTCCTTCTGCACCAACAATGCCAGCTTAAATAGTTAGTCTCGCACCTTCTTAGAGTGTCCCCAGTCAAGGTGTCATCTTTAGCAGCCCTTCTTCAAAAATGCTTTCCTATACTAACGTCCTTCCGTAACATATTCTGGAGTTATTATCATTTGTCAATCCTGGACTTGTTTACGTATTTGGAAATTTACCAGGAGGTATCATGACATGCAGGTCATGACAACAGGACAAAGGGTAACACTTGAGTATCATGGTAATGGATACATCTTCACGGTCAATCAGGCTGCTATCGAGGGGCAAGAAAAATCAAACAACATTGAGAGAGGGATAATCTCAGCTGATACATACATTGTTTTTGAAGCACCAAGTTCCAGTGGAATAAAGGTAAGCTCATTGTAGTTGGTGTTAAAAACTGACAAAATGAGGATTACTTGCCTGCAAAATTCTCATATGCTTTACTTATTTCCCCCCTTTTAATCTCTAACTTTATTTTGCTCAGTTTATTGAAAATGTAGGAGTTAGCAAATTTTTTTGAAGCAATCTATTGATTCATGATATTAAGTAATATTCATGCTAATTATGCAGATTGTCAACCAGCGTGAAGCTGCTAGCAGCAATATTTTTAAGCATAAAGAGTTTAATCTCGAGTCATTGGGTATTGGTGGATTAAGTGCAGAGTTTGCAGATATATTTCGAAGAGCTTTTGCCTCTAGAGTTTTCCCTCCTCATGTGACCTCTAAGTAATGTTAGATACTTCCAGATTTTCATCATTATACTATGTTGTTTCACAAACTGGGCTGCGTCTTATTCATTCCACTTCTTGATGACAAAATATTTTACATTACAGACTTGGCATCAAGCATGTCAAGGGAATGCTGCTCTATGGACCTCCGGGTACTGGCAAGACTCTTATGGCACGGCAAATTGGAAAGATGTTAAATGGAAAGGACCCCAAGGTATGCAACTGAGGCTTTCACTGGCTTTTGTATCTAGGGAAGGTTGGAACCTCCTTGAGTATGGCTTGATTGCAGCTTTGTATTTTTACACACTTTTGTCATAACTTTCAACTCATTGAACTTGGTTTATATTCCATACTATTATGTCTTTTGTCTTATTTTTATATTTTATTTAAAACCACTTTAGATGTATATGCATACCTGATCTTTTAATAAATGCACCGTCTGTGAGGAGTTTTGATGTATGTAATAGTTAGCAAATCAGGATTTGTATCATGTATCAAAAATTCACCTTCATGCTCAGAACTACTTGCATTCGCTACTTCCTTTACAAAAGAATATAATTCCAAACTTGTATTTAGTTCAATAATCAATAATCCATCCCTAATGACAAATAAGCTTGTGCTGATATAGAAACCAAGTTAACATTTAGGAAGCAAGGATTCTTCATTAACCCGATGAACTGGCATATCCTCGCACTGAATACTCCAATTCTCGGGTACACTTGGGATTCTCTCCTCCTTTAAAACTTACGAGCTTTGAATTTTCTATGATTATTTTTTAGTATTGTTTATGACTTCATATTTGTAGAAACATGAAACTTATATTGTTTATTGAATAATTGTTGTTCTTTTCTTGTAATATCTATTTTGTTGAATGTTTTATCATATATATAATTATCCACATAAATATATACATGTTTACTAATAAAATAGGTGGCGAATCCCCAGCAGTCGAATCCCCATCTTTTAAGATTTGGCGAATCATTGACTCATCATATCCCCGTATGCCCGTTTCCATGCTTCTTAGGTCAACATAAATAACTTCTTCCCAGCTCATTCACTATTCCAACATAAACTTTCTACTCATCCACTATCCCATCATTTCTTCCACTAATAACTAAACATCCTAAATCCTCAAATAAAGCACTTGGAATACCACAAATTCCGAAATCCCAAGTATCAAAAAGAATTCCCAATTATATGATTCTCTATGCATTTAAACGTAATAAAAGTTTTATATAATAAAAACACAAAATTCTTCATTTCTTCAACTTGTGACCCCCATCATTCTAGAAAATTCAACCTTAATTTGTTTTCTTGGACCTTGCAATTGAGTTGCTGAATGATGATGAAAAATAATTTTTTTTATCCTCATGAACAGTACCAATGAACAGTGGTTTTCCAAGTTTTTAAGTCTAGATTTAGCTCTGATACCAACTGACGTGGGTCATTACAATGAAATATGATGTAAAAGGAAATATGATAGATAAATTTGTCCATCCTTTGTAGGATATTGGCCACGCTGCCACCACAGGATGTTTTGAGTTCACTCTGTAGAAATTACTCGTGTCCACAAACAAAAATAAAATTCTAAACTTTTATTTGATTGAGGATTTCGAAAGAATGGTACCGCCAGTTCTGGGAGTGAGGAGTGAGTGAACTAATATAGGTATTTTGTGGATGTTTCTTGTATGGCCTTTTTATTGATTTGGGTGTGTGCTTTTTATTTCTTTTTTCCTATGCTTTTTATATTGTGCATATACTCGGGTTTGCCCCCCTTTCTTGGTGCTTTAATGGCATACTCACTCATCAAAAAATAAATAAAAAATTATTATATGTACCAAACAACAGATAACTTGGCCTTATATTGAGGCGCATAAGTGAACATAAATAAGTTTAGATTCATCCACTGTCGATCTATTATCCCATCATCCCATCTACTAATGACTTAAACAAATTAACTAAATACCCTGCACACTTGCACAAAATACTCAGACTACAACAAATCTCCAAATATCAAAATAAAACATCGTACCCAATTAACAAAATAAATATTCCAAACATTGAATACAAAGAATTCTCCATTGTCTTAGAGTTGTGATCCCCATCACACAAAGATGAGATACATATCATTCAAGACATTTTTTGTATCATATATTAGGATACTAATAAGTATGGATAAATGGTTTTGAGACATATTGACAATTACTTACTCATTGTAGTTTTAATTTGACTGATGATTCTTTAAACTCTAGATTGTCAATGGGCCTGAAGTTTTAAGTAAATTTGTTGGAGAAACGGAAAAGAATGTAAGGGATTTATTTGCTGATGCTGAACAAGATCAAAGAACCCGAGGTAAGGAGAAAATGCTGGCTAAGTTGCTTCATGGCATCCTCAAATGTTAATGTCTTCGTATATTCTTTGTAGGGGATCAAAGTGACTTGCATGTTATCATTTTTGATGAAATTGATGCAATTTGTAAGGTAGGAACTTCCACACTTGTACCGGAGTTCTCGTTGATTTGTGTTTATAAGACTACAAAGCATAAGTTTGATAATTTTCATTTTTTTTGCTGCACATGTCATCCTGTTTTATCTCCAATGGATTTCTCCCTCTCATTTTGTATAAATCTCTGATGTTCATTTTGCATCAGATATTTGCTCTTACACTAAGAAAGTATTTGCAGAATAGATTGATTTTGAGGCTTGATTTTTGAGTAGATGTATAATACAAATTTGGAAAACAAGGAAGTGGTCTATCTAAGACGCAGACTGACAACTATGAGGTTGCAGGTTTAAATCTTAGAGGTAGCCACTTTGTGCAAGTAATGTCAGATGTAAAGTCTGCACCCAGTCCACCATCTCGATAACATGGTTAATGCCTTTATAACAATGCTAGTTCGGCTAACATTATTTTGTGCATTTATTTACATTTGCAGCTACATATCTCCCTTGATTAAGTTAATGATAGTTACCTAAAGGCCTTCTAAAATGGCCAAATGGGAAGCTTGTGGAACTTACTTATATATCGACCTAATTATTTATGCATTTATATGAACCGCATCATTTTTTACTTCTACACGTGCTTTTTATTTCAAATGAGAGAGATATATATGCCACCCATTCTGCAATATTGGTATCTACACACACACGTGTGTGTGTGTGTGCATGTAATAATATATATGTTTATAATTGGCTATGACTCACTAAGTTGATCTGTAAAAAATTTATGTGATTATGCGAAATATAATTTTGACTTCCTTTGCAGTCCAGAGGTTCAACTCGAGATGGTACTGGAGTTCATGATAGCATTGTTAACCAGCTTCTTACTAAGGTTTGTTTAGAAGCTTTCTGTTGTGTAGAATTAATAGGAATATATGAAGTCCACAATGGGTTGATTAATGAAACTAACTTATTGGAAATCATTTCCTTTCTAGATAGATGGTGTGGAGTCTCTGAATAATGTTCTGCTTATTGGAATGACCAACAGGAAGGATTTACTTGATGAAGCACTTTTGAGGTGACATTACTGTACCACAGAATTTTAGCACATAAGATATTATTTTATATAAATTGAATGTTTCTTGTCTTTTGGTTATGCGCGCGCGCACACACAAACACACACCGTCTGTTCCAAAATAGAGGATCAATTTTGATATTTTGATATTTTGAAGTCAATTTGAGATATTTTGAAATTTAAACTTATGGGAATTCATCAATTTTAGACAATACAATTTTGAAAAGTCAATATAATTCTGAAAATTATAAACTATGTAAAAAGTAATACTAATTACAAGATTTATTGTTTTCAAAATTTAAATGAATCACATCAATTTTGATTTTGAAAATATCTTGTATTGACTTTGAAAAGTCAATCGTCTTACATTCCGGACTGAGGGGGTAAATTTTTCCCAGTGCACACCCAAAGGGTTCTACTGTCATCAGTGTATATATGCTTTACAAAATACAAACTAGTTCTTTGTTTTAGGCCTGGACGTTTGGAAGTTCAAGTGGAGATCAGCCTTCCAGATGAGAATGGTCGTCTACAAATCCTTCAGATCCATACAAACAAGATGAAAGAAAGTTCTTTTCTTGCTCCAGATGTGAACTTGCAAGAGCTTGGTAATTGAGTCATGCCTTTTTTGGGTTCATTATTGGAATTGCCGTAATAGATTGATATTAATTTATAAACCGTTAAAATATCTAGTAGTACTTAATTTTGAAACTGCAGATGGATGCATTCAAATTTCGGCTGTTATTAATATTTTACCCTGTAAATGTATTTTCAAGTTAATCATATATCAAGGTTTTGGGTGGGGATTTGTTGTATTTCTTGGATCTTAGGCTTAGATGAAGGTTATCGGGTCATGATTAATGATTCTCCAACTTGTGATATTTGTCCTTCAAGTGGCCTAATTTTTATTTTTCGTTTTTATGCTTTTATGCTTGCCTTCAAGTCATAGCATTTATTTTCCAAAACTCCAAGAAAGAAACATAGTGCGATTTTAATGACAATAAGAGTTCCCTTCCTTTCTATTAAATATGTCGGAATGTATATTTTGCTCTATGTAAAGCTGATGGTGCATAATCAGCTTGATCTAAACCTTTTGCTGCTCAATTAAAAATTTATAAAACAGTCTCTCAGTCATAACCTTATTAAAGCCAGATGCCAACCACTCATGTCAACTATCTAGGCTTGCTTAAGCTTATCGTTTAAATAATTAAAATTGGATGCTTGAAATTGTTGAAGGAATGGTACTGCTATATATTATGATAATCTCATAATGTATTGTTTATTAGCAATTAAAAAAAAGAAACATGGATCCTAATCTCTTTCAAGATGTGCTATGAGCCTGAGATAAGCAAATGTTTGAACACGTTGATTTGGGTTTTCTTAATACTGAATTCTGGTATGTTATCCTGTTCAAATTTGATATACTATTCGAGATGATACTGAATATTGGATTTGGTTGGGCTTATCATTGCAGTGTTGATATGTTGGCTTGATTAGTGTCTTTGTTAATATGATTGCTTGTTATTATTGTGGAATGTTGATTTGGCATTTGTGTCTCTCTTTTCTCCTTCAAAATAATAGTGTGAAACAGCATAACTGTACATTTAACATCCTTCTCCTCACATGTTTGTATATAAAGCATCCAAAGAGGAACATAATATGAGTAACCTGTCTAGGCGATCCTTTTCTTATTTTTTGTTCTTTTTCTGTATCTCAATCTACACCTGCGTCTTTTGGGGTGGCTATGTATACCCCACTTTAGCTAGCACCTACAAGTGTTAACAAGGAAAGATTCATCCCTGAATGCAGCTGCTCGGACAAAGAATTATAGTGGAGCGGAGCTAGAAGGTGTCGTAAAAAGTGCTGTTTCCTTTGCTTTGAACCGGCAGCTAAATCTTGATGATCTTACCAAACCCGTGGATGAAGAGAATATAAAGATTACAATGGATGATTTTCTGAATGCCCTTCAAGAAATTATTCCTGCATTTGGAGCATCCATGGATGACCTTGAACGTTGCAGGTATGTCTAATTACTGGCTTATGATCTTTTTCCCATCCAGGAATTTATTATATAGTGTGCAAACTGGTCTAACCGAATTTATCTCTATTCTGATAGATTATTTATGTTTGCAATCTTTGTACGTTATGGAAGTGTCACAAGCTGTAGCTTGTAGTTTGTACTGATTCATGTATTTGAACTGCAAGATTGGGCGTGCGTTGCAAGTCTCAGCATGTTTGGATTTATGAAACTATATGCATTGTGAATGACAAATTTAAAGTGGAGTGTATATTGTGGTTTTAAAATCATAAAACATACATAATGGATTTACTATCGCATTTTCTTTGTTTCTTGTTGGCATTTAAAAATTCTTAGGGTTGATGAGTGGCATCGATACAAAATTGAAGTTGGTTTTGTAAAAGAGAAAAAGGAAGGAGAAGGGAAACACATTGTTGTATGAGGTTGATGCCTTCATACTTTTTGGTACAGAAAAAAGGGCAGTAGATAATGTATTATAATGAGCACAGCCCCTTCTGCATGCAACTTTCATGAATGCATTTATTAGACTTGTGGAATCTTCAGCATATGTTTTGTTTCTGTTATTTCTCACAAGATTTTGTGCATCCCTTTCTTGGTTAATTATTACGTCTTTGCTAGAGGATCTGATTTATACCAGTATGGGTAATCCTTTAAACTAAATGACTAGTAAATTTACAGAGTATTGAGCTTTATGGATATAATTGAATTGTTTTTGCAAAAATAATGATGTATCATGCCAGCTTGGGCTTATGTGACGTGGAATAGTTTTAATTGTTAAATAAACTTGACTTTCTTAATAACATTATTTACATTCCACCCAAATAAATGCGATTTGTAGACTCAATGGCATAGTGGAGTGTGGTGGGCGACACGAGCACATATTTAAAAGAACTATGTTATTAGCAGAGCAAGTTAAAGTGAGCAGAGGGAGCCCACTTGTTACATGTCTTTTGGAAGGCCCGAGTGGCAGGTAAATGCGGTATTTTTTCTTAAGGTTAGTCAACTTCTCAATCTTCTTACTCTTAATTGTCTTGGACAGTGGTAAGACTGCAATGGCGGCTTCTGTTGGTATTGGCAGTGATTTTCCCTACGTCAAGATAGTAAGTGGCTCCTCATGCTATGCGTATTGCAGCTAGTCATTTCTTGTTGGAATAGATTCCTTTCCTCCTCTCTCCCTTTCTCTCTCCCAAATCTTCTAAGTTACTTCTCTCCATGGGTAGGTTTCAGCTGAATCAATGATCGGCCTCAGTGAAAGCACTAAATGTGCTCAGATCGTCAAGGTTTTATATTCTATACTATATCTGAACAATTTGCAGTTGTGTTTGCCTAATTTATTGAGAATAATGCTAGGGGTCCCTAATTTGGTAGTAAGTTGGGGTCCTTAATGACGTGACATTATTAAATTGATTGACTACATCACTTGTGAATATGTGATAGTTATGTCATAAATTTGTATTACAAAACCCAAGTAGGGATCCCAAATTTAGTACAAAATTTGGTACTCCTGGTATTACTCTACTTCTTGTGTATGAGCACCATCACTATGAGAGCTTGCTGGAGTACTTATTATATGTTGCAAGTTATATGCAAACTGTTGAGCCCTTTTTCCTGAAATGATATAGGTATTTGAGGACGCTTATAGGTCGCCATTAAGCATTATCATTCTTGATGACATTGAAAGGTAATACATGATTATATTAAGCATACAACAAATGGTCAGTTACTACTGTTCACAAATTATTACTGTGTGTTTGTTATGTGATCTCATTGCAGGCTGCTGGAATATGTTGCAATTGGACCACGATTTTCAAATTTGATTTCTCAAACATTATTGGTCCTGCTCAAACGGCTTCCTCCAAAGGTTTTTCCTTCATTTATTTTGTTTGTTGGTTCTATTACACACACGTGTGTGTATATATACAGAGGAGCATTATTTCCACATGTGTTTTGGATACTTCCACATGGTTCCTTCTCACATGAAGGTGGAACCCACTATATGCTCATGTGATAGAAGATCATGTGAAAATATCAAAAATACATGTGAAAATATCAGTTCCCTATATATATACACAAGTTTTCTTTTGTTTTGTGCACTATTGTTCCTGCTCAAACTGTTTCCTCCAAAGGTTTTTCCTTCATTTATTTTGTTTGTTGGTTCTATTACACAAACACACATATATATGTTGTCTTTTGATTTATGCGCTATTGGTCCTGCTCAAATGACTTCCTCCAATGGTTTTTCCTTCATTTATTTTGTTTGTTGGTTCTATTACACACACATGTATATATATATAAGTTTTCTTTTGTTTTGTGCACCATTAGTTTAGTGTGTATTTTGTTGAATGATTGTTAGATTGCAAATTGCTCCTTTTATCCAGTCACAATCTTAGTGGTGCATGGTTCACTTATCTTTTGTTGTATTCTTTCTATTTAAAAGTTTTTGTGCTTATTTATTGGGATGATCTTTCGTCTCATATTTTGCAATTTCTTATTTGTCTTCCCCCCCCACTCCTCTTTCTTTGTTATTTCTTGACACGTAGAGAAGTTCCTTTGAAATATTTATTTATTTATTATTTCTCGACGTGCATATTGCTTATGTATTTGTATTCTTATTGGAGTAATGTTAGGGACCCAAGCTATACACAAAAACTGTGCACAAACAGTATAAAAAGGAGAGAAAATAGGAAATAGGACCTACGATTAGATGCTTTACACTTTCATTGGTAAGCAGTACATGGGTCTTACTCTTTGTGCACAACTTTTTGTGTACAGTTTGTGCATATAGTATTCTTCGTATAGACATAAGAAGCTTTTCTGGTTGGTTAAAAATATTATAAAATGAAGAAGAAACGGCAAATAGAAGATGTTGTAGCTAGATAGTGTATATTTTTCAAGGTCATTTATTTGTCTACTTTGTGCATTAGTTTGCGAGTACCTGACTTTCTCTGTCAAACATTTTTCAGGGGAAAAAAATTCTAGTGATTGGGACTACAAGTGAGCTAAATTTTTTGGATTCAGTTGGTCTTCAAGATGCTTTTTCAGTCACATACAATGTTCCAACATTAAAGACAGAAGACGCGAAAAAGGTACATCATTATCATTTCCACAACTATGATGGCATTTAACATCATAATATTTTGTTGTATGAACCAATGCGGTCTTATCATTCTATTCAAAGTCATTACCTTTGTTCAAAAACTATATTTTCTCGTAACTAGTGCATGAGACTATTAGGAAGCAATTTGATGATAATTGATATAATGCCTCTTAGGATCAAAATGATGTGATTCTCACTCCACATGGCTATAAGAGAATTGCGAGGACATAAAAACCATCAACAAAGTACTCTACGACTAATGCCCATTTGTAGCTTTGATCATTCAATTTCGTTTTGGTATATATGCATTAGAAGCACCTTTTTTTAGACGACGTGTGTGGTTGTGGATATCAATGGTAGAAGGCACTAACTACAGTGCACCTTTTACCGGATAAGAGATGAATGAGGCATTACAAGTGAACTGCCTTTCCTTAAGGAGACTTGGACTTGTCTTTAGCAACTTTTCATGAGTATTGGTTTCTTCTTTGCTAAAAAGAATGTCAAAGCTGCAAACAAGCCATTCAAGTATCTACGGTGGTTGCCAAAGATCTGAGAGAACCAGAAATAGAGTACCAAATGATAAGAATGACTTTGAATTCAATCATAAACTTTTACTAGGTCTATGATTTCCTCCAGTCAGAACGAGTGTCATTTTCTCATAGTTTTGTGAAGAGTGTTAGAAGATATGTTAAAAGATACAATCTTATCCCGTAATTAGTGTGTATACATTATTGTAAATTAGGGATTACCATAACTATAAATTACTTGTTGCTATACTTGTGTATATAAACCAATGTAATTGGGAGCCAAATCAATTAAGGAATTAAAAACTCGAACTCTGTTTCTTCTTTTCTACATGGTATCAGACTTCTGGGTGTGCAAAGTCTTGGGTTCAAATCTTCCCGGCTACACAACTGTTCTTATATTAATTTAATAGTGCAAATGCACTTTAATTTCTCCCTTCTCTATAAAAAGTTGCATTTAAGGGGGAGTGTTAGCATGATATACATTGTTGGTGCAGTAAGAAACAATCCGTGGTGGCAAGAACTAGTACTGAGACCGAATATCGAGCTAACTAATGTAGTTTCGAACTTTGCTATAAGATTTGGGTGTTACAACTAAAAAGCCTATACAATTATTTTGTGATAATAAGGCAGCCATTAGTATTGCAAACGACCCTAGAACGAAGCACATTGAGATTTACAGACACTTCATTAAAGAAAAGTTAACCAGTGGTCTTATTTGCTTACCTTTCGTCAAAACAAAACATCAACTTACTGATATTTTGACTAAAGGTCTTAGTAATATGATATTTCATCCATTCTATTTCAACTTGGGCATGCGAGATATCTATACACTAACTTGAGGGGAGTGTTAGAAGATACAATCTTATCCTATAATTGTAGTTAATATTATCCCTTAATTAGTGTGTATACATTGCTGTAAATTAGGGATTACCATAACTGTAAATTAGGTGTTGCTATACTTGTGTACATAAACCAATGTAACTAGGAGCAAATCAATTAAGGAATTAAAAACCCAAATTCTGTTTCTTCTTTTCTACAGAAAGGAATTAGAAAAAGGTTGGCATGACATAAGTTGCATTGTTTCTTTTCTAGACATGCACATACGTTGTCAAGTTTACAGTGTTTTTTCTGTTTGCTTATATCTCCTTTAACCAGTTAAATTGGTTTGACAGTTTTTTTTCTCCATAATACCGGAGAAATATTTTTATCAATTTTCATTTTAATGTTCTGATTTCTTTTTTACTCACAGGTGTTGAAACAACTTAAAGTTTTCTCGGAGGAAGATATTGATGCTGCTGCTGAGGCCCTGAATGATGTGAGCTCATTTATCTATTTTTTTATTCAACATCTTAGTCTTTATTATGTGTTTTACTCATGATGTGTCAACACTGGAAAAAAGACAAAACAACACAAAAAAGGAAGAATATGACTACTTCTAACCCTCCTTGGACCCTTTCTTGGTCTAGATGGGTTTGAATTTTAAGTGTTTAGAAAGACTCTTACTTGAAAGCTAAGAACTGGACAGTAAAATAATTTTTTTCATGATGCTTTATTATTCTTATAGATGCCAATCAAGAGGATCTACATGGTGATTGAAATGGCAGCTCAGGGAGAACACGGTGGGGGAGCAGAAGCCATTTACTCGGGGAAAGAAAAGATCCAAATTTCGCATTTCTACGATTGTCTCCAAGATGTTGTCCGATATTAGTTGGTGTGAAGTGTGCTTTTTCAGGGTGGCTCAAGAATTTCATGAAGCAATTTTGTAGGTATTGATTGCCCTATCCTTTATTAAAATCATTTGATGAGTGGTTGCGGTCAGGAGGCAGTTTGGGTTTGAATATATTTTTGTATGATGTACCTATGATTTTTGTGCTCACAAAGAAGCCTCAAGTGGATCCAAGTATTTATTTGTTCTCTTATAAACATCTTATCTTTGTGTTGTTTTTACCATCAATTTATTTATATGGGCCTCTTCCAGTAATAGTTTGAGAAGGACACATTAATCATCATCATCTTATTTCAAATATTTGTGGACACACAAAAATAAAAGAATCAAAGTATTGATTCAGACATGTCTTGCATGATTTTGGTGTTGTTTGTTTACGTCTGATTGTCTCTTAGTAGACCGTCTTTTATTCGCCAAGTGGCATGATGCTGTTTTTTTTTTGTTACCTCCGAATGCCTCTTAATCGGTAAGACAGAAAATAAAATCTTAATAATTAAGAGGTATCTTTTAATGAAATTTTTTTGATAATTTTTTTTATATAAATATATTCAACAATATTATGCACTCATTTTTATTAAATTGGATATTTAAAATTATTAAATAAAATTTTACCCTTTAAAATGACAAAATAGTGTCATTAAGAGATAATTTATTTTTTAGTTATCAAATAATTTTTTAGATATCATAACTATTCAGATGATCTAATTTATTAAGACATTATAATTATTCAGATCTTAGTTCTCAAATTTATCAAACAAAATCTTACTTGCTGCTGCATATATTACTTTCTTTCTTTCTTTGTTTCTTTCTTATAGATAAAAAGTTTGAAAAATGAATGTAAGGCTATGCTTTGATTGACAAGATAGGCTAATAAAATACAAGAGGAGAGGAGGTTTACTATATGAAGAGGCAACTGTTCTCATCTACATAAAACTTTAATTTTTGACCTTTTGTTTCTTCTTATCTTGATATATTTAATCTGTCTGTGTGTATGTCTTGTCAAAGAAAAGAAAAGGAATAACTTTTGTTTTCTGATTGTGTTGAGTAAAGGAGCGTCTAACATTTGGATGATCAATATTTGTGCCAATAGAATCTTGAAATAAAAAATATTATCAAAAGAAAAAGCAAAGTAAAACTAGAAGAGAGGGGAGGGAGTAACTTGCTTTGTAATTATTGTGTCAAGTCGATACTAACTCGGCATATGAATCAATTCCCCTCGACTCAATTGGATTAACTATTTTCCGCACTGCTAAATTCATACATCTGGCTACCAATCTTACATACAGTTGAATAAATTAACAATTAAATAGGTTGGTCCTAAACACCCCTACCCTACCCTACCCTAGAAAGCGATTTAGTCAGTCCACTTGTGCCTCAATCATGAACTAACTAGTAATTTCACAAAAATATTGTTAAAAGCGAGTTGAAGATGACATGAGAGGAGGATAAGAGGCCAGCCCAAGCAGAAGCAGGCTCCAGTCCTTTAATTATTAAGATTCCTTCAGACCTCATGGAGGCGTGTGTTGCTCTAGTGGCTAAGCTTGAGGAAGTGCCCCACTATGTCCCATATTGTGGTCCCATTTGAACCCATGACTCTCCCATTTCTTTGCCTCCTCTATAAATATCAAGCCAAACATATAGAGAGCTTCAACTTAACTCACAAAACAATCAATCACCTTTTAACTTCTTTGAATTACTCGCCATGTCGACCACCTGTGGCAACTGTGACTGCGCTGACAAGACCCAGTGTGTGTAAGTATTTCTATTTCATTTCTATTACGTACTATATATATTTATAATAATAAGATAGAGGAAGGATTTCGTTGCGTTGTGCCTTCATACATACATGGGTAATTACTACTATATATATATATATATATATATATATATAACCTTTGAATTAAACTACATTAATTTAAATTAAATAATACGGTCTTTTTAATATTGGTATAATAAATAAGCTAAACATACTCTTATATCTCCAATTTCAATCATTTGTAGTTTGTCCATTAAATATAGTTTTGAAAAAATAATAACCATAAAAAAGAACAAGTTCAAGTGTATCTTACGTATATATGTTTTACTAATAAGTGATATCTGGTGAATTAATTAATTGCAGGAAGAAGGGAAACGGCTATGGCATTGACATCGTTGAAACCGGGAAGAGGTGCTAATTTTCAATCCTCAAAAACTTTGAAGTCTGATATATATATATATATATATATATAAAGACAATAAATTATATCAGAAATCCTTTCCTTAATTTTCACTCTAAATCCATATGAAGTTGAATATATCCGTAGATTTTTGGTGGATATTATATTAAATAACAGAAAATGAATAACATATCATTTGTTGTTGATATATATGCACTGATGATGGATTACTGTGGTGCATGCAGCTATGTTGAGACTATTGTGATGGAGGTCTCTGAGAACGATGGCAAGTGCAAGTGCGGTACCAGCTGCACCTGTACCGACTGTACCTGTGGCGGCCATTAAACATGCATGCATATAATATATATATGGAACTAATTGTGCGTGCATGCATGCATGCATAAGTTCTATATATATATATATATATACATAATAAAATCATGTGACTATTTGATTATGGTGATGAATAATTAAGTGTTCGTGTCTGTCAATCAGTTCTGTATTCTGTATTTCCTAATTCTAGTCGTAATTGTGTGTACGTGTTGTTGTGGTCACAACCGTGACTGTCCGTCCTGTTGTGTCAAGTTAAATTAATGAATTGGTATTATTAGTAGTTCCTCTTAATTTTTGTATGTCAATATATTCCCATGCACTTTGACAAAATCATCTAAACCCCACAATGAAATGATCTAATTAACTAGCTAGCTATATACCCTAAAATTGATCGATCAATAAAGCAAAAGAGTACAACTAAATTTGCAGAAAAATTATATATATACAGCCCCATCACAATTATATTAACATTCCATGAACTGGATGAACTTGACAAGAAAAGCCCTAAGATATACTAAAAGAACTAAACTGTGTTTAGGATTAAAACTGAGAGATCTAGTTAAATTAATTACAAGGTTATTTTTTGTAATTTGCTTAATATTTTTGGAAACACGAACAATAAAAAAAAAGTTTATTATATATCCAAAATGCCTGGACTTATTTGCAAACAGAAAACATGATGTAAAAGCCATCGCAGACCATTTTTTGTTATTAAAGACAACATTGTGCAGTTATTGTTGCCTTGTTGGTACAAGATTTCTGGCAAATATTGCCTACAGTTTTATAATTTATAACACTCGTAAATTTTATAAAAATAAACAAATATTTCCTTGAATAAAAGTATTTTTGAAAATTTTATCTTTCCAAATTAAGCACAAAAGTTCTAACAAAAAAAAGACAGAAAAACCATTTCCATTTATCATATATCATGTTGGTCAACAGTCATGCAATTAAGGCCGTAAAATGAGCAAACAGTTCGGGCTCAATTCGTACTCGCTCGACTAAAAGTTCGATTCGAGCTCGACTCGAAATATAAATGAGTCAAATATGAGCAAATTTTAAAGTTCGATAAATTAATCGAACCTATTCAAATTGTAATGTTTTATTGATACTCGGATTATATTCGTTCAAAAAATTCAAACTGCTCGGGCTCGATTTGGAATCGTGCTCGACTCGGTAGCTAAATGAGTCTCAATCAAACCTTATTTTATACTCGATAAATTTTGTGAACCAAATCTGAACAACTCAATACTCGGATCGACTCGATTCGTTTACACCTTACATGCAATTGGTCCAAAAGTTGGCACCATCTGGTTTCTAAAGACCGTTCATATACCCCAATCAACGGCAGGGGCCAGGACCATAGAACATATCACAGACCATAAAGTGATCTAAATGCTTATACTTTCACATTTCACAACCCCACGTCTGAGCAGAGCAGGTTACCTTAATAACAGCACAATGAAATCTGTATAGGTGGAATTAAGTAAATAGATGCTCCATTCAAACAAATGGGTCAAATGGATATCAAGGAGTATCAAATGAATTGAAAGCACCAAGTATGTTATAAATAAGATTGCATCCCTCCAACATAGTATATAAGAAGGCCACCAAGTAACAATGAATTTAAATATAAATCATTTAAGGCATTCGATCCAAACTCAGCATTATGTCTTAACAAATTGTGTTTATCTATTAATAAATAAGTAAAAACATCTATTGGATGTAAACAGTTTAGAGCAAGTTCTAAACATTATTTGTGAATTTTCAAAAATCCATAGTCAGTAAAAATTCCATATTTTCTAGCGTGTACCTTCCAAAATTAAGGAGGTTCTACAAAAATGAGTCATCTTCCATATATCTATCATGTTGCATACATTCACCATATCAAACGTTGAAGCCTTCTGCACGAAGGCATTTACGATGAGCTTCAATCCATTTTGAACAGGCAGCTTCACCATGCTCCACGACACATTCGTCCCTCAGCTTCTTAGTATCCGGGCAAGCACAACATATTTTCTTCTTTGGCTTAGTATCAGGTGTAGTTGCTATAGCAGCTTGCCCTTTGCCTTCGTGCGACTTTGACAAAGTTATGGCAGAAGAATGGTTCTGTGTAACAAGCCCACTACCCATCCTCACAAGTCACTGCATTACAGTTAATATTAGCTGAGACGGGCAAAAAAAAAAATTTGAACCAAATCTTTACATGTATTTATTTCTGTAAGGAGACAACTTCAAGGTGATGACGAGCACAGGTGAAACATCTCCACCCTTTATTATATATTTATAACAGTTGAACTAAATAGTCTGATTATATTGTTAAGTACGTTATTCATATGGAAAAATACAGGGACATTTGAGGTACTCTTGTTCTATTTAAATCTATAATCTTCCTACTCTGACGCCTAAAATGAATGAATTATACTCCTTCCATTCAACAAAAAGAATCCCATTTGTATTTTTTACAAATACTAAGTATGTATAATATAATTTTGTTTCATGTTTACCCCTTAAAAAAATAAGTTGCTCGTTAAGTAGTGATGAAATGAGACCATCGTGTCCTTTTATACTATCATCAATAAAAAGAGAACACTTTTAAGTGGAACGTTTTTTTTTTCTTCTGCAAATGGGTCTCTTTTTGTGAAATTGACAGAGCATAAAACAAGTAAACAACCTTCTGGTTCTGGGCTTCCACTATTATATGAAAATGACACCAAAAAGAAAATAAGAAATGCTGAAGTAAAAATCTCCAAAAAGGTACATCCTCGTGACCAAAACATGCATTAGAAGATTTTCTACCAAGAACACCTTAATGTTCTAACCATTCTTCCAATGCCACAAAAATGAAATTATCGAAGGTTGAGAAAAAAGAACAAACCATTAAGTAATCATGCCTTCAAATCTATCTAAAGCTATGCTCTTTCTTCAATTTGTATGGCATAACATCCTATTATTTTTGTCCTAATGATACCACTACTTAACCTTTTGCTTTGCTTGTAGACCCAAAACAAATCAGTAGCTATAAAACCTGATAGGTCACCTCCTAAAGCTACTTAGTAATCACTATTCAACCTTCTGCATTCTAGTGGTACCAAAACAAATTGATAGGTATAGGTTCTGATACCTGTCTCCAATAGTTCCTAAAGAAGGGATGTAGAAAAATGTGTACGTTGCTTTCTTTAGAACACCGTTATTCTTTTCATCTTTCACCATAGGTAACTGCCTAGATCAAACTTTGTACACAGAGTAAGTACTGTGTAATTAATTTTCTAAAGCCAAGAGGAAGAATATGCAATCATGAAATCTTCTGCAAACCATTTGAATTCTGCAACTGAAATAATGAATTAATGATATGTTTCCAAAATTTAAGAACAGTACAAAAATATGAACTCATATTTGATGATATTAACCCAAGTACATGTGTGCATGAGATTGTATCTTTTCATCTCATTTCCCATCACAAAGAGTTTATTCGTCTTTACATAAATATATAATGCGCAATATTGTCAAAGGCGCGAGAATGCGCAAGCCTACCCTAGCACCTAAGACCCAGGGAGACCTTTGCACATTGTGAGCCTTTTTCCTTCAACAACTATGGTAATCTAAAAGATGGACCAGAAACTTGCCAAAAGAAAACCTTTTTAATGTCAGATGACGTTTCATTTATAATCCCAAATTAGAGACATGAACTTCTATATAGCAAATAAAAATTAAATCCCAACAAAATGCAGCTCTTAATAAAAAGAAATGCTTATCATCGTGAAACAGAATTATCATTTTGAACAATTGAGGAAGCTCAATGGAAACTCGGAAACATGGATTTCACTGGTTATAACATATACAAGTCTATCAAACTTAATTTAGCTCCATGAAAACTTCAACCCAATTCAAAACTCTAGTCCAGTATACAGAAACATAAAAGAAATCAGAAATATATACATAAACCATAAAACAAAATGCAAACAATACAAAATGTTTTAATCCATCCAAGACATAACCATGACAACTCTTTTAATCCACTCCCAACAAAATAAATCGATTACCCAATCCACAAAAGTACCAACAACCTTAGAAAAAAAAACTAGATTCCTATAACAAGAAATAAGGAATCAGTCGAGCAAAATAGAGCCAAAAAGTAGAAGTCTTCTAGGGTTTAGAAGAAAAAGAATCAGTATTACGAAATTAACTATAAGTAAAATAAAATTATTTACGGAACATACCTCTCGATTTTAGCTGCTTAGGGTTTTGGAAGGGTTTGATCGTGAAGAGGCCTGTATCACGTCTCGCGTTTGATTGCCGCACTTTTCCTAATAAAATAAAATTCACATTAAAAGGATTGACTTGGTCAACATGGCCCATGGGTGAGGTACACTCTTGATCACCTTACACACACTTGCAATTTATAATAAGTTTTTTTTTTATGTATATTTATTTTCATAAGCACTCTTATATGGATATATGACTCATTTATTAAAATATATTAGACAACCATGAATTTATATCCTATGATATTAATTATTATCTTAATTATTTAAGTAATGTTTAGAGTCTTAAATTTTTAATTTCAATTGACATAGTATTTAATATTTTTATGATAAATTATCAGATAACCAATTAAATGAGATCTACTTTGATAACACCTCATTCGAAATATTTTTTGAAATTAAAATTTTAAAACTCCTAAAATCACCCTAATTATTTTTGTATCTCAAAATGAAAATTTCTCGCGATACTTCTAAAAGAACATTGATATTTTAATTTTTATGAAAGGTCATCTTTACACGAATAATAAATGAGCCAATGATTTTGAGTAAAGACCGTAAAATAAATAAATAGTTCTGATTCGATTTATATTTATTCGACTAAAAGTTCGATTCGAAATATAAATAATTCAAATATGAGCAATTTTTAAAATTTGATAAATTATTCAAACTTCCTCAAGTTGTAATTTTATATTGAAACTCGGATTATATTCGTTCAAAAATTTTAAATTGTTCGAGCTCGACTTGATAGTTAAATGAGTCTCAATCAAACTTTATTTTATATTTGATAAATTTTATAAATTAAATTTAAATAATTCAATAATCGATTCGATTTTTTTACGCCGTTATTTTGAAGAAATACTAAATCCTCTTCTAGAAACGACACTTTTTTTTTTTTTGCTTTTTATTACTTTTCTGTCACTGACTCACTCAGAATGGCAGCCTTTTTTTTGAAAAAAGAAGAAGAATAAGAAGACTAAAAATGATATAATATTCCAAATAAGTGATTGATTTTAGTTTTAATATAGTGACAATAATATTATTTAATTTGAGTTTAATAATCAAATAAGTGAAGGTTGGATAAGAGTCTGTCTATTCATTTATATCAAGCTGTTTAAAAATATAATAATATAACTTCTTCACAAATTACAAATTCGGGTAGCACGAAGTTATTTTTTTTATAAATTGGTCAATTGACCAACTTACTTTAAAATAAATTTCATACTAACTACTTTCAAAAATTACATTGCAGGCTTGGGCCCACCTTAGGAGGTGACAAAAATGTTCTTAATCTAAATTTTTTTATCTATAAATTATACTGTAGACGGTGACATTATTGTATATATATTTTTTCCGCATTATAATTTGACATTTGTGGGCGGAATTTTTTAAGATCAAACATTTTGCCTTATATTTTATATTTTTTTTTACATAATTTAAACACATACAATCAATGTCCAATGTCAACTTTTAGCCTTCTCCAAAATAATTATCAAATACACTATTTTTATAATATTTTTTCTTCTATTTCATTTGCTCAATCCAAACGCACCATAAAAATTTGTGAGCTGCATTTCTTAAAAAATGGGTATTTATGTCATTTCATTTGATAAACCCAAAGTCTATAGTATGGCTTGTGGACGTCATCATAACTATACATTTTGGAGCATTCAATAATTGCTGGAAAGCTTTTAATTTATAGTATTAGTGGTAGAGTTATGATACTTTTAACAAGTAAAACTCCAAAGAAATAACATAATTTTACAAAATATCAAATAACTTATTAACAAAATTCAACCTACACTTGAAAGATAAGAAATTTTTACCATGTAGTACTAATTAGTCTTACCTTTGATTTCAGACCAACTTTCAAGTTCCAACCAGACAAACATCATGATTCAAGAATCTTCACTCTGATTTTACATGGCCCCAGTCCAAGACAACATAATTCTCAATGTGATGATTACATTTGTGTTGAAGCTTTCATAGTTTCATTCTTCAAGGGAATCTTGATCGTGATGTACAAATTCAATGGATCAAAATGAGTTCAGATCAATCCGCATCCGTTATCATGAAATTAACTTCATCATAAGTTGGTCAATTGATTAATACAGTACTGACATGCAACCAAAATTAATTTCATACTAACCACTCCCGATCAGCTGATACCAATAGCTTTCATTCCCCGCCTATAGCATTAAAAAACATATTGCTCGTTCCCTTCTAAAATTAACTGGAAGAATACTTTTTCAGATCAATTCCCGCAAGATCTATACGACAAAGAAATGGTAAATTGACACTCTAGTGTTCATCCTGTCTCCATTTTTGTTGGATTTTTGCTTTATTTGGGCACCTAAATGCCATTGCTCCTATATTACGTCAAGAGCTATGAACAAACTATTCTTGCATTAATAGGTTTTTAAAGGTTTTAATTCCACCAGGGATGTCTCACCAACTTGTTGAAATTGCTCGGGGGGTGAAAATCTTGGAGATACGATCAATAAGCATGAAAATGCAGAATAAACTTGCCAAAGTTATAAGACCGGTGAGAAACATGTAAAGAAACACCAGAAACTTGGATTTCACCATTCTAAACAAAAAACACAGGATAAGAATGAAGAACGTAATAAACAACCATATTTTGAATGGGAATATAAGCATATGAACAGTGTTCGTTGATAGACCATCACACAGGACAAGCACAATGCAATTCCCTGTTGGTGATGAAACATTTCTGAGTGCACAAGTCTAATTAATCAAATTATACTGAATATTAATCCATTAATATACTCCATCCTTGCATGGTTTTAAACTTTAAGAATCTCCTTGGGAATAATCAGTGACAATATATTCTCTTCGACAGTGTTAAAAGCATAGCCAGCAGACAAGTTAGCAGAACTTGATAGAAAGAAAGAAAGAAAGAAGAAGCAAAAGCTAACAGGAAAAGATCACATACTGAAGATAACTTTATGAAGGCAATGGGAATACCATTTCACCAAATAGGGGAAAAAAGAAAACAAAGTAAATATTCATTGTCTAATTACAACATAACGCATAAAACCACCGTTTTTCTCTCCTTTACTCTTCACCTTACCACCAAGCGTATCCCCTGTCCTGCACACAATGCTCAAACAAACCGACTAGATAATCAGCAGTATTCTCCAGTTTTTCATAATTCACCAAGAATCCTCAGAATTCTCATATTTAAGCACAAAAGTACTTCAAGAAATCCATGATTCAACATCAATTCTCTTCTTTGTTACAGTTGGATATGCAGTTCCCATATGAAACTAATCATACTTCTCTCTCCAAGTGTAAACAAGAAAGAAAACCCATGAAAGTGCCAACGCAATGTCCCCAATCACCAGCCTTAACCAATCCCCACCAAGATCCTCAAGTTTTCTATCAAAGTAAATCCTCCAAATGGCCATAGCAACATGGAGAAACACACACCCTCTTGCAAAGAATCCCTGAAAATCCCTGTCTTTGACAAAAGCCACCATGAACAAAAGAAACCCAATTGCAAACAAAAGCAAACCCGAAAATGAATCAGATGTTTGGATTAACAGCTGATCATGGGGTGTTGACCCCATAAGCTTACTAGCAGTTTCTCTTCCATGGCTAAATACAAATACCTCATTGGTATAAAACACCATTAGAGCTCCACAAGTTAAGGCTACCACAGAATGCAGAATACAGATTAGGAAAAAGGTATATGATCCCATTGATCAACAAACTATATTAAACACGATAAAACTTCAATTCATTCAGCATTTAAACCCCAAAATAGTTAAATTGCATTCTATAATCTCAAATAACAAAATGAACCCACTGATCAGAACATTTACCTTAACTTGCATAAACTTGATTTCAACTCAAACTTCAAAGAAACCAGAGGAGTATTTGGATCAAAACTACTTTAAAGCATATCCCATTCTCAATTGAATTGATTAATCAGAACCCAAATAGACCTTCCACCCAATCAACACTGTTTTGATTGAAATCAGCAGCCACAGGCTGAACAAAAATACCCTATTAAACCCCAAATGTCAATTAACATAAATCTTCAAGATAAAGGGTTGGACTCCTCTCAGCTTCAGAGAGCTCGTACACAATACCCAAACACATTTTTGATCTTTAAAAAGGGGCGAGATCGAAAACCCTAACCCCAAAACTCAAAACCTGGAAGGATCCAATGAGAAATATGGGGAAAATGGAAAGGGCTTTATAAAAGGGCGGCCTTTTTGGAATTTGAGGGAAGAGAGAAAAAGTGTGGTTTGCTTTGAGATTGCCGTTAATGGTGGAAATGGTCTTCCTTCCAACAGCTAAGTGTTGGCGTTTACTGCTGGTTTAACACATAATTTTTTTAACCAATGGATAGCTCTGGAAAAGCTTGGAATAAGAAAGATGATAATTCATGCTACTATGTAGTTAGGGAATTGTTACTTTGACCATGAAAATTTGATATTTTCATAAAACTATCCTCAAAACAGTTATTTTAGGTTATATGAAAATTAGACATAAATATATTTAAATTTTATTTATTTATTTATATTTTTATTCGTTATTAAATTTAAAATATAAATAAATAAAATTTAGATATACTCATGTCAAATTTTTATTATGTAATATTTAAAAACAAATATCAACCTACTATTTATGTAAAAACAAATCATGTTAAAATATTTAAAAATATCAACTTCTATTTGAAAATAATAATATTTATTATGAAAATATCAATTTCCGGCGAAGTTGTATAACTAGATAAAAACTGCCTAATTTATGTAGACAAAATATTAATAGACATTATTACTTTCTTTAGGTAAACTTTATTTTTTTTCGTCTAATAGCCTAATTCTGAAAAAAAATTACTCCTTTTGTAAGTAGCGTAATTTGAGAATTTTATAATATTGATTTGATTATTTAGTTATATAAGAATGATATTTATTCAACATATTTTTTGTAATAACATTTCCCTCTAACACTTTGTTTAATATTTAGTATTAAGAAAATATACCTTTTATGTATATTCTTCACAAATCTTAGCATAACTTGGGGGAAAAAAGTTTAAATATAAAAGAGAAGACTTATTTCTAGATAAAATTGAGTTTTTTTATATAAAAAAATATGGGTGTTCTTAATTTATATTCTTTTCTTTTATTTCCCAAATATACTGGTCAATATTGTATACTAATAAATTAAGAAAATTGTTAAAAATGATAGTTTATTCTTACATAAATAGTAAATAAAACTCTTGTATACTAATAAATTAAGAGAATTGCTATTTTCTTTGATTTTCTCTTCATTTAACCACTTTCCTTTGCAGACATGATGGACCTAGTTATGCTTATGGGTTCCCAGTCCCACTTCACATAAATAAAATAGTAAATCATTAAATAATCCAATTATTACTGAGTATTATCTTATGTACGGTTGTTGCGGTGTACGTCATGTAGGTCCATCCTGCCTGCCTAGGAATCAGTGAATGACATCAGCAATCCAATTGTTTTCTTTTTTTCTTTCTTTGCCATTTTGCTCAGCTGTATCTTTTTTTAAAAAATAAAATAAAATTATAATTCTTTTTGCTAACAAAAAAGTGTTTTCATGCCTTTAACAACTTTACCTTCATATGTTTTGATTCTAACCTTGTATTTTAAGTATACCTTTATTGTCACAAAATTAGCTTCAATAGGGTTTGGTCTTTTCTTGTTTTTTACAACAGGGACAAGATCCGGTCCGGACGAATCTAATGTCCGGAATTTATTTTTTTATTTTTTTTGCTTTTTTATTTTAAACAATTAAAAAAAAATTTAATTTATGTACAATCTATACAGGCATATTTTATTATATGTATCTAAAACACACTCAAAACACTGTATTATGAAAAAATTTCAGTTTCATAAATTATTAGTTTTTTTTTAATTGTTTTAAAAAAAAGACGGGATTTTATACCTGTTCGGGAGTTCGGACAGGATCCGGTTCCTATATATATATAAATTCTCCATCCAATTAGGTCATCCATTCTAAGATCTAAATGTGAATGAAATTATTATCCGCACAACAGGTGTTTGTAGTATAACAAACCATTCAAATTCAATCTTCCAATTCACACAATAGTTATGCGAATGGCCCAAATCATTTGTACACAAATATTAAGTAGGACAGACTCCGCACAATTATTTGTTAAACCCCGCACAACAATTGTGCACAGATGACGATAGTTTCATCAGCCTTTAAATCTTAGAATAGTTTCATCAGCCTTTAGATCTTAGAATAGACGACTAGATGATATGGCTCTCATCCAAAGGCCAATGAAACTGAGATCCAAAGGCAAAATTTGAGAAAAAATCATATTGAAGGTTTGTCTATAAGCAAAATTTGACAGTTAACTAATTTTGACTATAAGCAAACCAGAGACAACAAGCTACAAGCTTTAATATATGCATTAAAATGGCGAAGAATCAAATGGGACCATCTTTTCTGGACGAAGGAGTATATTAGGGTACAACTAATTAATTTGGACGAAAGATAACTAGAATTATCTCTCTCCACAGTCCACTTAACATGCCAATATATCATTGAAGACGATCAACAGTTGTAATCTTGACATTTTCCATAATGTTTGAGATGATCCAATAAGTTAAAACATGAAATAGCATAAAATAGAAGGAAGGAAGGTCTCGGACAAAGAACAAGACATCATAGTTAAGTGAAAAATGCAATAACCTGTATCTATATGTTTTCAATATCGGTATTTACAAGAAAAATGAATAACTATTAACAAGTTTTGAGCAAAGATTAATGCCATTTTTCATCTTTCAATCATGCTACATGCATCTGAAAAAATTGTCCTAATTTTGTTGAATAACTTGGGGAGAGAAAAAAATCATATTCAAGTTTTGTCTCTATTACCGACTTCAACTTTTCGGTGCCGCCTTGAACCAGGTCTCTTGTCTCCTCTTCCACGTCTAACAGTATTTTTCTTCACTGGAGTCCTTCCAGCCGTACTATCATGGACCACTGCCGGTGGAGGAAGATTTATGAAACTAGCTGGTGGAGCCATGTGCTCCAGTAGATCTCGATGGTATGCCTATACCAAAAAACCGCCTGTAATCAGACTACAATATTAACAATTTTAATCATAGTTTTCAATGGTAAATGCTTAAAGGTAAATCTCAATATTCTCCTTTACTGAACTTTTGGATATGGCATGATAACTCAATTAACTCGCTAAGTTTTACAAGTTGATGCGTGCCTTTTGAAAGCATGAGGATACGAGGCACACCTGAATGCTCTACTCTTAAATAATCAGAAAATCAAAAAACCAAAACATAGGGCACATTTCGTCTTCATCAATATTAAAACATTTAAAACCCACTTGTTCATGCAAGTGATGCAACTTCGAACTGCTATCAGGTTATTAACCAAAAGTCCAAAACCTGTTTGGTGTAACAGAAATTGGTAATAACTTTGTGAGCCTAAAGATAAGTGATATATGGTTTCCCAAAAATTCATCCTTTCCACAAGTAAAACCAATTCGTTTATATCAATATAACAAGTTACTACCTGTATCACAAAATTCCGCCTCTCACAATCCATAAACATATTGATGCCGCAGTTAACTTTAGCCATTAGTTTGTCCCTTACAGTGGAAAAGCTTAACTGATCCCTTGAAGTGAAACGATCGACTTCGTTAAACCATAGACAGGTAAAAAGATTTGTGATTGGGATGTGTTCCCTTATAATGACACACCCTTCGGGAACATCTGCAGAAATTTACTCATATAGTAATTATTGAATTTCAGATTGAAAACCTGGCCACAAAAGAACCATAACTCAGGAACCTACCACTAGTTATTGGAAGCTTAGCCTCTGAATACGTCGTTAAACCCTCCTTTCGATAAAATCAATCTGGTAATCAATGGAAGCATTCTCATATTTCCTTGCAGCTTTATTAGCTTCAGCTTCTTCAAACACATCAAAGCGTCTATAGTGTCTTGAAATAGCAAAGGTCGGCGCCACAAAAACCAGAGATAGTACATGCATACAAGTAACAGAAACCAATATCTCAATTAAAAACAGTTTTCTTCACTGCATATAGTTGACAAAGCCAACAATAAGGCATGCCATTCACAGTGGAAACAAAGGGAAACCGAATAATCCAATAATTTTGTTTCAACAATAATGTCTCAACTGAAAACAGTTTCCTTCAAATTCTTGAAGGTTCATTCTTTATTTTATTTATTTTTCTATTGAGAACTTGATTTTTATTTCTGACCCAATGGATCAAACTATGGCAGAAGTTGTACACTCACATACACTATTGCCTAGGATAGATGTCCAAAACCAAGAAGAAGAAAAAAGTTGCCCTAGAAACATGAAAACTAGCACTAAAATCAGATAGATGTACCTCTCAAGAATTTGATAGGGATCTACAACAAGTTGAAGCTTTGCATCAATCCATATAGAATATCGCACATTAGGAAAAAGCCGATGTAATAGAAGCTTTGGAACCTGTCACGAGTACATTCTGGTTCATTAAAGACTAATACGATTATCTAGAATTGTTTTGACAAAACTTCTTCACATGTACAAAGATAATGGCTCATAACTTGGATAACATACTTACTATTTAATTTGCACAACCAGAAGAACAGCTGCAAATTTAGATGAATAAAAATTACCTGGGAGCTATGTAGATGGCATAGTCCCTCAGTGCCCCCCTTTCTTTCAGGAAAAAAAATACTCCCTCTATTCCAAATTATAATCATTATCGACTTTTGAAAATCAATTTGATACATTTTCAAACTCAGAATTGAGATGATTCATTAAAATTATGAATTATAATGAGTAATACTTTTTAGATTGTTTACAATATTCATCATTATACTGATTAAAATTAAAGGAATATATGTTAATTTTGAGTTTGAAAATGTCTTAATTTGAGTTCAGAAAGTCAATAATGATCTTATATTTTGGAACGAGGGAAGTATTTATATATATATATATATATATATATATATATATATATATATATATATATAAAAAGAAAAAGAAGAAGAAAGAAACCACTAGGAGACGGTACAACAGTATGTCCTCTGAAGCTCCAAGAGAATATGTGTGTGTAAATATTTATATACATATATATATATATAATATTCCATTTAAATACTGATGGAAACATGTAGTCTCTCTCTAACTCCATATGTATATATCCAGCTCTCTTCCTTTGGTCTGTCCCTTTTACTTGTTTGCTTCACACAGTCTATAAAAAAATTTGGCATTCTCCACAAAATTGACTAATCCTAGGGCTGCATCACTAATATTTACAAAATTGTACCATAAGGGATTAGACCACATTCATAGAGACGCGGTAGGCCAAGGAGGGTCTACACCCATGGTAGCCAAACTTTAAACTCAGTCTACATGAGGGTCTATCAACTCAAATAGCTCAGTTTTGCAGTATTCAGTTCAGATCAGATAAGAACAGATATTTTTTTCTACTTCTACAGAGAGTAATTTTCATATAATATCCTCTGCACCAAATAATTTCAAGTAAAAATAATCCTACATAATCACATTCTGGGAAAGAAACAACAAGGATAAGCAAATCGATGCAAGACAAATAGAACAGACCTTTCCATTGCGCCTTGCATCAGTGTAAGGAATGTTACGGACAATAATAATCCTCCATAATCCAACCCTCTTGTTTCTGTCTAGAACACTAGAATTTTTCATATAAGCTTCGGTCTCTTCATCAATAAACATATAGAAAGGAATGTTTTCTTTTGCAGTTTCACTAATGTCCTTGGGCTGTTGAATGATGTCATAATTTCCTAGGAATAATAAAATCATACGATTAATTCAAATAGCAATCAAACAAAATAAGATATTAGGACAGCAACCAAAGCACTAATTAACAAGATAGCAGAGCCTCTAAATTGAGGGCTACAGTTTACAAGCACAACTCTTATCGCCAATCACAGAAGAAAAAATTGAATATAAAGAATTTCTTATGCCCAACAGTACCAAATACAGCTGATGCAACAATGACATCGTGAAACTGCTCCAACTCTCCAAGATCAGCTCCATCAATATCAAATCCAGTTTGCTGACCAGGCCTACATCCTTTCACAAATCTGGGGAAAAACAAAAGATGCACCAAAAATAACCCACAAGAAAAATACAAGGCATCTAGTAAAATGAAAAAATCAACAATAATATCATAAAAGTAAAGAAAATTTATATAATAAGAATAAACCTACCCACAGTGCACAGTCATTGATTTTCTCACAATAAAAGAGTCATTCCTCTGCTTTAGAGAAGGATAACCGCCAAAAGCAGAGCCTCCATGTGGTTCAGTTCTGACAGGATATTCCTCGCGAAAATAACTTAATTGACGAAGGACGGGTGATGCTGAAGGGGAACTTGGCATACTAGCTCTAGCCTGCTCCACAGGAAGATAGCACACTGGACACGCTGAGGAAAATGAACAAGAACAATGTTAACAGCACTACAGCATTAGAATATTATATATTCATAATAGTTGCTCTAACTAAGATTGACCAACTAGATATTACTCCCTTTATCAAGAACAATTAGATCGATACAACGTAGTTTTATACTTATAATCTTACTTTTATAACCTCATTACATGAGGGGTCGACCATTGTATACTCAAGTAGATACAAAACTTACGTCTTGGTCCAATGTGTTTTCTCTCTCCAGGAGGAGGAGGAGGGTATGCAAAAGGTTCACATGAATGGTCCTGAATAGTGGCAGATCCTGTAACAACTGTAGCAACAGAAGAATGAAGAGGAGGGAGGAGCCCAGTATTTTCACTGCATACTGTCAGACTGTTCAGTGTAGAAGAAATATTATCTATCAGACTGTTGTCTTTCCTGGAAAACGCTGACGTAACATTAAATGCAAAGAATTCCACACTAGTGCTCACCGATGTGTCTTCTAAAAACAGTAAGGCATCAAAAATTAGATTAGCCCGTTAATCAAAAATCTGAAAAGAAATATTGAGATCTTAATTATAAATACCAATGAACATCTTAAACCAGAGGTAAATGGATCGAGTCTCATTACACAATTCTGCTATAAACTTGCCAGTGTAACGTGATAAAAAGGTCCAAACTAGAAAACTAACCATACAGTGTAACTGATAATACATGTATCAAAAACAAGTTAGGGGTTAATGATTCAATATGGTCAAGATGAGACAGAACTTGAGAAAATACTAATACCTAGTATCTGTAGAGCTCATCCTATCCCTCCCTTCCCCACTCCTCCACTCAATTCCTCCCCTAATGAAAGAATTATAGTTAGTTTGTGATTCTGACCTATTGTCTTCTGCATGAATTGTAATATCAAACAAAGTTAGCCACCGAGTATGAACAAGTTCAGTCTGAACTTTCACTAACAAAAGTTGACTCGAGTCTCGAGATGAGTATCAAAAAGTAAAATCAAAATAGTATTTAGATATACTGTAGTATGCCCTCAAGTCAATCACATTGGATGTGATAAGCATTTACTTTGTAATTTTGTTCATTTATTAATAAAAGAATTCATTTAATTTAAAGCACTATTTATCCATGTTAATTGGTTGAATTAATAAATGTGATAAACCCATAGTTTTGGAGCAATACTTTTAAAATCATGAAGAGTTCGTGCAAATGAGATCTGAATTCTAGAAAGCTCTGAAACTAAAATGTTCCTAATTGTTGGATCACTAATATGGAGTTACTGATTTCGGAAAAATTAATACATATTATGCTTGTTTTATTGAAGAGGATTATTAATCTCATAATCATTTGTGTGGAAACACTAAAGTAAGTATGTAGGTGTTTATTGGAGAATAAGTTCACTGAACGTGACTCGCTTGAAAAAACCCTAATGGAGTTTCACTTGCCTGACAATAGGAGTTCCTATAGTGATAGTAGTACAAGTAATCATTGGATCATCATGGTACTTTGTGTATTCTGAATTATACTTTGTCATATTCCTTAAATATTTTTTGTGTATATCAAAGGGTATGCTCGAGTATAATAAAATGTACATGGAGGTAGATAAATGATCAATAAAAGATCTACCACTTCCAGTAAAGTGAGAGAATGTCCTATGCGATTCGATAAATGACAACTCAGAAATCTTTGGTCAAGGTGAATGAAAATTAGAAAGGGGTATCTAATTTACATTAACTAGAGTTGTGCATTTGAGAATCGAAATACATATGATAAAATAAATAAGACTTGTCAGTAATTTCATGTCTTATGTTTGATTGGGACATTATATAGTAGAAGGATTGAATTGTACGGTAAATATTCACGAAATAGGTTATTTGTGATTAATGTTGATTTCATATTATCCGGATAGTCATAATATGTTGAGAGGTGTCTCTCATGATGTAGAATAAATATTATTTATTTATATTTGAATTAAAGGAGTTTAATTCATTATAAATAATATTGAAATGGTTCTAATTTATTTATTCTACTATCGATATAATATTGAACCTAAAAGATCACACCATAAAAGAGAAATATAATTTTAGAAGTAATTGACTTAATAATAATAATTTAGTATTTGGAGAAATACTAGTATTTATAATTATAATTAAGTATTTGGAGAAATACTAATTATAAATTAATAAGATGAGTCTTATTATTAGTATTATTATAAATAATTTAGTTCCTAAATAGTTTGGGAATTAAATCAAAACCCTAAGTTCTAAAGACTTTAGAGAGAAGTCTATATAAGGAGAGGCCTTATGATAGATTAAGGGTTGACACAATTGTGAGTATAGAGATACCATGTTATAATTTTCTACAACCTAAAGAGTTAGGAGTGGGAGTGAGAACTAGGGTTAGTCACCCAGGGTTTGGAAAAAACTAAATTTTACTTCTTCAATCATATTCTCTTCGTGGATCACCTTCAGAACGCTGCACACACTGAGTAGCTAACGTTTGATCCGAGGTTTTGAAGGAGCACGACGAGAAAAGGATTGGAACTTAAAGACCAAATCAAGGAGTTGGTTCATCTTCTCAAGGTATATCTTTTATCTCTAGATTAATAATATCGCATTAAGGTGATCCTGAGATTGCAGTAAAAATTTTAAAAATGATTTATGTCATGCTTCCGCTTTACATCAATGTTGATTGTATGTATGTTCTTAAATCTGCAAACCAACACCCCTCCACTCAATTCCTCCCCTGATGAAAGAATTATAGTTAGTTTGTGGTTCTGACCCTATTGTCCTATGCATGAATTGTAATATCGAACAAAGTTTGTCACCAAGTATGTACAAGTTCCAAGTCCAAACTTTCACTAATAACAGTTGACTCACGTCTCAAGATGAGTATCAAAAAGTAAAATCAACAGAGTATTTTTCTTACAAAACAGTTAGATATACTGTAGTGATTAACAACAAACATTTATATATTGCATGTCCCTCACGTAGAAATAAATGAATAACACAAGAGAAAAAAATATATGAAACAAACCTCTACTAACTGTAAAGAACACTGACATATAGAACGCAAGAGCAGTGATAACCAAAATCACCATGGCAATACTCCTTCGAGCAAAATGTCTGAAAATATAGGGGAGAAACCTTTCCTTCTCTCTTGAACCAGAAAGTGACATCCTTGAAGGCTTGCGCACGACAATATAATTCTGAGCCCGCAACCCACCATTTGGGGTCTGTTGTTTTTGCAGAGATCCATAACTTCCGGTACGAAAACCCCATGAACCTCCAGTCATTGTACTTCCAATCCCACAATTTTGCACTTCATCTCCTTGTTAACTTCATTCACAAGAACCACAAAGCAACTTGGAAAATTGATCCATAATTCAACAAACAGGCATCAATGTAAGCTCACTGGTTGATTCTACTACTCGAATTCACCAAATATATACCATACAATATTCATCAAAAGACTAGTAGTACCATTTCCAGTAGATATGTAAATTATAATAGCAGATGCAGTTCTGCCTTCTACAGACTCTGGTTCAACAAACTTAGCACCAAAACCAAACCCAGTATTACAATTCACCAACTTCTTATTAACTGATTCGATCTCAAAGAACCAATGTGATTTGATTCCAAAATCAGCGCCATCTTTCTAACCAAATAAACCTTTGATGCATTATACTACTACAATTCAGTACAACAAGTTTAATTATATTTTAGTGGATGCATCCAGTTATCCAGTTTCCTTTCTGACTGAAAAAAAATATCAAAAACCCATAAATAATTAAACTTTAAAGTTCTAGAGAGCTCAAATATCCTAATCAACATTGAAATCTACAACGTTGAATTCAGGCCCAGGCGGATCAAATGCCCAAATCAGAAGCTTATCAAGTTCAAGTCAAAATTAAAATCAATTCCAGTGGGCAAAAAAGTCAGCGTACCTTATAAATAGTAGTGAAACAATCAATGTGCTTGCTTCCAATACTCAAAACGCAAATTTGAATGTTAGGGTTTTGCTCGTGGAAAGAAATCTAGTATTTGTCTAATGCCAAGTTCAACCTTTTCGTCGCGCCTATTGTAAAAACAGGTTCGTCCAGAGTGTGTAGCGTTTAGGAGCTTGTTTGTTACTGAATCAGTTATATTCCCTACTTCCCAAATTAATTGTTCAGTTTTGATTTTTTAAAATTAAATTGATTATTTTTAAAACTAATCTTTTTATTATTTTTACTAAAATATAGGTGAAGAGATTATTACCAAAAGAAAATATATATAATTTATTACTAACCCCAATTTTTATAATTTTAAAAATATATTTATATATGCTTAATTATTAATTTTAAAAATAATCAATTTGACTTAAAAAAATTAAAACTGAGCAATTAATTTGAGACGGAGAGAGTATATTTTATGTTGTAGCCACGAAAAAATGATCCTATTTTCAAATTGAAGATCAACCGACCCAAAAACAAAAACTCAGTCAAAACAAAAAATAAATAAATTTGAATCAAATAATCTCGTTGATACGCTGATAATCATTTAAAATCAAAAACTATATAAAAATACTTATTAATTTCACCAACTAAAAATATTTTTGTACTTGTATTGAAATTGAATTATGATTTTTTTCCCCTCAAAATTTAATTCTTTTATTAATATGCTTTCCATAAATTTATTAATTTATATATCTGCCATATTATACCTATAAAAACAAAAATCCAAATAGAACAATTACCTATGCTGGCCCTCAAATATATATCTACCCCTGTTTATAGTAGATCACACCATCTAGCTATAGGACATCCCAAGTCAATTGGGAATGAAAATTTATGTCATAAATAGAAATATAGATTTTAAAAAATAAAAAGAATTATATAATTATTATTTTGTTTATTTTTTACAATACAATTGTTTAATTAATCATACATTTTGTAGAATCCTATTATCAGAATATCAGTTAAAATTAAAGTTATAAAATAAACAAACAGTTCGGATTCAATTTGTACTCGTTCGACAAAAAATTCGATTTGAACTCGAATCGAAATATAAATGATTCAAATATGAGCAAATTTTAAAGTTCGATAAATTATTCGAATTTTTTTATATTATAATCTTTTATTGATACTAGAATATATTTATTTGATATTTTCAAATTATTCATATTCCATTCGATTGCTAAATACGTCTAAATCAAATTTTATTTTATATTTGATAAATTTTGTGAATTGAACAACTCAATGTCGAGTCGGAGTTCTTCATTTAAACCTTTACTTAAAACTGATAAGCCACGAACTCACTCTCGTTTAAGCGCAACTGGAGATGAACTTACAATTCTTACTTAAAACTGATAAGCCACGAACTCACTCTCGTTTAAGCGCGACTGGAGATGAACTTACAATGGGAGGAGGAATGATGTCGCTACTTGCATTATATGGGCTTCTCTCTTTAATTTAACAGACTCCCAAAACCTACCCAGCCTAAAATTCATAAATACAACACAACAAATTGGATAGACATTTTTGTCACCTTCACAAATTAATCTGTATTTTTCTTTCTTCTCCAACCCAAATTCGTGCCCTAGATCCATGCATTTCTTCTACTAAACTCCCAAACCCTTCCCAATAACATGTCTAAATGGCACTCTGAAACCCATTTCAGTTCAGTATCGATAGTTATAGTGTAAGTTTTTGGGTTATAAAATGTGTTGTTACATTTCTTCTATTTGATAATTTGGTTATGTATGACGGTGTGAGTAGTGAATTAAATACTGGTTGAAGTTGGGTTATCTGGTTGAGTTGAATCCCGGGTTTCCATTTATTGTCTGGTTTTATAGTTTGTTCAATGTTGTTTCAGTTTGTTTATACTAGTAATTGGTGATTATGTGTAGGGCTATGATGATTGTTGGTTCAAGCTGTGTTTTTTTTATTGGATTATGATTGTGGTGGGAATTTTGGGATTACAAGGTGTTATGATGGACCTTGGAGAAGAATTTGTGAGATTACAATGTGTTAGGGGTGATAAATTTTGAGCTTTGTGGTGGGTTTAAAATGGGTGGTAATTGTTGTAAACCCTCTGCCAATGAAGATAGTAGGGGAAGCCCGAGGGAGAAATTATCAAGTAAGACTTCATCGAACCTTCATGTGCCAAGGCTGACTTCGTCAAGGAGAGATGAAGGGCATAGAGTGAAAGATAAGTTGGAGAGTAATGATGGGAGGGCAATGCTGATTGATAAGCAAGTGAATGGTTCACTTTGGTTGCATGGGGAGAACTTTGAGAAGAAAAGAGAGAAGACTGAGCATGCTCTCTCTATGCACCATCCCGGATTGGGAGGTGTTCCGAAGGCTACAGAAGGGGAGCAGGTTGCTGCTGGGTGGCCCCCGTGGTTGGCTGGAGTGGCAGGTGAAGCTATCAGGGGATGGGTACCTAGAAAGGCGGATTCTTTTGAGAAATTGGATAAAGTATGCTATATTCCTTACTTGCTTTGCTACTTTGCTCTATCTTTAATTTTTTACTGATAATTTTCTCATTATCACTTTCTTTGAATTCAATTGATTATACTCTGATACAAAAGTTCAATTAATATTAAATGAAAGTCAATACTCCTTAGCTCCACAGTAAATGCATTTTGTTGGAACATATGCTCTCTCACCACCGTCCCCTTAAAAGAACTGTTTGGAAAGGGAAGAATGCGCTCATTGAATAAAAGAAAATTTAAAGGGGATGTGCAATCCTCTAATTCACACATCCATGAAAAGAAACTATACAAAATTAGGTAATAGGAGTCCCTTTGAATGCCACCATGGCCAGAGACCATAGCTATCTGGAAAGGTGATCCTTTCCAATTGGATAATGCTTTTTTATGTGTCTTCATGTTGTGCAAACATTGTCATGCTGCTTGGCATACCTTTGATATTTCTTGATTTTCTATAGGAATTGACATGAGCTGTTGGCATGGCTGACCGAATTATTTTAATTTTTCCAGATTGGCCAAGGTACATATAGTAGTGTTTATCGGGCTCTTGATCTGGATCAGGGGAAAATTGTTGCTTTGAAGAAAGTAAGGTTTGATAACCTGGAACCTGAAAGTGTTCGTTTTATGGCTAGAGAAATTCACATTCTGCGTAGACTTGATCATCCAAATATAATAAAACTGGAAGGTCTAGTTACTTCAAGGATGTCATGCAGTTTGTACCTTGTTTTTGAGTACATGGAGCATGACCTGGCTGGGCTTGCTTCTCACCCTGATCTGAAGTTTACAGAACCCCAGGTACTCATGCAAAGTTTTGTGTAATAGACTAACTACAGTTCATTTTAGCTATCAAATTGTATGCTGTCTGTACTGGAATATAATGTGACATTTCCATAAAGCAGTTATGTCAAGTTGTTAGACGTTATTCTATTAATTGCGGTATCTCTTTAAACTAAATACCGTAATGAGATGGGTTTTATACAAGTTAGAGCTATTGAATATGGATAGACCTCATGATCTAAATTGTCCACGTCTTATATTGCACTTCCCATCTCCTATTTTAAGTTTTGTGGCGCATACTTAACACTCGCCCACTAAACATTTAGATATTATGTCATTGTATGTTTTATATTTATCATTATAAATTACACTTTCAGATGGTAAAGAATATTCTAGGAAAAATATATATTACTAAATATTATCTTTTGATGTTTCATTTGAGATCCTTAAAATTATTCCACGGTTTTCAAGTTGACACTCAATTTGAGATGGAGGGCGTTGTATAAGTAGAGATGGATTCGTGGCAAGGAGTCAATGAGGTGTAACATGTAACATTTTTGTTAAAAAATTATTATGTTTTTGCAGGTCAAATGTTACATGCAGCAACTTTTACGTGGACTTCATCATTGTCACAGTCGTGGTATTCTGCATCGGGACATAAAAGGTTCAAACCTTTTAATCGACAATAATGGCATTTTGAAAATAGCAGACTTTGGTTTGGCAAGCTTTTATGATCCTCACCATACTCATCCTCTGACAAGCCGTGTTGTTACTCTTTGGTATCGACCACCTGAGCTTTTACTTGGGGCCACTTATTATGGTACTGCTGTGGATTTATGGAGTACTGGATGCATTCTAGCTGAATTATATGCAGGCAAGCCTATTATGCCTGGAAGAACAGAGGTATCTTGTTTGTAAATGTTTTGCCCAGAAGAATATAATATCTAGTGGAAAAATAAAAGTGATAGAACTGAAAAAAATATGCTCTTTATTGCTTATTTTTCATTTCTTCAAACAAGTTATCGTCCATCACAACCTATGTTACACAGACTCTTCATTGTGCCCTAAAGTACTTGTGTCCGACACTCGACACTTAGACAAGCGTATGGGTAGTGTAAAAAATTGGCAAAATTGAGGAGTATCCGTGTCGGACTCTTCAAAAATAACGTGTCCAACTGGACACTCCATCCAAGTCCACCTTAAGCCTTAGTTTTTTGTAGCTTCTTTGCACCAGTGTAATTAAGACTTTTCAATGTCAACTGATTAATGCAAATTTGTTTTTATGCGTTGATCAGTGGTGATGCTGGGTAGTTTTCCTAAGACCGGCTGTTATTCCCTCTTTATTAGCCTCCTATTTCATTGTGGAGTGGGAGATAGATAGACTATGATATGGTGTTATTCATTTTAGGCAGGCCACATTGACCATATTCCATGTATGTTATCTAATATGACATTTCAGTCAAAGGATGTTATGTTATATGCAATTATTCTGTTTACAGTGTAAACTGCATTTTATTTTTCAATTATTGTGATGAGGGCAACATGGTGATTTCATAAAGTCAAAATACTAACATATACCGTAATTAATTGTAGTTAATGGTAGGAATGGTCTTGCTTAGTTTCCAAACAATTTCTTTTACCAGTGAACTATATTATGAACATGAGGGGATGAGAGACATAAGACAAAGCCTACTTAAAGACTCCATCATGTTGAGGCTAGCTTAAAGACTTCATTGATTACTTTACTCTTCTTTTCTTGGGTAGAGGAGGATTTTCTGGAAACTTTTGGGTAAAACTTTTTTAGTTTTTAGCTTCCCCCCCCCCCCTGCGGCACTTGTGATAAATGGGTTGTGCTGTCTTCTTGGCCCTGTATACTTGCTCAAATAGAAGAGCAGCATATGCCAAAGTTTTCTTTTGTTAAATTTTGTATCTTCCTTTTCTCTTTTATGAACTTCCTCTACTTTTTTATTTTTACTTTTTTAAAAAAGTAGGGAATACTGGAACTTGGTAAGACAATCAACCTTATTCAAGGGAACACTAGTGTTGCCGGTTCTAATGATCTAACTACTTAACATTGGATTTTTCTGTTTATTCTTTCTTATTTCTATCAGTGGATTAGCTTTATATGCTAGTAAGAACGAAAGATGTAAATATGCTTGTATCTTTCTGTTTTAGGTGGAGCAGTTGCATAAGATTTTCAAGCTTTGTGGCTCACCCTCGGAGGATTATTGGAGAAAATCAAAGCTGCCTCATGCAACCATTTTCAAGCCTCAACATCCTTATAGAAGACGTGTTGCAGAAACATTTATGGACTTCCCTGCACCAGCATTAGCACTTATTGAGACCCTGCTTTCCATAGATCCCACTGATCGTCAATCTGCATCTCATGCTTTAAAAAGTGAGGTAGAAAGTTGTATAAAATCAGTTCCTTGTTATTATCTCTATGATTCATCTTGCAAATTGTTCTTGTGACTGTTATAGCTTCCACATCAAGACATTCAGAATATTGAAGTCTTAGTCTATCTTAAATTGCTCATCTCCTCCTCTACCATAATTTTCTGTAGCAATTACACCACTTCTATTTTTTATACGTAATTGGTTGTCATTGAACACTTCAAACGGTCTTGGCCAATCTTCTTTGAATTAGTCTCCAAATTTGCTGGTTATACCATTTTATGATCCTTGATTATATTCTTTGTTGTCACATATGAAAGAAAATTTATATTTTTTAGTTCCTTACAACATATTAGACCTGGCAAAAGAGGGGGCTTTGGGCGGCAGTTTTTTAGCCCAGAAAAAATCGGGCCTTTTCGGCCCGCCCGTTTTCGGCCCGGCCCGTCCCGTTTGGGCCAAACCAAAAAAATAGGCACAAAAGTGATCTCGGCCCGTGGCCCGGCCCGTCCGCCACGGCCCGGGCTTTGGGCTGAAGATTTTTGGCCCAGAAAAAACCGTTCCTTTTTTGTCCGGCCCAAACGGGCCGGGCCGGGCCCGCCCGTTTGCCAGGTCTACGACATATTAACATCTGAACACATTTTACTTGATGTTTCTAATGTTGCCCAACACCCTGTTGTCCATGAGTAATCTTATAGCTGTTTTTTTCTTCTAAGTTAAAAGGTTTATTTCAATTTCTTAAATACTTTTGAAGCACTTCTTAACTCGATTAGATTTCTATCTGAGCAACATTAACTGCAATTTCTCTTCCCCCCATATGAATAACTGAACTATGTATATAAGCTTGGTTCAGTTATCTTGAATCAGATTTATTTCTGTGAAATTATATGAAGATCTTCAGTAGTCAATGTCATTTTGGAGACCAACATTACTTTGTGTCATAACGTGACTTGTTTACCGAAGTTTCTGACTTCATGGAAATATATTGGGAAATGATATTTCCACGAGGGAAATTCAAAGGGCTCTGTGCACATGAATACTAAGTGGGAGAGAGGCCTTCTGAAATCAAATTTCCCGCGAGGAAATAACAATTCCCAAAATATATTGTGCTTAATATTCAAAGCACTATAAAACTAGTACTAGAATATCATTTAATTAATCCTAAATGAGCCTTGTTTTGTAAATGCTCTACGTGTGAATTTTAGTTTCCAATTACTATGAAGTACATTGATGAGTATTAACTTATTTAAATAAAAAGAAAAAAGGAAGAAGTAAATTTACCTTAGTCTAAGACAAGATATGTCTTACATATACAAAAAATATAAACAAAGTTCGTAGCTCAACAAAAAACAGGAAGTCTTAAGGTTCATCATACCCTAAGATTAATCACGTTTAAACTAATATGGAAGTCTGATGACCAAAATATTGTTTTGTTTCTTATATTAGCAATTTGTGGCTGTTGTTTACTTTGCCTAGTAATTTATTCATTATAAGAATCCTTTTGGATTTTTTTTTTTGCTTTTGTCTCTGACAATGTACATTTCGGTTTATTTCTTCCAGTTCTTTTTGTCAAAACCACTTCCATGTGAACCTTCAAGCTTGCCAAAGTATCCTCCCAGCAAAGAGTTTGATGCAAAAGTACGGGATGAAGAAGCTAGAAGGTGAATGATATGAAAGTTAAATAACCCTTCTTCAGACACATGCGTGCACACACACACACTCACATGTGCGCACACACTCTCTTACATCCCTCAACAATTACTGTTTTATTGGTCTATGAGTGAATGCGTAGAACTTGCCTAATTTTCGCATTTCATTGTAATTGAATTATGATGTGGCCTTTGGGGATGATTGCTTTTGTACTGATAGGATCTGTTATGGTAGTCCTTTTTTTTATACTGTTGTAATCACTATGAAGATGTGCATTGTGTCATTTTGTCTGAAGCTCATTCCAGTCATACATTCTCTCTCTCTCTCTGAGGAGTGGTTTATGTAGTTATACTGTTTCTCTTTGAACTTGTAGACAGGCAGCAGGGGGGAGCAAGGGTCAAAGATATGATGTTGTTGAAAGGAGAGGAACACGAGAGACTCGAGCCATTCCAGCACCTGATGCCAATGCTGAACTAGTCCTCTCAATGCAGGTATGTTTTGTAATTTAACAATAAATCTCTAGCATCTGTTATCCATTGTGATCCATCTTCTCTATTTTTTGATCTATTTTTGCATCTATATTTATTAAGTGGGTACTTGAATACAGAAAAGAGAAGGTCAATTCAATTCTCGGAGTGAGAAATTCAACCCTCACCAGGAAGAAGCTGCTTCTGGCTTTCCCATCGATCCACCTAGACCATCCCAAGCTGTAGAACAAGAAATCAATGATCCCGAGGGGAATCTTCACAAGAGAGCTTCCCATTCTGGGCCGTTGGTTCACCGAGCTGCCTGGTCAAAGGTTGGGAAAAACATGGAAGATGCTCTCAAGATTTCAACTGGAACCGACTTACCCACAATGTCCAGCTTAGTAGCAGCTAGAAGAAGTTTGATATCTGAAGATTGCAGGGAGAAATCTGGAAATTTACAACAGGAAGTTCCAAAAGTAGTAGGCAGATTTCCGGGATCCTTCAAGGATACTTCTGATTCCATGAGAAAGCAGGATCACCGCATGCATATGAAGAGTGTTTCTGGCCGTCAGAGCGAGGATGAGAGAAACAGCAATAATGATCCGATTCTTGTAAGTTTTTCACATCATCGCGTCATGCATTTATCACCAAGTTTTCCAAGGTATGCGTTGCTTTCTTCATGTGTTTACAAGTACTTGTGTTCTTCGCCAGCTTGGTTATGGGTCAAAGGGCAACAACATTCACTACTCCGGGCCACTACTAGCTCCAGCAGGCAAAGTGGATCAGATGCTAAAAGACCATGATCGGCATATCCAAGAAGCCGCCAGGCGTTCACGTCTTGACAAGGCAAAGCTAAGAAGAGTCGAGGCTGAAGGAAACCAGTTATCAACCAATTCATTATTCATTTCTGGTCGTTGAACTGCGAAGTAAGTCAACTCAATTAAGAAAAAGATCAAGATATCACTGAAGAAAATTTGTATGTGATTCTTTCAAAATTTGAGTCAATTTGTTCTTTTGGTATACGGGTTTTTATGCCGCCGCAGAGGCCGTTTATCAGCCAATTCTTAGGTTTTAGTGTTTTACTAGGAATCTCCTCCCACTCTGTCTCGATGTGCAATTTGTTTAATATATTCTAAATGTATTCAGCAACAGCAATTTCTAATAGGCAGGCATTCTTGTAGATTTTATATTCAGCCTCTGAATATATATACTTCTTGGCTTAGCAAACACAGAATTCACTCCCTTTGCTTTGTAAATCACGGACTGGCAAAATCCAGTCCATCATCCTGTCATTTTGTGCTGCCATGATGCTCAAATAGTGGAGCAAAGTATCACAGTGTGAGTGAAAATAGTATAGTATACTATTTACACCCACAATGCATGTGACGTCGATGCTAGTCGACTGAAGTCCTACCCGTATATAAAATCACACTTAATTTTTGCCTATTTTGGTACAAGTTTTAGTAGTAGTACCAATTATGCCTTTAATGTTAATTTTTATATGTATTCAAAATAATAATGAGAATTGTTAACATTCCTGGAAGTATTCAAAATAATAAATTTAATCACACTTAACTTTGGTTCACGTCTCTTTTGGTACAAGTTTTAGTACCAATTATGTATTTAATGCTACATTTAATACTTATTTTTATATGTATTCAAAGTAATAATGAGAATTGTTCATATTCATATAGGTATTCAAAATAATAATTCTACTAGTATCTACTAAAGAATATAAAACCTCACTAAATTTATGACTACTGAGATTGATTTGGAGATGAATGGATGATGATTCCATTTCTTTTATGATCGAAAATTGTTCGAGTACAAAGCCCAATAATTTTCGAATTCAACCAATGTGATTTAGGGGTGTTAAAGTTAACTTTCCCCATATTTTTCTCACTATCTTGACAAAGTGATACTTTTCAATTTTTGTTGAGATTTAAGTTTATTTTGATTTAAATGGTTGATTTTGGTTTGAAATTGAATGTATAGAAAAGTCCCAGAAAATTTGTTTCTCAACTGGAGTGATATGGATGATATCATAAGTTAGGGTTTTGAACAGAGTATGAACGATGACTATTTTTTAAAGATTTCTTATACTTTTGACTATTTAATTTGTCCGATGTAGGTTTGTTTATGTTCGTAATGGTGGATTGAGATTGGCCCAAAATGATATTGCTCATGTTTGGGATGAAGGAAAAAGAATGATGATGAATGTGGTCGGTGATGCTTTCTGGGTGTGAAAGTGCATGATGAAACTCATGTTTTCATTTTATATATATATTTTTTTTCTGATAAATCATTGAAATATATTTAGTCTGAATGTATGAGTTGCGACCATTTTACCCTTCATTATATCAAAAATTGTTTAATCAATAAATAAAAAAAATATTTTTTTATTACAACTCAGCTGACTAATGGTCCATCCAGATAGTCACGTCAGCAATTTTTGGCATGGTAGACTCAATTTGTTGGAATTGAAAAAAAATCAATTGTTTAATCATCTAATTGAAAAAATTGAATGATGAATTACCAAAGTGGAATATGTCAGATGGTTTAGGGTAGTGAAACGTATTTTAGCCTATATTTAATAATATTCAATCATTTCTTTAATTCTTTTGTACAACTCTAAAACGTCATATACTATGAGACGGAGAGTGTAAGACCCCAAATTTTATGAAATAAAAGTATTCAATTTTTCTTATAATTACTATTCAGTAAATGGTGAAATTGATAAATGTTAAAATTAAGGGTGATATATGAATTTTTTTTCAAAATAAACAAGTGGTTATAAAATATTCATTGTTGTCGGGGAATATTCGTTTGGTCGTGGAATATTCTTTCTGTCGTGGAATATTCGTACGACGGCGCAGACATTTGTGGGCCCCATAACAGAATAACTGTCGGATGAAGATAACGACAAAAATTGAGTTTTTATAATTAACGGCGTAGTTGTTATCGTTAACACTGTTGGAATACCCGGTGGTTAAAATACAGTAATACGCGTGTTTGCACAGTAGCACACGGTTTTACACAGTATTTTTGAATTATTGATCCTTACGTAAGAAGGCACTACTCAATAATTGTTACAGTAATTACTGTTCAATATTTTATTTTATTGATTCAATAATTGCTACGTTGAAATTTTATATTATTGTTGTGCAATAATTGTTACTGCACAGTATTTCTCCATTATCAGATCAATAATTCATATTATTTAAATAATATTATTAGATAGCATTATTGACAATGTCTAGAAAGTTCTGTCTAAGGAGAGGTTTGGTCATTTAATTGCGCGCCAGTAAGGAGAAATTCTTATTGGAAAGCCCCCTCTTTCCTGGGAACGGCCTGGTTGTCATAAATGTGATTCTGTAATATTATTTGTGAATAATTAATTATTGATTTATATGATAAGAAAATATTTATTTTATGTGGATATAAATGAGGGATATATTTTTGTGGTTAAAAATGAAGGAGTTAATGTTGAGGTTTTTATCAGTATTTTTGCCGGAATAGAGGTATTAAAAATCAGGGTTTTTGAGATATTTTGCGGGGGTTATAATTTTTAATCCGACCGTTGGATCGTGGTAATTTTTGGATATGTTATACATATATAAGTTGAGTATATGTCCACAAATTGTGAACCGTTAAAAATGAACGTATGATTTGTTATGAATTTTACGAGATGACTGGTTCAGAAATTGTTGAATTTTTAGAGTTTATCATTTTGGTGGAAAATTCTAGAATTGGTGGGCCCCACTTGTGGTTGGTGAAGAAATGTGCTGAATTATATTTCAAATGTGGTGGGTGAGAATAGTAGCAGGTAAAGCCATCAGGTTGCAGGTCAAGCCTACTAAAATTTTCCTATAAATAGAGGGCTAAGTTAGAATTGAAAATCACACCAGAAACATAAGCTTTCTCTCTTTCTCTCTCTATATTATGAAGCATATTTTGTGAGTTTTTAGATACTTGGTGAGTTGCTATTCATCAGTGCAAGTTTCCTTCAGCATCATATCCGATATCCAGTCAGAAGTACTGCTCTTTTGAGGTAAGGGATTGTATGAGATTGTGAGGGATAGTAAGGGATAGTAATGGATTTTAAGGGTTGTTATGATTTTCAGTTTCGTAATTTTTCTGATCTTCAAAAATTATGGAAAAATTTGAAATGATATTTTGATGAGTTTTATTGATTGTGTCCAAAAATGGTGATTTTTGGATGTATAGATTAAGAGTTATGAATTTTACGGGAAAAGACTATTTTAAAAGTAACCGCTTATAATTCCTTGTGGTTAACTCCAAAATTGATAAAATTTTTATTGAGAGTACATGTATATGATAGAAGTATACTCTGTAAATTTCAGAATTTTTAGACAAAAGTACAATTTTTGATAAATGTCTAAATATTCGACTATTTTGGCCATATGAAAAATAGTAAATGACTTTTAAAAATTCTGAGAAAAATATATGTTCACTATGGGACTATATTATGCTAAATCCCAGAAAAGAAATATTTTTAGAACTGATTTGGTATTTTTCATAAAAATGGTCTTGTTATGAGTAAATGAATTAAATATGTTTTGTGAAGAAAGAAAATTGGAAAATAGGATTTTATGGCTTGAGAATCCTATATGAGGTATATGCAGATTTTTTGATGAGGGTTTTGGTTATTGATGATGAAGTCTTAAGAGTTGGCATTTTATGATAATTAAATGCATTAATTAGTAAAGTGTAAACAATTTAAATAAATTGTTTATAAGCTTAAGAAATATTATTCTTTCAATATCATTATACCGAAATACTGGTATGGATTTTATTGTGGAATTTCTATCTTTTGTGTCGGGGTTACTATTCATGAGTTACTATTCACGATTTACTATTCATGAGTTACGAATATTACTCTTGAGATTAAAACTATATGTTGATCATATTATTTTTATCATCATATATAACATTTTTATAACCCTGATGTTGAAATTCTCTTTCACTGGAGTGTAAAGATGGGTAGATTATTGGTATGATCATGACTAGGGTTCTCTTTGGCCTGTAGTGCAAAGTTGAATTGTGACTGGTATGATCATGACCATTGAATTTATAATTGAATATCTTAAGCTTAAGTGCAAAGGTGAATTGATCAACATGGTTATAATTATTGTTTATATAAATTCTGAAATGATTATATATTTCTTTGAGATATGAATATATTTGGCCTGTAGTGCAAATATGAATTGTTGATGAATATCTTTGGCATGTAGTGCAAAGATGGCCTGTTGATGAATATCTTTGGCCTGTAGTGCAAAGATGAACTGTTGTTGAATATCTTTGACCTGTAGTGCAAAGATGGTCTGTTGATGAATATCTTTGGCCTGTAGTGCAAAGATGAACTGTTGTTGAATATCTTTGGCCGTAGTGCAAAGATGGATTTATTAGTAAGATTATGAACAGGAACTGTGATTTGGTATAACCATGATCTTTGATGTTTCAGGTAAAGACAGGTGATGAAAATATTCTTCGTCCTGGGTGCGAAGAAAAATTTATAGTCACAATTATGATTATGAGTTATTCATATGATTGTGGAAAGGAACTGTTGAGTGATGTTACATGGATAAAATATTGTTGGTGGATTTTTAACATGGAGAAGATAATAGACTTTATAGTCTATTTGACTCTTCTAATGGATTGCTCGTTCCGCTGCAACTATGGTTGAAATTTTTATCATTTACCATATGTTCTAAATCTCTGATTTATTGTTGATGAAGGCTATTGATAATTGAATTATCTTTAGTCATGATATTCTTTACTGTGCTAGTTGTGCTCACCCTTTTGCTTCACAATTCCTTTCAGGTAATAAGAGTGTAGCTGGGTCGAGCGGGGGTAACAAGGGAATAGAACGGTGGTCATCATTTAGTAGTTATATTTGGTGAAGAAAATAGGGTGAGGCGAACCCAACGTTGGAAGGGTGTTTTGTCACTATCATACAAGATGTCTAATGACATACAACCTCGTGTCATCATAAGACAGGGTTGTGCTCATCCACTTGCTGAGTATATCTATGGGCACTACCTATATAATCTTGGTGTTTGTTTGAAGTATAATTCTCAATTTGAGACAGTGAAGATAATGATAAGTCAAGAGAAGACTCACCATTGGGAAGAATATGATAGTAATCTTCTCGTTTTTCTTTGGGGTCTATTGGGTCAACCAAGGATAATTCTGTGGCCATATGATATCTATCATAACCTAGACGCGTGGCCTCCCATGTACGAAGGTTTCCTTGAGCATTTCCCAAAGATTCTAATTTCTAAAACAGTTTTTGACTATACCTTTATGTAAGGTACCTTTGTGAAGTGCTGATACATGATGGTGTCCAACGTCACAGTTGGTATATATTTGTATCCAAACTCACAGCATATGTGTTGTTGTATTTTGCACGACAATTGTTGTAATAAAGTTGTAGTTGTTTTCTGTACCATGTATTTGACGACTCAGAATGGGTTGGATGGAATGGACCTATTTTGGGGTCGTCACAGAGAGAGTATAATTTAGCATTTATTTTAGTAATAATATTTTATGACCTAGAAAGTCGAAGAGTTTAATCGTTATTCTCCACTTTTTTATATGTGTGTGTGTATATATATAATAATAGTAGTAGTAGCAGTAATACACACAGGTTTGTGTGTCCAAGACACATTCTCTATTCTCATATATATATATATATATATATATATATATATATATATACGGTCCGGATCTTAAGCTTACTCCTTATCTAACATAATTTGCATATCATCCTTTAGCGACGGACCGGACGACGATTCGGTCCGTCGCTATATATAGAATCGTCATATTAGCTTTTAGTGACGGACAACATATAGCGACGGACCGAATCGTCGCTCGGTCCGTCGCTAAAGGGGGGTATGCAAAGTATGTTAGATAAGGGGTGAACTTAAGATCCGGACCGTATATGTGACGCCCCCAAAATAGGTATACACAACTCATTCTGAGTCGTCAAATACGAGGTACAAAATTCAACTACAAATTTAATTTACACAATTATTAATTGTCGTGCAGAATACGACAAAACATAAGTTGAGAGTTTTAACACGAATATTATCTCGTAAACAATATCCAAACTCAAATGGAGACCTCATTACAATTATTATAACACTATTTTATAGAATAGTGAGGATTACTAAAGCCACCATCTTAGACCATCACTCTATTTCCTGACTAGTTCCAGCTATATTCTCATTTCCTGAAGAGAACAATGAAAAGAAAGGGTGAGCTCAACTAGCCCAGTAAAGAATATTATGACTAAGATAATGTAGAATAAATTATCCTTAGCTTTCAACAGTGTAAAAACTAATAGAATACAATAGACAACAAGTTTAACTGCAGCGGAACAAACAATCCATTAGAAGAGTCAAGTAGGGCATGATGTCTATTATCTTCTATGATTTAAAAGTTCATCATCAAAATTTTATCTCTGTAATACATCTCAATAAATAATCCAAATCACTGAATTATCCATACACTACGGGCCAAAGATATTCGTTAGTATCACTTCCACGAATTATCCATGCATTACGGGCCAATGATATTTGTAGTATTACCAGTGGTCATGATCATGCCAAACAACTGCCCATCAATGCACTACGGGTCAATGATGACTTTTACCATATCATTTGTAATATTACAGGTCATGATTATACCGATACATAATTTCTGATCATAATCATATCTATCAACAATCCATCTATGCATTACGGGCCAACGATGATTTTTATCATAATATAAGCATGAGGATGATGACAATGATTTAAAAAATTAATCAAGTGAGATTAAGGATAAATATTAAAAATTTATAATTCAATTTATCCAGAATTTAAAAATATTCAAATTGTCAACATGATAACTACTTTGTGAAGTAAAATTTAAAAATAATATTCATGTATCAAAAATAATTAAGACATAAAAGAAATCAATTTTTTTGTCGTAAATAGTACCCTAGTGAATAGTACCTCGTGAATAGTACTTCGTGAATAGTACCCCGTAAATAGTACCGTATGTATGAATAGTACTCTGGTATGAAAAGATTAAAATTTAACAAGAATGTTCAGAAAAATATTTCAATGAAACGATACTAAATGAAGCGCAAATTTTAAGGATATTCTACTAATTTCAGGGAGTATAGAAGCAATACTTATCAAAATAAGTGTAGATTTAAGAATATGAAACAAAATAATATTACTTACATACTATAGAGTATGGAAGAAAATAATATTTCTTACGAATATTGATCGAAAATAATATCTCTTACCTTAGTAGGAGAGTAATTTCGACTGGTATAGCGAAGATATTCCTGAAAAAAACTTGCATTATTTGCTACGAGATGACTGGTTCAGAAATTATAGAAGTTGCGGAATTTGTCATTTTGGTGGAAAATTTTAGAATTGGTGAGCCCTACTTTTGGTTAGTGAAAATATGTTGAGATTTTTATTCAAATGTGATGGGTGGGAATAGTAGCAGGTAAAGTCATCAGGTTGCAAGTTAAGTCTGCTTCAGCGTGCTAACATTTTCCTATAAATAGAGGGCTAAGTTAGAATTGAAAATCACACCAGAAACAAGTTTTCTCTCTTTCTCTCTCTAGATTATTGAGTGTATTTTGAGAGTATTTAGATACTTTGTGAGTTTTTATTTATCAGTGCAAGTTTTCTTCAGCCTTATACCGATATTCCGATTAGAAGTACTGATATTTTGAGGTAAGGGATATTATCTTCTTCTTAAATGATATTTTCTTCAATATCATTATGTCGAAATATTGATATGAACTTTTTATCAAATTTAAAATTTTTTGTGTCGGGATTACTATTCACGTATACGTTACTAGTCACGTATACGACACTATTCACGAATACGGCACTATTCACCGAAAAATAAAATTTTCTTCTTTTTGTCCAAGTTGTCTATTATGGTTACTATCTTTGATTGTATCCATGTTTTGATCTTTATTTTTGAATTCTGCTTCAAAATTGGTTATTATGGGGTATTATTGAACTTTGATAAACTGTAATACGAATTTATAATATTTGTTCTTTTATCTCACTGGATTCGTTTTCTTTAAAAAAAAATTCATCATCCTTAGTCCTAAATGATGATACTACTGAATATCTTTGGCCTGTTGTGTAAAGATGTATGATTACCTGATGAATGTCTTTGGCCTGTAGTGCAAAGATGAATATTTGGATAAAGATGATTATTAATTGATGTTACAGGGATAAAATATTGATGATGGACTTTTAAATCTTAGAAGATAGTAGAATTTATTCTCTACTTGACTCTTCTAATGGTTTGCTGTTTCCGCTGCAGTTGTTGATCTAAAACTTGTTGTCGATTATTCTATCAGATTTTTTTCAGTTGAATACTAATGATAATTTGTTGTATATTATTTTAGTCATAATATTCTTTACTGGGCTAGTTGAGCTCACCCTTTTCCTTTTTGTTCTATTTTTCTTCTCAGGAGGTGAGAACATAGCAGGATCGAGTCGGGGTATGGAGTGATGGTTCTAGAAAGATGTTTTAGATGTCCTCACTATTTCTGTAAAATAGTGTTTGAATAATTATAATGAGGACTTATTTGAGTGTTGATATTGTCTAGAAGACAATATTTGTATTTAAACTCACAATATGTGTTGTCGTATTTTACACGATAATTGTATTATTGAAGTTGTAGTTTGCTTTTTGTACCATGTATTTGGTGACTCAGAATGAGTGTTGTATACCTATTTTGGGGGCGTCACAATTGGTATCAGAGTTTAGGGATATGGTCCCTGGCTGAGATGTGAGACAATAACTAGGAGGGGAGAGACGGAGAATTCATTCGCTAGTATGACCTGACTAAGTTTATTTGGTATTTATTTGGTCGGTCAGAGTATAAGGATAATATATGACATAACTATTAACCCTTGTTTTATGACAGGATTTAAGAATGACAGCTGAGAACGTTAATAATGGAGTAAATCAGACCGTGGAGACACTTTTGATCACCACCCAGGAGAACGTGCAACAGAAAGGCAATATTCCTCCTGTAAACAACGTTACCGAGCAAACGATGAATGATGGAATGTTTAGGAGCTTTTTGCAGTTCATGCAAAATTAGACGATGGAGACTCGTGTGCATAATATGGGTGGAAATGATAACAACGCGCGATTTGTCACAGCTAAGCAGTTCAAAGAATTGGGACCACCAGAATTTAAGGGAAAGTCGGATCCGATCATGGCGAAAACGTGGGTCAAACAAATTATCAAGATATTCGATGTCTTGGGATGCACGGAGGAACAGAAGGTTCCATTCGCCACTTTTATGTTCCGCGGGGAGGCAGACTACTGGTGGGAGTCTGTGACGCGTACCCAGCCTGCTGCACTCAGCATGTCTTGGGAAATGTTTCAAAAACTGTTAATGACAAGTACTTTCCTGAAAGTATTCGTCATATGAAGCAGGTAGAGTTTATCAGACTGGAACAAAACAACATGACGGTGTCCCAGTACGAGGCGAAGTTTCCAGAGTTATCCAGGTTTGCACCTCATTTGGTCGAAAATGAGGAACGAATGACAAGGATGTTTCTGAGAGGTCTAAAACCCGAGATTCGGCAATATCTTATCTCTCATAAATTTTTTTTATATTCAGATGTTGTAAACATGGCTCAATTATTAGAGCGAGATAATGAGTATGTGCAACCGAGGGACCACAACCAGGATCATACCGGTGGCGACAGTCATCGAAATAATAAAAACCAGCAGGGAGGAAAATATTCGGACAAAAGCGGTAACCACTCTGGTGGTAATCGTGGCCGTGATAATAGAAGGAGCGAGTCGGGAGGAGATTTCAAGAAGAAAAAGTACAATAATGATAACGTGAAGACGTCAGGACAAACATCAACTACTTTTAGGGGAGGAGAACGAGCACCGGTCGTTTGTTACAAATGAAGGAAAGAGGGACACATCAGCCCAAACTGCCCACAACAGTTTAAGGTATGTTATAACTATGGAAAGGAAGGTCATATAGCTAAAGATTGTCTTGTTGCGAAACCAAGTTCAACGGGGATGGTGACTCCGAAGGCTGTTCCGGACAAGCCAAAGTCGGTGGTTCCTGGAAGGGCGTTTGTCGTGACTGTCCAAAACGCGAGGAACCCAAACGAGGTGATCACGGGTAAGCTAATCATAAACTCTTACGAAGTTTATACCTTACTAGATACCGATTCTACCCATTTTTTTATCTCCCCTGCTTGTGCTCAACGTTTAAACTTGACTCTGAAAAAATTAGACTTTGACTTATCTGTGGAGACTCCGTTAGGAGAAACTTTCATTACATCTACAATTTATAAATCTTGCTTAATCCAAGTTGGCATAATCACATTACCTGTTGACCTTATCTCTTTAAAGATACTTGCTTTTGATGTGATTTTAGGAATTGATTGGTTAACTACTCATCATGCCAAAATTGATTATTTTCTTAAGGTTGTTAGTTTTCATATTCCTAACCAACCTGTTATGCGAATTCAAGCAACTAAACCACTAAAATCAATCGATGTCATATCAAGCCATAAAGTCATTCGTTTATTGAAAATGGATGTCAAGCTTTCATAGCCCATGTTATGGACTTGAACAAAAACACGTCAGATTTGAATAATATTTCTATTGTTAATGAATTTTCTGACGTATTTCCTGAAGAACTTCCCGGTCTACCCCTAGAACGTGAAGTTAATTTCTTTATTGACCTTGAACTTGGTACAAAGTCCATTTCTAAAACCCCATATCGAATGGCTCCTATTGAACTTCAGGAGTTAAAAGTCCAACTACAGGAGTTGTTGGACATCGGTTTTATTCGTCCTAGTACATCTCCTTGGGGTGCTCCTGTGTTATTCGTTAGAAGAAAGACGGGAGTATGCGATCCGCTACCTCGCATTGATGACCTGTTCGACCAGTTACAAGGAGCACAATTCTTTTCAAAGATCGACCTTCGTTCTGGATATCATCAGCTGAAGATTAAAACTGAGGATATTCCAAAGACTGCCTTCAGAACTCGGTACGGGCATTATGAATTCTTAGTCATGTCTTTTGGATTGACTAATGCTCCTGCTGCTTTCATGGATATGATGAACCGTGTATTCAAGAAATATTTAGATCAGTTCGTTGTTGTCTTTATTGATGACATCCTCATCTATTCCAAAAGCCGTGAAGATCATAAGCGCCATTTGAAGTTGGTACTGCAAAGGCTTCGTGAAAACAAGCTATATGCCAAATTGAAGAAATGCGAGTTCTGACTTGAGAAAGTAGCATTCCTTGGGCACGTGGTGTCAAAATATAGAGTATCTGCCGACCCGTCGAAGATTGAAGCCATACAAAGTTGGGAGCAACCGAAGTCGGTGACCGAAGTACGTAGCTTTCTGGGCTTAGCTGGGTATTACCGGAGATTCGTGGAAGGATTTTCTAGAATCGCTACTCCGTTAACTCAGCTGACTCGGAAGGATACAAAATTCGGTTGGAGCGAGAATTGTGAGAAGAGTTTTCAAGAACTCTAGAGGAGACTCATTTCGGCACCTGTTCTGACAATACCATCTGGTTCGGATGGATTTGTTATCTACAGCGATGCTTCAGGCAAAGGGTTAGGATGTGCTCTCATGCAACATGAGAAAGTCATAGTCCATGCTCTGCGACAACTCAAAGAATATGAGAGGAATTATCCTACTCATAATTTGGAGTTGGCAGCAGTCGTTTTCGCGTTGAAGATTTGGAGACACTACCTGTATGGGGAGAAAGTGGAGATCTATACGGATCATAAAAGCCTCAAATATTTCTTCACCAAAAAGGAACTCAACATGCGGCAACGACGTTGGCTTGAGCTGTTGAAAGATTACAATCATACCATCTAATATCATCCTAGAAAAGCGAACGTAGTAGCTGACGCATTGAGTAAAAAATCATACGCGGGTACGAGTGCAATGATGTTAACACAAATGCCCATTTCGTATGATTTGCAAAGGATGGAGATAGAGATGAAGGCTCCAAGTATCCACATGATGATATCAAATATATGAGTAGAACCGACTTTAATTGATAAAGTTAAAGCCGCTCAAGCTACGGACATGGAGCTGATGCGTATGAAGAAAAAAGTGCAAGAATGTGTTATTCCAGAAGCAAGAATCGATGAAGAAGGAATACTTCGAGTCAACTCCAGACTTTGTGTTCCTAACGATTTTGACTTGAAGCATAGAATCATGATGGAGACACACAACACACCGTTTGCAATCCATCTTGGGAGTACCAAAATGTATCACGATCTTCGACATACATTTTGGTGGAGCAATATGAAAAGAGAGATCGTGGAGTTTATCTCGAGGCGTTTAACTTGTCAACGTGCAAAGGCGGAGCATCAAGTGTCAAAGAGTCCATTGCAACCACTTGAGATCCTGAAATGGAAGTGGGAACACATTACCATAGATTTCGTTACAGGTCTTCCCAATGTTTCTCAAGGCATAGATGCGATTTGGGTTATTGATGATAGATTAACCAAGTCTGCTCATTTCTTGCCTATACGTGAGACTTATTCCCTTGAACGTCTTGCTAGTATATACGTGAATGAGATTGTGAGATTGCATGGCATGCCAGTATCCATAGTTTCGGATCGTGACCCAAGATTCACTTCACGATTTTGGGTAAGCTTGCAAAAAGCTATGGGCACGGATTTACGATTCAGTTCAGCATACCAACCTCAAATGGACGGGCAATTAGAGAGGACTATTCAAACCCTTGAAGATCTATTAAGACTCTGTGTTCTAGATTTCAAAAGAAGTTGGGATAAATACTTGTCACTGGTGGAATTCTCCTACAACAACAGTTATCAGGCAAGTATAGGTATGACTCCATTTGAAGCCTTATATGGACGAAAGTGTCGTTCTCCAGTATGCTGGGACGAGGTGGGTGAAGCAACGTTGTTGGGACCAGAATTGGTACGCATAACTACAGAGAAGATCCAAACAATTAGACAACGTATACAAACGTCACAGGATTGACAAAAGAGTTATGCAGATCTTCATCGAAAGGATGCAGAATTTAGTATTGGCGATCATGTATTGTTACGTGTTGCACCATGGAAAGGAGTTACAAGATTTAAAAAGAGAGAAAAACTCAATTCACGATTTGTTGGTCCATTAAAAATTCTTGACCGAATAGAAAATGTGGCATATCGACTCGCATTACCTCCAAGCATGTCTCGTGTTCATAATATTTTTCACATATCTGTGTTTCGTAAATATGTGAAAGACCCGAACCACATAATTGAGTTAGAACCAGACGAGATAGCCGAAGATTTAACGTACGAGGAGGTACCTGTTAAGATCTTGGATTGGAAAGAGCATGTTCTACGCACGAAGGTTATACCACAAGTTAAGATTTTGTGGAGAAACCATGCTATTGAAGAAATGACCTGGGAGTTGGAATCAGAAATGAAAGCGAGGTATCCTCACCTTTTCGAAACACCAGGTACGTACGTCAATTTCGAGGACGAAATTTCATAAGGAGGAGAGGTTGTAAGACCCCAACTTATTAATAAATGAAATTAAATTTTCTCTATTTATTATTTTGAAATAGAAAGGGTTGATTTGATTAATGTGATTAGTTATGGGTAAAATGCGCAAATATTTTAAATAAGCAAGTGGTTATAAAATATTCTTTTTTGGTCGGTGAATATTCGTTTGGTCGTGAAATATACTTGCTGTCGAGGAATATTCGTACGACGGCGCAGCCTTGTGTGGGCCCCATAACGGAAAGCGAATTGATGAAGAAAACGACAAGTATAAGTTGTTTATTGTAAGACCCCAACTTATTAATGAATAAAATCAAATTTTCTCTAAATATTATTGTGAATAATAAGGGGTTAATTTGATATAATACTTTGGTTATGGGTGAAATGTGCAAATTTTGCAAAATAAGCAAGTGGTTATAAAATATTTATTTTTGGTCGGTGAATATTCGGTTGGTCGTGGAATATTCTTGCTGTCGGGGAATATTCGTACGACGACGCAGCTTTGTGTGGGCCCCATAACGGAAAGCGATTGGATGAAGAAAACGACAAGTATAAGTTGTTTATAAATAACGGCGTAGTTGTTACCGTTAATACTGTTGGAATACCCGGTGGTTAAAATACAGTAGCACGCGGTATTGCACCAATTATTGATTCTTACGTAAGAAGGCACTACTCAATAATTGTTACAGTAGTTATTATTCAATATTTTATTTTATTGATTCAATAATTGCTGCGTTGATATTTTATATTATTGTTGTTTCAATAATTGTTGCTGCACAGTATTTTCATTTATCAGATCAATAATTCATATTATTTGAATAATATTATTAGATAACATTATTGGCAATGTCTAGAAAGTTCTGTCTAAGGAGAGGTTTGGTCATCTAATTGCGCGCCAGTAAGGAGAAATTCTTATTGGAAAGCCCCCTCTTTCCTGGGAACGGCCTGGTTGTCATAAATGTGATTCTGTAATATTATTTGTGAATAATTAATTATTGATTCATATGATAAGGAAATATTTATTTTATGTGGATATAAATGAGGGATATATTTTTGTGGTTAAAAATGAAGGAGTTAATGTTGAGGTTTTTGTCAGTATTTTTGTCGGAATGGAGGTATTAAAAATCAGGGTTTTTGAGATAGTTTGCGGGGGTTATAATTTTTAATCCGACCGTTGGATCGTGGTAATTTTTGGATATGTTATACATATATAAGTTGAGTATATGTCCACAAATTTTGAACCGTTAAAAATGAACGTATGATTTATTACGAATTTTACAAGATGACTGGTTCAGAAATTGTTGAATTTTCGGAGTTTATCATTTTGATGGAAAATTCTAGAATTGGTGGGCCCCACTTGTGGTTGGTGAAGAAATGTGCTGAATTATATTTCAAATGTGGTGGGTGGGAATAGTAGCAGGTAAAGCCATCAGGTTGCAGGTCAAGCCTTCTAAAATTTTTCTATAAATAGAGGGCTAAGTTAGAATTAAAAATCACACTAGAAACAAGTTTTCTCTCTTTCTCTCTCTAGATTATTGAGTGTATTTTGTGAGTATTTAGATACTTTGAGAGTTTCTATTCATCAGAGCAAGTTTCTTTCAGCCTTATACCGGTATTCCGACCAGAAGTACTGATATTTTGAGGTAAGGGTATTATTTCTTTCACATTCTGAAGATATTATTTTTCGTATTCGTATGAATATTACTTCTGTTCAATATTCATAAGAAATTTTATTTCTTTCAATATTCGTAAGAGATATTATATTCGTTTAATATTCGTAATGAATATTATTTTCGTTTGATATTTGTAAGAGATATTATTTTCTTCTTAATGATATTATTTTCTTCAATATCATTATGCTGAAATATTGATATGAGTTTTTATCAAATTTGAAACTTTTTGTGTCGGGTTACTATTCACGTATACGGCACTATTCACGTATACGGTACTATTCACGAATACGGCACTATTCACCGAAAAATAAAATTTTTCTTTTTTGTCCAAGATGTCTATTATGGTTACTATCTTTGATTGTATCCATGTTTTGATCTTTATTTTTGAATTCTGCTTCACAATTGATTATTATGAAGTATTATTGATCTTGGATAAACTGTTATACGAATCCCTACTATTTGTCCTTCTGTCTCACTGGATTCGTTCTCTTTAAGATATTTTTCATCATCCTCAGTCCTAAATGATGATATTACTGAATATCTTTGGCCTGTAGTGCAAAGATGTATAATTACTTGATGAATATCTTTGGCCTGTAGTGCAAAGATGAACAGGTGTTGAGATGAACATGACTGACTGATGATACAAATAAATATCTTTGGCCTGTAGTGCAAAGATGAATATTTGGTTAAAGATGATTATTAATTGATGTTACAGGGATAAAATATTGATGATGGACTTTTAAATCTTAGAAGATAGTAGAATTCTTTCTCTACTTGACTCTTCTAATGGTTTGCTGTTTCCGCTGCAGTTGTTGATCTAAAACTTGTTGTCGATTATATTTTATCAGATTTTTCCCTGTTGAAGACTAACGATAATTTGTTGTATATTATCTTAGTCATAATATTCTTTACTGGGCTAGTTGAGCTCACCCTTTTCCTTTTTGTTCCATTTTTCTTCTCAGGAGGTGAGAACATAGCAGGATCTAGTCGGGGTATGGAGTGATGGTTCTAGAAAGATGTTTTAGCAGTCCTCACTATTTCTGTAAAATAGTGTTTGAATAATTGTAATGAGGATTTATTTGAGTGTGGATATTGTCTAGAAGACAATATTTGTATTTAAACTCACAGTATGTGTTGTCGTATTTTGCACGACAATTGTATTATTGAAGTTGTAGTTTGCTTTCTGTACCATGTATTTGGCGACTCAGAATGGGTGTTGTATACCTATTTTGGGGGCGTCACAGTTGGTATCAGAGCTTAGGGATATGATCCCTGGCTGAGATGTGAGACAAGAACTAGGAGGGGAGAGACGGGGAATTCCTTCGCTAGTATGACCTGACTAAGTTTATTTGGTGTTTATTTGGTCGGTCAGAGTATAGGGATAATATATGACATGACTATTAACCCTTGTTTTATGGCAGTATTTAAGAATGGCAGCTGAGAACGTTAATAATGGAGTAAATCAGACCGTGGAGACACCTTTGATCACTACCCAGGGGAACGTGCAACAGGAAGGCAATATTCCTCCTGTAAACAACGTTACCGAGCAAACGATGAATGATGGAATGTTTAGGAGCTTTTTGCAGTTCATGCAAAATCAGACGAGGGAGACTCGTGTGCAGAATACGGGTGGAAATGATAACAACGCGCGGTTTGTCACAGCTAAGCAGTTCAAAGAATTGGGACCACCAGAATTTAAGGGAAAGCCGGATCCGATCATGGCGGAAACGTGGGTCAAGCAAATTACCAAGATATTTGATGTCTTGGGATGCACGGAGGAACAGAAGGTTCCATTCGCCACATTTATGTTCCGCGGTGAGGCAGACTACTGGTGGGAGTCTGTGAAGCGTACCCAGCCTGACGCACTCAACATGTCCTGGGAAACATTTCAAAAACTGTTCAATGACAAGTACTTTCCTGAAAGTATTCGTCATATGAAGGAGGTGGAGTTTATCAGACTGGAACAAAACAACATGACGGTGTCCCAGTACGAGGCGAAGTTTGCAGAGTTATCCAGGTTTGCACCTCATTTGGTCGAAAATGAGGAACGAATGACAAGGATGTTTCTGAGAGGTCTAAAACCCGAGATTCGGCAATATCTTATCTCTCATAAATTTTCTTTATATTCAGATGTTGTAAACAGGGCTCAATTATTAGAGCGAGATAATGAGTATGTGCAACCGAGGGACCACAACCAGGGTCATACCGGTGGCGGCAGTCATCGAAGCAATGAAAACCAGCAGGGAGGAAAACATTCGGACAAAAGCGGTAACCACTCTGGTGGTAATCGTGGTCGTGATAATAGAAGGAGCGAGTCGGGAGGAGATTTCAAGAAGAGAAGGTACAACAATGATAACGTGAAGACGTCAGCACAAACATCAACTGTTTCTAGGGGAGGAGAACGACCACCAGTCGTATGTTATAAGTGCGGAAAAGAGGGACATATCAGCCCAAACTGTCCACAACAATCCAAGGTATGTTATAACTGTGGAAAGGAGGGTCATATAGCTCGAGAGTGTTCTGTAGCAAAACCAAGTTCAGCGGGGATGGTGACTCCAAAAGTTATCCCGGATAAGTCGAAATCAGCGGTTCCTGGAAGGGCGTTTGTCGTGACTGGCCAAAATGCGAGAAACCCGAACGAGGTGACCACGGGTAAGCTAATCTTGAATTCTTGCGAAGTTTATACTTTACTAGATATCGGTTCTACCTATTCTTTTATCTCTCCTGCTTGTGCTTGACTCCGGAGAAATTGGACTTTGACTTATCTGTTGAAACTCCGTTAGGTCCACTGTTTATAAATCTTGCATGATCCAAGTTGGCACTATCACATTACCTGTTGATCTTATCTCTTTAAAGATACTTGCTTTTGATGTGATTTTAGGAATTGATTGGTTAACTACTCATCATGCCAAAATTGATTGCTTTCGTAAGGTTGTTAGTTTTCATATTCCTAAGCAACCTGTTATTCGAATTCAAGCAACCAAACCATTGAAGTCAAACTCTTTCATATCAAGCCGTAAAGTCATTCGTTTATTGAAAAACGGATGTCAAGATTTCTTAGCCATGTCATGGACTTGAACAAAATACGTCAGAATTGAATGATATTTCTGTTGTTAGTAAAATTCCTGACGTATTTCCTAAAGAATTTCTTGGCCTACGCGTGATATTGAATTTTGTATCATCTTTGAATCTGGTACAAAACTCATTTCTAAAATCTCATATCGAATGGCTCCTATTGAACTTCAGGAGTTAAAAATCTAACTGTAGAAGTTTGTACCCGAGCCTTTATCTGGTGACTTCCTTTGTGGAATACACTGAATCCAGACTCTCCGTAGGGGACGCCATATTCGTGCAGTAGTAAACTGATAGGTGTCATTGTGACGTGCTATCCAATGTTGGGATATGAGTCACAGTTGAGAGCAATCTAAGTCGGTAATTGAAATATATAGCTTTCTGGGCTTAGCTGGTTATTATCGGAGATTTGTGGAAGGATTTTCTCGAATCGCTACTCCGTTAACTCAGCTGACTCGAAAAGATACAAAATTCGTATGGAGTGAGGAATGCGAGAAGAGTTTTCAAGAACTCAAGAGGAGACTCATTTCGGCACCTGTTCTGACAATACCATCTGGTTCGGATGGATTTGTTATCTACAGCGATGCTTCAGGCAAAGGGTTAGGATGTGTTCTCATGCAACATGGGAAAGTCATAGCCTATGCCTCACGACAACTCAAAGAATATGAGAGGAATTATCCTACTCATGATTTGGAGTTGGCAGCAGTCGTTTTTGCGTTGAAGATCTGGAGACACTACCTTTATGGGGAGAAAGTGGAGATCTATACAGATCATAAAAGCCTCAAATATTTCTTCACCCAAAAGGAACTCAACATGCGGCAGCGACGTTGGCTCGAGCTGTTGAAAGATTACGATCATACCATCCAATATCATCCTGGAAAAGCAAACGTAGTAGCTGACGCATTGAGTAGAAGATCATATGCGGGTACGAGTGCAATATTTTTAACACAAAGGCCCATTTTGTATGACTTGCAAAGGATGGAGATAGAGATGAAGGCTCCAAGTACCCACATGATGATATCAAATATACGAGTAGAACCGACTTTAATCGATAAAGTTAAAGCTGCTCAAGCTACGGATATAGAGCTGATGCGTATGAAGAAGAAAGTGCAAGAAGGTGCTATTCCAGAAGCAAGAATCGATGAAGAAGGAATACTTCGAGTCAACTCCAGACTTTGTGTTCCTAACGATTTTGACTTGAAGCATAGAATAATGATGGAGGCACACAACACACCGTTTGCAATCCATCCTGGGAGTACCAAAATGTATCACGATCTTCGACATACATTTTGGTGGAGCAATATGAAAAGAGAGATCGCGGAGTTTATCTCGAGATGTTTAACTTGTCAACGTGTAAAAGCGGAGCATCAAGTACCAAAGGGTCCATTGCAACCACTTGAGATTCCGAAATGGAAGTGGGAACACATTACTATGGATTTTGTTACGGGTCTTTCCAAGGTTTCTCAAGGCATAGATGCGATTTGGGTTATTGTTGATAGATTAACCAAGTCCGCTCATTTCTTGCCGATACGTGAGACTTATTCCCTTGAACGTCTTGCTAGTATGTACGTGAACGAGATTGTGAGATTGCATGGCATGCCAGTATCCATAGTTTCGGATCGTGACCCAAGATTCACTTCACGATTTTGGGTTAGCTTGCAGAAAGCTATGGGCACGGATTTACGATTCAGTTCAGCATACCATCCTCAAACGGACGGACAATCAGAGAGGACTATTCAAACTCTTGAAGATCTATTAAGACTTTGTGTCCTAGATCTCAAAGGGAGTTGGGATAAGTACCTACCATTGGTGGAATTCTCCTACAACAACAGTTATCAGGCGAGCATAGGTGTGGCTCCATTTGAGGCGTTGTATGGAAGAAAATGTCGTTCTCCAGTATGCTGGGACGAGGTGGGTGAAGCAACATTGTTGGGACCAGAATTGGTACGCATTACTACAGAGAAGATCCAAACGATTCGACAACGTATACAAACGGCACAGGATCGACAAAAGAGTTATGCGGATCTTCATCGGAAGGACGTGGAATTTAATATTGGGGATCATGTATTGTTACGTGTTGCACCATGGAAGGGAGTTACAAGATTTGGGAAGAGAGGAAAGCTCAATCCAAGATTTGTTGGTCCATTTGAGATTCTTGAGCGAATAGGAAATGTGGCATATAGACTCGCATTACCTCCAAGCATGTCTCGTGTTCATAATATTTTTCACATATCTATGCTTCGTAAATATGTTAAAGACCCGAACCACATTATTGAGTTAGAACCAGACGAGATAGCTGAAGATTTAACGTACGAGGAGGTACCTGTTAAGATCTTGGATAGGAAAGAGCATGTCCTACGCACGAAGGTTATACCACAAGTTAAGGTTTTGTGGAGAAACCATGCTATTGAAGAAATGACCTGGGAGTTGGAATCAGAAATGAAAGCGAGGTATCCTCACCTTTTTGAAACATCAGGTACGTACGTCAATTTCGAGGACGAAATTTCATAAGGAGGGGAGGTTGTAAGACCCCAACTTATTAATGAATAAAATCAAATTTTCTCTAAATATTATTGTGAATAATAAGGGGTTAATTTGATATAATACTTTGGTTATGGGTGAAATGTGCAAATTTTGCAAAATAAGCAAGTGGTTATAAAATATTTATTTTTGGTCGGTGAATATTCGGTTGGTCGTGGAATATTCTTGCTGTCGGGGAATATTCGTACGACGACGCAGCCTTGTGTGGGCCCCATAACGGAAAGCGATTGGATGAAGAAAACGACAAGTATAAGTTGTTTATAAATAACGGCGTAGTTGTTACCGTTAATACTGTTGGAATACCCGGTGGTTAAAATACAGTAGCACACGGTATTGCACCAATTATTGATTCTTACGTAAGAAGGCACTACTCAATAATTGTTACAGTAGTTATTATTCAATATTTTATTTTATTGATTCAATAATTGCTGCGTTGATATTTTATATTATTGTTGTTTCAATAATTGTTGCTGCACAGTATTTTCATTTATCAGATCAATAATTCATATTATTTGAATAATATTATTAGATAACATTATTGGCAATGTCTAGAAAGTTCTGTCTAAGGAGAGGTTTGGTCATCTAATTGCGCGCCAGTAAGGAGAAATTCTTATTGGAAAGCCCCCTCTTTCCTGGGAACGGCCTGGTTGTCATAAATGTGATTCTGTAATATTATTTGTGAATAATTAATTATTGATTCATATGATAAGGAAATATTTATTTTATGTGGATATAAATTAGGGATATATTTTTGTGGTTAAAAATGAAGGAGTTAATGTTGAGGTTTTTGTCAGTATTTTTGTCGGAATGAAGGTATTAAAAATCAGGATTTTTGAGATAGTTTGCGGGAGTTATAAATTTTAATCCGACCGTTGGATCGTGGTAATTTTTGGATATGTTATACATATATAAGTTGAGTATATGTCCACAAATTTTGAACCGTTAAAAATGAACGTATGATTTATTACGAATTTTACAAGATGACTGGTTCAGAAATTGTTGAATTTTCGGAGTTTATCATTTTGATGGAAAATTCTAGAATTGGTGGGCCCCACTTGTGGTTGGTGAAAAAATGTGCTGAATTATATTTCAAATGTGGTGGGTGGGAATAGTAGCAGGTAAAGCCATCAGGTTGCAGGTCAAGCCTACTAAAATTTTCCTATAAATAGAGGACTAAGTTAGAATTGAAAATCACACCAGAAACAAGTTTTCTCTCTTTCTTTCTCTAGATTATTGAATGTATTTTGTGAGTATTTAGATACTTTGAGAGTTTCTATTCATCAGAGCAAGTTTCTTTCAGCCTTATACCGGTATTCCGACCAGAAGTACTGATATTTTGAGGTAAGGGGTATTATTTCTTTCACATTCTGAAGAGATATTATTTTTCGTATTCGTATGAATATTACTTCTGTTCAATATTCATAAGAAATTTTATTTCTTTCAATATTCGTGAGAGATATTATATTCGTTTAATATTCGTAATGAATATTATTTTCGTTTGATATTTGTAAGAGATATTATTTTCTTCTTAATGATATTATTTTCTTCAATATCATTATGCTGAAATATTGATATGAGTTTTTATCAAATTTGAAACTTTTTGTGTCGGAGTTACTATTCACGTATATGGCACTATTCACGTATACGGTACTATTCACGAATACGGCACTATTCACCGAAAAATAAAATTTTTCTTTTTTGTCCAAGATGTCTATTATGGTTACTATCTTTGATTGTATCCATGTTTTGATCTTTATTTTTGAATTCTGCTTTACAATTTATTATTATGAATTATTATTGATCTTGGATAAACTGTTATACGAATCCCTACTATTTGTCCTTCTGTCTCACTAGATTCGTTCTCTTTAAGATATTTTTCATCATCCTCAGTCCTAAATGATGATATTACTGAATATCTTTGGTCTGTAGTGCAAAGATGTATAATTACTTGATGAATATCTTTGGCCTGTAGTGCAAAGATGAACAGGTGTTGAGATGAACATGACCGACTGATGATACAAATGAATATCTTTGGCCTGTAGTGCAAAGATGAATATTTGGTTAAAGATGATTATTAATTGATGTTACAGGGATAAAATATTGATGATGGACTTTTAAATCTTAGAAGATAGTAGAATTCTTTCTCTACTTGACTCTTCTAATGGTTTGCTGTTTCCGCTGCAGTTGTTGATCTAAAACTTGTTGTCGATTATATTTTATCAGATTTTTCCCTGTTGAAGACTAACGATAATTTGTTTGTATATTATCTTAGTCATAATATTTTTTACTGGGCTAGTTGAGCTCACCCTTTTCCTTTTTGTTCTATTTTTCTTCTCAGGAGGTGAGAACATAGCAGGATCTAGTCGGGGTATGGAGTGATGGTTCTAGAAAGATATTTTAGCAGTCCTCACTATTTCTGTAAAATAGTGTTTGAATAATTGTAATGAGGATTTATTTGAGTGTGGATATTGTCCAGAAGACAATATTTGTATTTAAACTCACAGTATGTGTTGTCGTATTTTGCACGACAATTGTATTATTGAAGTTGTAGTTTACTTTCTGTACCATGTATTTGGCGACTCAGAATGGGTGTGGTGTATACCTATTTTGGGGGCGTCACATTTATAAATAACAGCGTAGTTGTTACCGTTAATACTGTTGGAATACCTGATGGTTAAAATACAGTAGCACACAGTATTGCACCAATTATTGATTTTTACGTAAGAAGACACTACTCAATAATTGTTACAGTAGTTACTGTTTAATATTTTATTTTATTGATTCAATAATTGTTGCGTTGATATTTTATATTATTGTTGTTTCAATAATTGTTGTTGCACAGTATTTTCCATTATCAGATCAATAATTCATATTATTTTAATAATATTATTAGATAGCATTATTGGTAATGTCTAGAAAGTTCTGTCTAAGGAGAGGTTTGGTCATCTAATTGTGCGCTAGTAAGGAGAAATTCTTATTGGAAAGCCTCATCTTTCCTGGGAACGGTCTGGTTGTCATAAATGTGATTTTGTAATATTATTTGTGAATAATTAATTATTGATTCATATGATAAGGAAATATTTATTCTATGTGGATATAAATAGTGGATATATTTATTGTGGTTAAAAATGAATGAGTTAATGTTGAGGTGTTTTATCAGTATTTTTATCGGAATGGAGGTATTAAAAATCAAATCAGATTTTTTGAGAAATATTGCGGGGGTTATAATTTTTAACCCGACAGTTGGATCGTGGTAATTTTTGGATATGTTATTCATATATAAATTGAGTATATGTTCACAAATTTTGAACCGTTAAAAATGAACGTATGATTTGTTATGAATTTTACGAGATGACTGGTTCAGAAATTGTAGAAGTTGCGGAATTTGTAATTTTGGTTAAAAATTTTAGAATTGGTGGACCCTACTTTTGGTTGGTGAAAATATGCTGAGATTTTTATTCAAATGTGGTGGGTGGGAATAGCAGCAGGTAAAGTCATCAGGTTGCAGGTTAAGTCTGCTTCGGCGTGCTAACATTTTCCTATAAATAGAGGGCTAAGTTAGAATTGAAAATCACACCAGAAACAAGTTTTTTGTAAGACCCCGAATTTTATGAAATAAAAGTATTCAATTTTTCTTATAATTACTATTCAGTAAATGGTTAAATTGATAAATATTAAAGTTAAGGGTGATATGTGAATATTTTTTTTTCAAAATAAGCAAGTGGTTATAAAATAATCATTGTTGTCGGGGAATATTCGTTTGGTCGTAGAATATTCTTTCTGTCGGGGAATATTCGTACGACGGCGCAGCTATTTGTGGGCCCCATAACGAATAACTGTCGGGTGAAGGAAAACGATAAATTTGAGTTTTTACAAATAACGGCGTAGTTGTTACCGTTAACACTGTTGGAATACCCGATGGTTAAATTACAGTAATACGCGTTATTGCACAGTAGCACACGGTATTGCACAGTATTTTTGAAATTATTGATTCTTACGTAAGAAGGCACTACTCAATAATTGTTACAGTAATTACTATTCAATATTTTATTTTATTGATTCAATAATTGCTGCGTTGATATTTTATATTATTGTTGTTTCAATAATTGTTGCTGCACAGTATTTTCTATTATCAGATCAATAATTCATATTATTTGAATAATATTATTAGATAACATTATTGGTAATGTCTAGAAAGTTCTGTCTAAGGAGAGGTTTGGTCATCTAATTGCGCGCTAGTAAGGAGAAATCCTTATTGGAAAGCCCCCTCTTTCCTGGGAACGGTCTGGTTGTCATAAATGTGATTCTGTAATATTATTTGTGAATAATTAATTATTGATTCATATGATAAGGAAATATTTATTTTATGTGGATATAAACGAGGGATATATTTTTGTGGTTAAAAATGAAGGAGTTAATGTTGAGGTTTTTATCCGTATTTTTGTCGGAATGAAGGTATTAAAAATCAGGGTTTTTTTAGATATTTTGCGGGGGTTATAATTTTTAATCCGACCGTTGGATCGTGGTAATTTTTGGATATGTTATACATATATAAGTTGAGTATATGCCCACAAATTTTGAACCGTTAAAAATGAACGTATGATTTGTTATGAATTTTACGAGATGACTGGTTCAGAAATTGTTGAATTTTCGGAGTTTATCATTTTGGTGGAAAATTCTAGAATTGGTGGGCCCCACTTGTGGTTGGTGAAGAAATGTGCTGAATTATATTTCAAATGTGGTGGGTGGGAATAGTAGCAGGTAAAGCCATCAGGTTGCAGGTCAAACCTACCAAAATTTTCCTATAAATAGAGGGCTAAGTTAGAATTGAAAATCACACCAGAAACATAAGTTTTCTCTCTTTCTCTCTATATATTATGATGCATATTTTGTGAGTATTTAGATACTTTGAGAGTTGCTATTCAGTGCAAGTTTCCTTCAGCATCATATCCGATATCCAGCCAGAAGTACTGCTCTTTTGAGGTAAGGGATAGTAAGGGATAGTAAGGGATATTAAGGGATTTTAAGGGTTGTTATGATTTTCAGTTTCGTAATTTTTCTGATCTTCAAAAATTTTGGAAAAATTTGAAATGATATTTTGATGAGTTTTCTTGATTGTGTCCAAAAATGGTAATTTTTGGATGTATAGATTACGAGTTATGAATTTTACGGGAAAAGACTATTTTAAAAGTAACCGCTTATAATTCCTTGTGGTTAACTCCAAAATTGATGAAATTTTTATTGGGAGTACATGTATATGATAGGAGTATACTCTGTGAATTTCAGAATTTTTAGACAAAAGTATAATTTTTGATAAATGTCTAAATATTCGGCGGTTTTGGCTATATAAAAAATAGTAAATTAATTTTAAAAATTCTGAGAAAAATATATGTTCAATATGGGACTATATTCTGCTAAATCTCAGAAAAGAAATATTTTTGGAAGTGATTTGGTATTTTTTATGAAAATGGTCTAGTTATGAGTTAATGAATTAAATATGTTTTGTGAAATAAGAAAATTAGAAAATAGGATTTTATGACTTGAGAATCCTATATGAGGTATATGCAGATTTTTGATGAGGGTTTTGGTTATTGATGATGAAATCTTAAGAGTTGACATTTTATGATGATTAAATGCATTAATTAGTAAAGTGTAAACAATTTAAATAAATTGTTTATAAGCTTAAGAAATGTTATTCTTTCAATATCATTATACCGAAGTATTGGTATGAATTTTATTGTGGAATTTCTACCTTTTTGAGTCGGTGTTACTATTCACGAGTTACTATTCACGGGTTACTATTCATGAGTTACTATTCACGAGTTACTATTCACGACAAAATTAGTTTCTTTTACTAACCAAATTATAGTTGATTTATGAATATTACTCTTGAGATTAAATCTATATGTTGATTATATTGATTTTATTATCATATATAACATTTTTATTAACCCTGATGTTGAATTTCTCTTTCACTGGAGTGTAAAGATGGGTAGATTATTGGTATGATCATGACTAGGGTTCTCTTTGGCCTGTAGTGCAAAGTTGAATTGTGACTGGTATGATCATGACCATTGAATTTACAATTGAATATCTTTAGCTTAAGTGTAAAGATGAATTGTTTAACATGGTTATAATTATGGTGTATATAAATTCTGAAATGATTATATATTTCTTTGAGATATGAATATATTTGGCCTGTAGTGCAAATATGAATTATTGAGGAATATCTTTGGCCTGTAGTGCAAAGATTAATTGTAGAGGAATATCTTTGGCCTGTAGTGCAAAGATGAATTGTAGATGAATATCTTTGGCCTGTAGTGCAAAGATGGTCCGTTGATGAATATCTTTGGCCCGTAGTGCAAAGATAAACTGTTGTTGAATATCTTTGGTCGTAGTGCAAAGATGGATTTATTAGTATGATTATGAACAGGAACTGTGATTTGGTATAACCATGATCTTTGATGTTTCAGGTAAAGACATGTGATGAAAATATTCTTCGTCCTGGGTGTGAAGAAAAATTTAGAATCACAATTATGATTATGAGTTATTCATATGATTGTGGAAAGGAACTGTTGATTGATGTTACAGGGATAAAACATTGTTGATGGATTTTTAACATGGAGAAGATAATAGACTTTATAGTCTATTTGACTCTTCTAATGGATTGCTCGTTCCGCTGCAACTATGGTTGAAATTTTTATCATTTACCATATGTTCTAAATCTCTGATTTATTATTGATGAAGGCTACTGATAATTTAATTATCTTTAGTCATGATATTCTTTACTGAGCTAGTTGTGCTCACCCTTCTGTTCACAATTCCTTTCAGGTAATAAGAGTGTAGCTGGGTCGAGCGGGGGTAACAAGGGAATAGAACGGTGGTCATCATTTAGTAGTTATATTTGGTGAAGAAAATAGGGTGAGGCGAACCCAACGTTGGAAGGGTGTTTTGTCACTATCATACAAGATGTCTAATGACATACAACCTCGTGTCATCATAAGACATGATTGTGCACATCCGCTTGCTGAGTATATCTATGGGCACTACCTATATAATCTTGGTGTTTGTTTGAAGTATAATTCTCAATTAGAGATAGTAGAGATAATGATATGTCAAGAGAAGACTCACCATTGGGAAGAATATGATAGTAATCTTCTCGTTTTTCTTTGGGGTCTATTGGGTCAACCAAGGATAATTCTGTGGCCATATGATATCTATCATAACCTAGACGCGTGGCCTCCCATGTACGAAGGTTTCCTTGAGCACTTCCCAAAGATTCTAATTTCTAAAACAGTTTTTGACTATACCTTTATGTAAGGTGTTATTGTGAGGTGATGTCCACGGTTGGAACATGAGTCACATTTGGTATATATTTGTATCCAAACTCACAGCATATGTGTTGTTGTATTTTGCACGATAATTGTTGTAATAAAGTTGTAGTTGTTTTCTGTACCATGTATTTGACGACTCAGAATGGGTTGGATGGAATGGACCTATTTTGGGGTTGTCACATTTTTTCTCTTTCTTTCTCTAGATTATTGAGTGTATTTTGAGAGTATTTAGATACTTTGTGAGTTTCTATTTATCAGTGCAAGTTTTCTTCAGCCTTATACCGATATTCCGATCAGAAGTACTGATATTTTGAGGTAAGGGATATTATCTTCTTCTTAAATGATATTTTCTTCAATATCATTATGTCGAAATATTGATATGAAATTTTTATCAAATTTAAAATTTTTTGTGTCGGGGTTACTATTCACGTATACGTTACTATTCACGTATACGGCACTATTCACCGAAAAATAAAATTTTCTTCTTTTTGTCCAAGTTGTCTATTATGGTTACTATCTTTGATTGTATCCATGTTTTGATCTTTATTTTTAAATTCTGCTTCAAAATTGGTTATTATGAGGTATTATTGAACTTGGATAAACTGTAATACGAATCCCTAATATTTGTTCTTTTATCTCACTGGATTCGTTTTTTTTTAAATATTTTTCATCATCCTCAGTCCTAAATGATGATACTACTGATTATATTTAGTCTGTAGTGTAAAGATGTATGATTACCTGATGAATATCTTTGGCCTATAGTGTTGAGATGAACATGACTGACTGGTGATACAAATGAATATCTTTGGCCTGTAGTGCAAAGATGAATATTTGGATAAAGATGATTATTAATTGATGTTACAGGGATAAAATATTGATGATGGACTTTTAAATCTTAGAAGATAGTAGAATTCATTTTCTACTTGACTCTCCTAATGGTTTGCTGTTTCCGCTGCAATTGTTGATCTAAAACTTGTTGTCGATTATTCTATCAGATTTTTCCCTGTTGAATACTAATGATAATTTGTTGTATATTATTATCTTAGTCATAATATTCTTTACTGGGCTAGTTGAGTTCACCCTTTACTTTTTGTTCCATTTTTCTTCTCAGGGGGTGAGAACATAGCAGGATCGAGTCGGAGTATGGAGTGATGGTTCTAGAAAGATATTTTAGATGTCCTCACTATTTCTATAAAATAGTGTTTGAATAGTTGTAATGAGGACTTATTTGAGTGTGAATATTGTCTAGAAGACAATATTTATATTTAAACTCACAATATGTGTTGTTATATTTTACACGACAATTGTATTATTGAAGTTATAGTTTACTTTTTGTACCATATATTTAACGACTTAGAATGGATATTGTATACCTATTTTGACAGCGTCACAATGACTATCTGAGTAGTGCATAATTGAGCTGAAGTGTAACAAAAAAATAAAATTTTAATTTTTAATTAAACATTTATGATATATTAAAGGGAAATCGTCGAACCGTTTTATATTAAACATTAAAACTAAAAAAATTAATTATTCATTTCTTCAAACAAACAATGAATCATAAAACCAAAAATCCAAAAATTCCCACTAGCAAGACTCCGGCGAAACCTCATGACACAATAGCTTCTGGCTAAACTCCGGCATAGACTCCCAAAAATTCGGCGACGAAATATAATCCACCAATAAGTAAATCATCTTTAGGGGAGCCAAAACCAGCCAACACAATTAAATCCAAGCCAAACAATTAATAGAGCTTATAATGAAAGAAAATCAGAAATATAACATCCCAAAATGATATCAGCAGAGACTGATAATAAGAATGAGAGAAATCGCAGTTTGAAGCAACTCTGGTCCAATAAAGAACGAACCTAAATGCAGCCACCAAACTACATCAGATCAAAACCAAAATAAACACAATGTCCATATCAGAAAACACACGGAGGATAAACAAGTCTCATCCATGCAAAAAAACACTGGAATCAAAATCAAACCTAGATACCGGCATATTCAATCCGAACCAATCCCACTTCCAAACCCCAACCCCAACATCCATTGAGATCCAAAACCCCAGATCCATGAGCCCCAAACGACCACCACTTCATATTATAACTTTTTAGTTTTTTCAGATCTAATCGAGTTAGATGCGAAATTACAAATGATTGGGGACTCCCAAAATCAAAACACTAAAACCCATTTACTGCATTTTCAACTTCTTCCTCTATTCTTTTTATTTTCTTTCTTGTTGCGCTTCTTCAGATTGGGGAGCAAGGGTTTTGTGAGTAACAGTCGCAGAGATTTAAAATTTTAGATTGGAGATGGTGGGGTTTTGATGATAACTGATAAAAATTGTTTTACAACTGTAGACAGGGTTCACAGGGAGGGGACCGCCACCGAAAATAGTTAAAGGTAAGGGAAGAGGACGAGTAAAGGATCTGGCTATTCCAAATCTACGTATCTTCCAAAACTACTTTTTCTTACTATTTTCAATATTATTTTGCTTAGTAATTGATATTCTAGTTATTAAATGTTTTTGGTTTTGTTATTATGATTTGACGAATTTATCCTTTACTAAACAATGAATGTTGATAAAATATTAAAAATAATATTTTTAATTACACATTAGCTGAACAAAATCTTATTAAAGGGTCATATCAACAATTTCTGACGTGACAAATTCAATTTAATGACATTGAAAAAAATTAATATTTTAAAATTAAAAAGTGAATCACCGAAATAAAATATGACTTATAATTTAAAATAATAAATTATATTTAAACCTTCGTAATAAAAATTCGAAAGATATATTATTTTACATGTCTTTTTGTGTTTTTAAAACTACACGCGATTAATAAATGACAAACTTTTTTCTTTTTAAATATTTACTCTAATCATAAACGTATAAGTTTAACTTAAAAAGTTAAATTATTATTTTTAATTGAACTTTGACTTATTATTCAGATCATTTCAGTTGACCAACTTTATTTTACTAAGACTAATTTTGCCTTGAATTCATGACTTCATCATCACCTCCAACAACCTCTTCAATACCATTTCTTAAAAATCGCTTAATTAAACAAATCACAAGAGAAAGAATGATTAATTAATTTCTTAATTAATCATTTTTTTTCTTTTTGCTGTTTTCTTTTTTCAAATGCTTTTCAAGAAACTTTTAGCAACCCAACAGATATGTTAAAGCAAAAGTCAAAGCGAACCGACTAAGAGTGAAGAAGTTAAAATAGATAGCAGTACTAAAATAACTGCACTCCATTTTATAAAAGACTTTCATTTAAATCTAAGCTGATTAATTAATAATAAAAATGGTAACATGTTAATTTTTTTTGTCATTTTATATTTTAAAAATAAAAAATTTTACAAATAAAATTTAATTTTTTGTAAGACATTTCTCACTCAATAAGTCCCACATTTTATTTGAGTGAAATTTTGAAAAAAATTATTTTTTTTCTTGTGATAATCGTAATTTCTCAGAAATATTAAGTTAAAATTTTTTCCCCTATGAGCGAATAATAGAGAGTTTACCTGTACTGTTGTACACTACATGCGGATTAGGTTCTACACGGACAGGTACAATGGACCTGACTATTAGACCGGTCAATTTTTTTTATTTTGTTTTTCTTGTGACCCTTAAAAAATATATGATATTTATTTTAATTGAAATTTACACGGAATATATTATTTTTAGGTATAATTTAGATATATATATAAAATAGTATCCAAATTATACCTAAAAGTACTATCTAAAAATATTGTATTTTATAAAAATTGCAGTTAAAATAAATACTATATATTTTTTAGGAGTTGTAAAAAAGCAATAAATATATAAATAAATAAAATTTGAGTCCAGGACCTGTCCCCCAAGACTTATGGCTACATGCGTCCAATTCTGTTCGGTTTGTCTTGTCACTGCTGCCGCAGCCGCACATTCTCTTTCCTTTTTCTTCGGTTTCTGCCGCTAATTCTCTCTCCTCCTCTTTCTCTCACTATAATTATCTTCTTTTCCCTTCATATTGTACTGAATGTAGGGTTTCAATCTGACATAATATCAGATAGCACCGAGCAGATCATCCTCCTTTGATCAACCTCAATTCAATCAATAACTATCACTTCCGAATTTTCTTTTAGTTACATTTGTAAACTGTTATATAATCTCCAGATTTGATTGAAATTTTAAGTGATCAACAAGTTCAAAAATCATTAATTTGATTGTATATTTCATACTTTGAGGTGAGAGCATCATCGTTTGTGTAAAGTTTTGTTGTTAATCACAAATTTCAACATTTTATATTAATAAAGGTTGTTTTGTTTGTGATTAGATTAATGTTAAATAATTTAATATTAATGGGCTAATCATGATCCATTAAAGATCCTTTGCCTTTGGTTGAGAACCGAAGCTCTCCCTGTAGATAATCTTCTTTAAAATTTATTTAAAATTCAGTAGGTCCACAAATTGGACCAATTTACAGTTGTGCCTCTTTGCTTTCAGAGAGAGTTTAGAGGATGGAATTGTGCCACGTATGTCACCTGGAATAAAAGCGGGAACGAGTGGGTTGTAGATAACTTGGGGGACCTAGGGGTTCCAAAACAAGCAATAAACTATTTTAGATTCAAAATACATAAATATTATAATACAAAGGGTCTGTGTTTCTTGTGGAGATAGAGATTTTGTCTGGCTTTTTATTTATTTTTTACTTCTTTCTCTCTCAACCGTTGTGAGGAAAATAGAGGTTGGAACTTCATCTTCATGAGGCTTAGGTTCTTCCAGAGAAACTAAAGCCTACTTTTTTGATATAATAGCTCCTGAGTCCTGACATACAGTTCTTGATCTTTTTGATGGTGCAGGTAAAACAGAAGCTTCCCCTCTTATGTTGCTAAATGGTACCATTACCATCTATCCCAGCAACTGATTATGTTTTTTTAAGTTTAGAATTATGGATAATTGTTTATATTTTTATATGTATGGATATGGTTTATCCTTGGTGCTTCATATGGGTAATTTGTATTTATTGTTTACTACACTTGTACTGATTGTTTAATGTAATTTTGGAGGTATTGTGTTTGAAATGAATTTTAAGTTTATATGCTTAAAGCTGACTACTCAATTACGTGTCTATACATACTTTTTGCCAACAGGGAATTGTTTTATTAAGGAGAAGTGAAGTATTGGGCACTTTAAGTTACTCTTGTTTTGGTTGTTTGGGGGGCTACCATGAGTTTCTGATTTGAGATGGCGGTGGTGGAATTAACAGAATTTGGTAGAAGTTGGAGATTTGCTCCATTTGTTGGTTGTGAGCGTTCTGATCTTCTTGCTGTTATAGGCGGTTGAGAATGGACGGTTCATCTGAGTCTGGTTGGCAGAGATCTGATAGTTCTAGGGGGTTAAAATCTTCTGGGGTATCTGATAGAAACCCTATATTGATTCGTGCCGGGTCTATCAGGTCCTCAGGTTATACATCAAATGATTCTGGGTTTAAACTGGGGAGAAATGGGAGAGAACTTGGTTTATCCACGGGTTGTGTGGATGGGGAAGCAAGTGTTCATGCTAAAGAATGCAATGATGTTAGCTTGAGACAATGGTTGGATAACCCAGAACGAGCAGTTGTTGCCCTTGAATGCTTGCACATATTTAAGCAGATAGTAGAGGTTGTCAATATGGCACATTCACAGGGAATTGTTGTTCATAATGTGCGACCCTCTTGCTTTGTTATGACCTCATTCAACCGTGTGTCTTTTATTGAGTCTGCTTCTTGCTCAGATTCAGATTCATATGAGGATGCATCAAATAGCCAAGCAGCGGATGAGGGTTCATGTTCCCCTTTCCCCCATCAGCTACATCAACAGGGAAGTCAGTTAGGAACAGAAAGTTCTCCGCATGATGTAAATCGAAGAAATGCCTCACAGATGATATCAGGAACCAGCTGCTTGCAGTCAGGTTCAGATAATGTGATGTTAGACGCCAATAATGATGAACAAACTGAGGAAAAGAAGCATCCTTTCCCAATGAAACAGATTTTGCGCATGGAAACAAGTTGGTACACTAGTCCAGAAGAGGTTACTGGTGCTCCCAGTTCTTGTGCTTCTGATATATATCGACTAGGAGTCCTTCTTTTTGAGGTCCGTATCTATGTTTCACTTAGGGATGAATGTTCAAAGCTGTTATGAAATTAAACCACGGGAAGGGCTGATTTGCAGATGAGGTATTAGCATACCGACTCGCTTTCATCCTTCCCGTTCGTTATATCCATTGTATACTAAAATTATCTTGAACTGTAGCTTTTGTTGTTGTTTTGTTTTAGTTCTTTCCATTCTAACTTGTGTAGATGTTTTGCTTGTAACCAGTTATATTGCACATTTAGCTCGGCAGAAGAAAAAAGTTCAATTATGTGTAGTCTGAGACATCGTGTCCTTCCTCCTCAGTTGCTATTGAAGTGGCCAAAAGAAGCTTCATTTTGCTTATGGTTGCTGCACCCTGAGCCTACAAGTAGGCCAAAAATGGGGTGAGTTTTCCTTTCATCGTATACCTTTGTTCTCATGCTTGTCTACCTGAGCCTTTATCATTGTAGTAGGCAGTGACTCCATGTAAGTTTATGCAATTAATGAGGTAAAGTGAGCACATTCTAAGAAGTACAATGCTATGATATAATGTTTCTTTGTTTTGTTTATTCGTTTTATCTTTTTCCGTATTTAAGTTGATCACTAACTGTCTTGCATTGAAACTCGAAAGGGCTCAGTTCCTGTTGTTTGGATCTGCCACTCTTAACCTATGGAGAATTTTCCAATAATTTATTATCATCTGAGTAGTGGTCATTATAAGTTTTTAATAAGAGCAGAGGATAGACAGGCTGCCCCATGCATTGGTCACTAGCATCCTACAGTGAGTAGATTTATTTCATCCTCTCAGTGTAACCAAAACTGGAGTAGCACTACAAGCAGTGTTCCAGTAGGAGCCCAGGAAGAGGTGAAGAAATATGCCAGGGGACATTTTTCTACTGGCCTTGAACCCAGGGACGGAAATAGGAATTCTTCTGAGGATGGACCTTAAAGGATAATAAAAAATTTGAGAAAATATAATAAACATGCCAAGGAAAGTATTAAAGAGGCAGTGTTACTCAATTTTTTGTCGTCGTCATAATCCTATAGTGTTTTAGAAATTAAATTTGATTTTTAAATAGAGCATGCTAAAAATATAACTGTGTTCATATACCAAAGTTTGTTTAATAAAATTAAGATAATAACATTTAGAAGAATCATCAGTACAAAAAATGTTACAATCTTGTACTCAATTATTTTGTTTTTTACATTATGTCTGAAATTCATATTGATGCTAAGCAAAAAGAATTTGCTTCTTATACTTTAAAGATAATATGTTATTTATGTTTAATATATATTAAATTATAAATACATTTTTGTATAGCTTGTGATTAGAAAATATGAGAAGAAATAATCAAAAAAATGGAACAAAAATTGAGGGAAAAGAAGCAAAATAGAAGAACATGAATGAAAAAGCTGAGTAATTAGAAGATAGAGAGTGGGGAGTAGAGTGTAACACAGGTGAAAGAGGGCTGCAAGTAATAGAATTTTAATGAATAAGGAGTCTTTTGGGTTAATCGTTACATGTGCTATGTTGGATTGACTTTCGTAATTTGCTTTGTAGTAAGATATAAAACAATAATATTCCTGTCTGAATCGAATGGTTAGTCACTCTTTCCTTAAGACTATATTCGCCCCTTATTTTTGCTACACAGAGTTACTGCGAATTAGTTTTCCAAGATAAGATAGGCCCAAACTTTAATATGTACTATAATTTGTTGTGTAGAAACAAAACTAGTGCTAAACTATAAATAAAAGAAGAAAATTATAATAAGAAAAATTATTTAAAATGATAATTTTTCTAAGAATTTGAGAAGGATTGAATGATTTTTTTAAGCAAGTATTTTGGGTGGATTTTGTAACCTATTTACAGGTTTTCAAACACCCATTATTTGGTCTTATCTCCGATGTCGGCATCCCAATTGAAATATTACCGTTGACCTTTTTATTACCTTCGGCATTAACAAATATTATAAGAATGTTGTTGACATGACTTGAACCCAAGTCTTTAATATCAACACCTCTCTCTTATACAACCGAAACAATATTAATTGTTGATTACATGGATAACATATAATATATTTATTATATACTTTTAGATAATGAAAATATCTAACAATCCTTCCTTATTTTCATAATCTTCAAATCCTTTTTCTTTAACATTCTTCTTTCTCTTATTAAATATAGTATACATAATTAAGAGGTGTCTTTCGACTTGAACCTTTACATAGTATATTTCACAAAATATCTGAATTTTTAGTAGCGTTAGCTTTGAATTAAAAAATCTTACAGTGATATCTTGCTCTATAGACATATACTATATCTTTTATAGTTTAAGGAAACCTAACACATTTATAGCCTTGTGTTTACCTCTTGGGTTTCGTAAGTGACTTAGAGATAAGCCTTATGTCTTGCAGAAGCGACCCACTTCTTTCACTTACATAGGTGAATCTAATTAGATGCAATTGTATGACCTGCATCTTCCAAACCAGACATAGATTCATTAAAGATTTACCCTACCCTCATTGTTCTCCATACAAACATACATTATCTTTGAGATGGTTTTGAAAAATTTATTTTTCATACTTGTCTAGTGTATAACTGGTTATTACTATAAGTATTTTTTCATTGAACTAATATACCAGATGTTACTCAAATATTTAGTTGGGTTCCACTTATAGATTACCTCTCATTTAAAGGCTTTAAACTCATCTCCCTGGAAGTCTTACATATTACATCCTTGCCTAGGCCTTTTGTAAAAGGATTTGTCAAATTTTTCTTTGACTTGACATAGTTAAAGGTAACAACCCCATTATTAATTTGCTCCCTTACATAACTTTGTCTTAAAATTATATGTCTAGACTTCCTGTTATAAACCTTGTTATAAGACCGTGATAATGTTGCCTCGTTATCACAATATATTGAGATAACTGTCATTGGTTTTGGCCAAAGTGGTATCTCAAATAATAAATCCTTAAGCCATTCGGCTTCTTTTACTGGAGTTGATAATGCAACAAACTCAGATTCTATAGTTGAATGTGTTATCAAGGTTTGTTTCTTGGAACCCCAAGAAATTATCCCTCCTCCTAAAGTGAATATCCATCCACTTGTAGACTTTATTTCATCCGAATCCGTTTGCATCCATGTACCCTTTTACCACAGTTGGGTATCCTGTATAGCATAATGCATAGTTCATTGTGCCTTTAAGATATTTAAGTATCCTTAATACTGTATCCCAATGAACCTTACCTAGATTATGAGTAAACCTACTCAATACTCCTACTGCAAATGTTATATCAGGTCTAGTACACTGCATTGCTTACATTAGACTGTCAATTACACTTGCATACTCTAACTGAGATATGCTATTTCCTTTATTTGGAAATAACTTAACAGAATGATCATATGGGGTAGAGGCTATCTTGCAATTCTTGTGATTAAACTTTTTTAACAATTTCTCAATATAATGAGACTGAGTTAAAGAAATGGTATCTTGAGACCGCACAATTTTAATACCTAAAATTACATCAGCCTCCCCATATATTTCATATCAAAAGTAGCAGACAAAAATGTTTTAGTTTCTAATACTACATTTTCACTAGTACCAAGCATATCATCAACATATAAACAAATTATAACACCAAAATCTTTACTAAACTTAGAATAAACACATTTATCCGATTTATTTCTTTTCAACCCATTTGAAACAATTATTTGATCAAATTTTTCATGTCATTGCTTAGTTGCTTGTTTTAGACCATATAAAGATTTAATAAGTCTACAAACTTTTCTTTCTTGACCTTTCAAAACAAACCCTTCTGGTTGTTCCATATAAACTTCCTCTTCTAAGTCACTATTTAGAAAAGCAGTTTTAACATCCATTTGGTGTATAACAAGTTTATGAATTGATGTTAATGCAATTAATAACCTAATGGTACTAATTCTTGCTACTGGAGCATATGTATCAAAGTAATCAATTCCTTCCATTTACTTAAAATATTTGGCTACCAGTCTAGTTTTATACTTATCAATGGATCTATCTGATTTTCTTTTCCTTTTAAAGATCCATTTACAGCCAATGGGTTTACAACCATGAGGTAAATCCACTAAGATCCAAGTCTTGTTACCCATGATAGAATCCATTTCATCATTAATGGCTTCTTGCCAAAAATCTGAATCTTGAGAGGACATAGCTTCTCTAAAAGTCAATGGATCTTTATCACTAGAATCATGCTCAGTCACAAAAACACTAGAAGAAACAATAGTATCCCTGTTTCCTTCTACTAGGTACATGTAGAAATCAGGGTCATAAGATTTTTCTATCCTTGCTCTTTTACTTCTTCTTGGTTCTATTTCTTCAGTAGATGTAGTAAGTTTCATTTCATCATTTGTTCCATGATGAATTATTTCTTAATCCTCTTTATCAGTGTCTTCTGTTGACCTTTTCTCTAAAGAAAGAATTCTCAAAGAACTTAACATCTCGACTCCAAAATTATATTTTGGCCAACAGAATTTGTGGATTCCATGGTCAAAAATTTATAGGCTTTGCTATTTCGTGCATAGCTTATAAAAGCATACTCAATTGCTTTAGCACCAAGTTTAGGCCTTTTAGGATCAGTTAACCTTACTAATGTTTTACATCCCCACACCCTTAAATGGTCAAGAGAGGGTTTTCTCTTTTTCTACAATTCATAAGGTGTAATATGAGTTTTCTTATGAGGTATACGATTAAGTATATAACAAGCAGTCATTAATGCTTCACTCCCATAAATTTTTAGTCAAACTAGAAGTAAGAAGTAATGTATTAATCATTCCTTCAAGCGTCCTATTTTTTCGTTCTGCCACTCTATTTTGTTGAGGACTATAAGGGGCTGTAGTTTGATGAATTAAACCATAATTCTCACAAAAATCATTATAAGAGAAGTATTCTCATCCTTTATCCGATCTAAGAATTTTAATTCTTCGATCTAATTGATTTTCAACTTCAACCTTGTAGATTTTAAATTTTTTCTAAAACCTCATCTTTAGTCCTTAACAAATAAACTTGAGTGTATCTAGAACAAACATCTATAAATTTTATAAAATATCTTTTTCCTGCCGCCCTCAAATTCACAAATATCAGAATGAATTAATTCTAGTAATTGTGAATTTCTTTCTACTTTTTTAAAAGGCTCCTTAGCAATTTTAGATTTAACACAGCACATTTTTCTAAATTAGAAAAATTAATCTTAGGAATCAAACTAAGATTACTCATGCTACGCATACTTTTATAATTTACATATCCTAATCTAGCATGCCAAACATTAAAAGTAGAAATCATATAAGTAAAACATGAATTTTCATTAATAACATTTAGTTTGTACATGCCATTAGATTCATATCCTTTTCCTACATACATACCACCCTTAGACAATACAATACAATTAGCGTCAAACAAGACTTTTATGCCATGTTTGTTTAAAAAACTAATAGATACAATGTTTTTCCTAATTTCTGGAATATGAAGAACATCATTAAGAGTAATTGTCCTTCTGGATGATAACTTGAGAATCACCTTGCCTTTGCCATCACTTTTGCAGTTGATGAATTTTCTATGAATAGTTCCTGACTATCCTTCATAGGTTCATAGGCTTTAAATATTTCTTTATTCTTGACAATATGCTTTGTTGCTTCAGAATCGATCCACTATTCTATGTCGTTTCCAATCACGTTAGTCTCCATGATCATAGCAGCAATATCCTTATTGTCTACCATATGTGCTTGGTCATTCTTTTGTTGCATTTGCTTCAAGTACAAAATACATTGTTTCTTGAAATGTCCTGGCTTACCACACTTCCAACAAGCACCTTTCGGTTTTTTATTTTCGGAAGTGCTATGTTGACCACCACGCTTTCTTTTATTGTTGCCCCTTGATTTAAATGCATTTTCTATGACGAGCTTTAGCACTTTTGCTTTCTATTTTCAATTTATCCAAGTTTCGAGAATTTTCTTAAACTTGGAGAAATTTAATAAGTTCTTGCTTAGTCATTGCATCTTTCTTTTGTTTCAATTCCTTTCGACAATCTTTCCATGAAAATGGTAATTTGAAATGATTGTCGATACTTGAAACCCTTCGTCAAGGTTATGGCCTTCCGACACAATTTGATTCAAAATAATTTGAAATTCATGTACTTGCAGCATAACAGATTTGTTATCTATCATTTGATAATCAAATAATGAACTTAATAGAAATTTTTTATTTTCAGCGTCCTCAATTTTGTATTTGTTGTCGAGATTCTCCCATAATTCCCTTGCCGTCTTTTCCATGAATTTGGCTTCATACACATCGTACAACAAATTGGATAATGCATTTAAAATGTACCCTTTACACATGAAGTCATCTTGTTCCCATTTTATTCAATTCTTCATTTCTGTCGGTGTTTCATTTTCCTTTTCTTCAATTTTCTCTTCATTTAGCACACGAGAGATTTTTAATGTCGTTAAGCAAAAATACATTTTACTTTTCCAACGTTTGAAGAATAATTCATCAAACTTATCGAGTTTGTTAATTTGATTCAAGCTATTTTTTCAATTGTTGTCCTCCATGGTATTATGGTATTAAGATTGTTGTAATTTGCTTTGTAGTAAGATATAGAACAACAATATTCCTGCCTGAATCGAATGGTTGGCCACTCTTTCCTTAAGACTATATTCGCTCCTTACTTTTGTTACACAAAGTTACTGCAAATTAGTCTTCCAAGACAAGACATGCCCAGACTTTAATCTGTACTAGAATTTGTTGTGTTGAAACAAAACTAGTGCTAAACTATAAATAAAAGAAGAAAATTATAATAAGAAAAATTATTTAAAATGATAATTTTTCTAAGAATTTGAGAAGGATTGAGTGATTTTTTTAAGTATTTTGGGTGGATTTGTAACCTATTTATAGGTTTCCAAACACCCATTTGAAGAGTTATGTCGATGCCATGTTGTCGTTATGTAATTTTGGTCCTAACTATATCAGCATATCCCAATTGAAATATTACCGTTGGCCTTTTTACTGTTGGCATTACCGTTGGCCTTTTATAATTTTATTAAAAAAATATTATAAGAATGTTGTTGACATGACTTGAATCCAAGTCTTTAATATCAACACCTCTCTCTTATCCAACTGAATCAATATTAATTGTTAATTACATGAATAACATATAATATATTTATTATATACTTTTAGATAATGAAAATATCCAACATTGACTCTTTACCATTGAGGTACCCGTGTCCGACACTACCCATGTCCGACACTACCCTTGTCTTACCCTTGTCTTACACTCGAATCTCGAACAAGGGTGTGGGAGCTGAACACTAAATATTAGTGTAAGAAATTGGAAAGATTGGAAGTACCCTTGACGAACTCTTCTTGAAAGAACTTGTGTCTGATCGGACACTCTATCCGAGTCCATATAACTTAGTACATGGCTATGTTTATATAATTAGAACCTATATGAAAGTTGCCTATTATAGATAAAGTTATGTATACAATTGTTTCATTTTGTTTAATCATTTCTTCTTTATACATTGATACAACAATTCTTCCCTAGTACTGGTTTGTGACTTATGTCCAATGTGGATTACTACATTGTTGCGGTGTAGGAACTGTACCTAAAAAGGTGGTTTATTGACTTCTCCTCTCTAGATACTGGCTATAGAATGGTTTATTTGGTCTCACTCATTTTTTTTGGCTAAATATCTCACTCAGTTTTTTGTTTACACCCTCTGTATTAGTTCTTTCAATTTTGCCTAATTATAATTGTTTGTGTTATGAATACTAAATTACTAATTATGATGCGATGGGAGGCATATGTAATTAAGTTTTCCGAGGACAAAGGTGTATTAGAGCTGTTTTCCATGTGAGATAAAGAGTAGCATAGATTTACACACATAAATTGAAAACATGAATAGTTTCCGCTGCTATAATTTGACTTGGGCAAGTTTTCATATTAATTTTCTCTTACCATCTGACAGTGAATTGCTGCAAAGTGAGTTTCTTAATGAACCGAGAGACAACTTACAAGAACGTGAAGTGGCAACAGAGCTTAAAGAAAGGATAGAGGAGCAAGAGTTGTTGTTGGAGTTCCTTTTGCTGATACAACAAAGAAAACAAGAAGCTGCTGATAACTTGCGTGAGATGGTTTCCTTTATTTCTTCTGATATAGAAGAAGTCACAAAACTGCAAACCGTCTTTCAGAGAAAAGGAGGATCTAGTCCTGAGCTTAGGGATCCTGCTTTAGGCCCCCTTTTAATTGACAATGACGATTCTGGCTGCTCAAAATCCAGAAAACGATTCAGGCCAGGGTTTGAGAATCATAGTGCAGAAGAATCTGATGGTCATCAAGATGAGTATCAGAAGTCAGAGGCTCCCACTGGAAATCAAGAAAAAATAACGTCCAGAAGTTCTCGATTGATGAGAAATTTTAAGAAACTAGAGTCGGCTTACTTTTTGACAAGACGCAGGGCTGTCAAACCAACAGGGAGACCAATTACAAGACATGCTCCAATAAGTAGTGATGGTAGAGGATCTATTGTCGTAAATGAAAGAAGTTCCAACAATAGTTTGTCATCAAAAGAGCGGTATGGTGAGGGCAGACAAAATGGATGGATAAATTCATTCCTGGAAGGTCTGTGCAAGTATTTATCTTTCACAAAGTTAAATGTTAAGGCAGACCTGAAGCAAGGGGATCTTTTGAATTCTTCCAACCTTGTATGCTCTTTAAGTTTCGATCGTGATGGCGAATTTTTTGCAACAGCTGGAGTAAATAAGAAGATAAAAGTATTTGAATATGATACAATGTTAAATGAAGATTGTGATATCCATTACCCTGTTGTTGAAATGTCTAGTTTATCAAAGCTAAGCAGTATATGTTGGAATGGCTATATCAAAAGTCAGATTGCTTCTAGTAATTTTGAAGGCATAGTGCAGGTAGGTCAGCCCTATATCTTATTTTTCTTAAGCTTCAAATTACTTTTGTGGTGGGAATCAACTGGATTATTTGGGACTTTTTCAGGTGTGGGATGTTACGAGAAGTCAAGTTTTTATGGAAATGAAAGAGCATGAGAGGCGTGTGTGGTCTGTCGACTTTTCAGTAGCAGATCCAACAATGTTGGCCAGCGGGAGCGATGATGGTTCCGTTAAGCTCTGGAATATCAATCAGGCAATTCTACTTTTGCACTTGGTGGATGTCAGCTTTGAAACTAAACGTACTGCAGTCATCTAATTACTATTGCTGTAGATTAATTTCTGGATGTGTAATAAGTTGTTTGTCTTACATGGGTTGCTACTGCAGGGAGCAAGTGTTGGTACCATCAAAACTAAAGCAAATGTCTGCTGTGTTCAATTCCCCTCAGATTCTGGCAATTCCCTTGCATTTGGTTCAGCAGATCATAAAATTTATTATTATGATCTCCGCAACTTGAAAATGCCTCTATTCACATTGACTGGTCACAACAAAACTGTGAGCTACATCAAGTTTATAGATTCAATGAATCTTGTGTCTGCTTCCACGGATAACACATTGAAGCTTTGGGATCTTTCAATGTGCACTTCCCGAGTTCTTGACTGTCCTCTTCAGTCGTTTACAGGCCACTTGAATGTGAAGGTAATTTTTTCCCCTTTCTATTAACTCATGAATCTATCATTTTTATCCTTTTCTTGTTACCATTCATTGGTTACTCAGTGCATTTGAATAAGCAATCTGCAAACATTTCTGGCTGGCACAAAACACAATCACCGACAAGAATAACTAAATGGTTGAATTGGTTTATAACGATTCTTAATGTTATTAATTGTTAAGATTTTACCTATCCCATTTCCAAAAGGATGAGCAAAGCACAATTTGCACACATTAAGAAAAGTAAAAGTAGAGGAAAGAGAGTAAAAAGTTCCACATTTATCCTTATTAGTGGGCCCACAAAATTATATAAAGTGATGAGTACTTTTCTTTTTGTATACTCATGGACCCCACTAAATGGCTTGGCACTTTATCTCATCCTTTTGGGGACAAAAAAAATTGTACCTTTAGTCATCCTTTTGGGACAGGAGTAACTAAATGGTTGATATTTTTCATAGCTAACAAAAGTAGTGTATTGGCAATTATATAGCACCCATTTAATATTTATCTACTTACAGTAATGGTCGGTCTAACTATTGGTCTATCATTCTTGAATTTATCAATATTGCTTTCTGTTATGAGTGCTGTTTTACAACTATCAGTTAGTTGTACATGGAAGTTAATGCTTGAAATATACTTCACTCACCAATGCATGTTCCTCTTCTCCAGAACTTTGTAGGTTTATCCGTATCTGATGGTTACATTGCTACAGGCTCAGAAACAAATGAGGTACTTCATGTCACTTCACTTCGATCTTGATAATTAAAGCTTACGATTTATTAATAGAATTTCTTTTCCTTTTTGAATTGTTTCTTACTTGAGACAAAAATGATTTAGTGAGAATTTTCATACGTAGAAATAAGGGTGTGAGGCTGCTAGAAGAAGGGTAGAATAACCTATTTGGCACAAGTTCGATCTTGGTCATGGAATAAACTATGGTTAGATATGTTCAAGCTCATTCAAGATGAGATGGACTTGATTGAGCTTGGGTTTCTCTTCATTGTTTCTTATATTCTTCCCTTTTAGATTGCTTCCAGATCCACACGCATTTTATTTACTAAATAATTTATCCTTCCCGTTTGATCTTTTTAACATTTTTTTTAATATTTGAAACATGTTCTAATACCGTCATATTTTTTGTGAACTGTTAATTATTTTGGTTTTTCTGTTATCTTTTGTGAAAATTTTCTTTTGGTTTTAAGTAAAGTTACAGCGATTGGTATAACATTTCTTCTATATCCAGTTTTAGTTTTTATCATCTTCTTCCCGTCTATGTACAGAGACAGATTTTTATTTCCAATTGTGTCCAAGAAGTTCCAACTTTTTACTCGTTATGGGAAGATTAGAAAAAGTAAATTACTTAGTAGCTAATTAATGTACAGGGTAAACCTTCCTGCAACAGCTCTTTCTTATTCTTTTTCATTTTTTACCTTATTCTAATGGGCATAAATATTGTTTGATACTTGTTAGTGAATTTTTTCTGCCTGTTAATTGTTGTTGACGTTACGTATTCATTGACCAGGCACTGATGATTTTCTTTATTGTTTAGGTCTTCATCTACCACAAAGCTTTCCCAATGCCTGCTTTGTCATTTAAATTCAACAGCACAGACCCACTTTCTGGTGCCGAAGTTGATGACAGTGCACAATTTATCTCATCCGTATGTTGGCGTGGTCAGTCCTCCACCTTGATTGCTGCAAATTCTATGGGAAATATAAAGCTTTTGGAGATGGTTTAGGTTGGTCAATTGCTTTAGAAGTATTCGTCCTCCCGTTAAAAGAAGAGAAAAGGTAGTCTTGCAGCCCAGGATTTTTAGTGGCTGAGATCTTCTTCTTTAAGCTACAAGATAAAATTTGGATCAACTGAACAAATTTTGCCATTAGCTCATAGTGGGGTGGTGTTAAAGTGAGAGTATGAATGATCCCTTGATCACATGTATTTGTAGATAAGAATTTAGATGAGGAAAAAGATAAGATTAATAATTTACTGTCTTGTATATGATGTATTTCTTACAGTTCAGATTCATTACATACAAAAATGTAAGTGTAGAATCATTGTTGGTAATGTTTTGCCTGGACGAAACAATTTCTATAAAACATACAATAAGAGATTTAGAACACCATATTCCTTTCGTTTATGGTCATGTTCAGCATATATAGTAAGAAAAGGGTGAGATTTGTTTTGCTAGACGGCTAGTGCTTGAATTTGAAATTCTTTTATGAAAATGATAACTTGAAGGTTTGTACTTTTAACAAGGTCAGGCAGGAATTATTTAGAACATAAGAGGAACTAGTGTACCTAACCGGGGATTCTTTTTTAGCAAATGGCAACACCACTTGCTGTTTAGGCAGGCTCGGACTTTGCAAAGAGTATATATAGAAGAGTACCTGAGAGTCAAAAATCCAAATTTCAAGAAGATAGATCAGGCATAAATAAATTATACATTTCTCAAATGATATCCATAACATTTGCTGTAGTATTTGTGACATAATAATTTTTAATTTACATAGAATATAAGTAAAGACATGGTAGAACTTCATGTCATTTTTTAGTCTAAACTTCAATTTATCTATAATTTTTGGGATGGAATAATAACAAAATGAGGGAGTAATTGACAACTTGTGAGGAAAAGGGAAAAGCTACTCTAAAGTAAATGTGTTGCACAAACAGAACCTACAAAAGCAGAGGTAAAATCGAGCTTTTGCCTTTGATACAAACATCCCAACTCTTATTGTTGGGCTTGCGGATTCAAATAGGTAAATTTATGTTGTATACTTTCCATCCGCAAGCAAAAATGCTACGACTTGTTTTCCCCTTTTTTTTTGTTTAATCTAAACAAGAAGAAATCTACTGACACTGGCTTTGGTCAGACTTAGCTGCTAAAATTAATCTATCTACAAGGCCGCGAAGCCTATGAGCTCCAGGACCTGGTTTAAGCTTGTTAGGATTCCCAACCTTGGAACAACGAGGATTGCCGGTACACCAACCACCAGGCGTGAAGCTCCCATTTTTTCGGCCCAGTAGCTCCTCGTCAATTTTGTCCAAAACAGGATCATCTCCCCTGAATTTACGTGCAAAGGCAGCACCACTTTCAATCATTTTGCTCGAGTCATTAAGGGACAGGATATGAGGATGTTGTTTTGGAGGTAAGTCCCAAGCAATGTAGTGCATGTCATGGTTAAGTACAGTAGGAACATATTCTGGCGCATTGCATATGACAGTTTGAAAGTAACCTTCAGGAGAGGAGACAAAATTTGTGTAGTACATGAGTAGTGTTCTAGGAAGATTATCCCAACCCCATATGAGGTACTCTACAAACGAACGTGAGAGGATCATCCAAGCCGAACCTGAAAACATCGGATCTATGTTATGGAATGCCATAGTTTTCAGAAAATAACTAAATTTCAAAAATTGGAAGGCAAAATAAGTGGTACAGTGTGTATAGACTAGACTATAGAGATGCAGATTATAATGGCCATTAATTCTCTGATTTGATTCCACTTAGATCCCTATCTTGAAGTAATATCGTTCTTTGTACTTGCAACAGGATAATTTTTGCACTTCATGATGATTAAAGTCAGGAGTGTGCTTCTGAGCTCACGCACAAAGGGATGGTTTCACAATTACTGGCAGATTGGAGGTGAAGAAAATGTGACATATGGCAGTCCTCTTGGTCTAATTAACCAAAATCAGCATGCAGCAACTTTGTTTGAAAGTGCTAGTTCCACCAAAAACATAATAGAACTCGCAGATTTTAATATCTCACTGATTGAATTTAAGTAAAGCAGTTCGCGGACATGTCAGATTGGTCACATAGACATATACATACAAGTGTATCAATTAAGTCAGTAGGTTTAACCAACTGCAAATTGATTTCAGAGGGTGAGACTTCCAAGTACATCTCTATTTCATGTTATTTTCTAGCTTCGAATAATTCAATTGCACTGATCTCAGAAGGATCAGTTTTTGCAAGGGAAAGAAAAGATCATGGAGAACAAAATAAGATTATTGCAATTTTTCTTTCATGTTGTTTTTCTACCTAAAATAAGAAGGCAGCAAGAAGAAACTGTTATCGGGCATATTAAATAAAGATACCTCATATTCCCCCAAACAATAGCTGAACTAACCAGATAAGAGAGATCGACTAATTAAAAAATAAACTATTAACATCAACTAGCTGAAACTTCAATCCAAGCTAGATACTTAAAATGCACAATTGCACATGGGTTCAAACCAATTCAAAATGGTGACCTTGAGATTTGCATGGAAAAACATATCCATCTACTTTTCAGTAATCACAACAAGGTATAAAATAATTAAACGAGGAAACTAACCAGTAAACAACTTAAAGGCTGTAGGCAAAGTTCTCCGAGGAGTGACCCAAAATATATCTGACTTTGTCGATTGGTAAAGCCCTGGATCTATGATCAATGGCATTGCCCTTTGACCCCTGCATATAAATCAGACATAGTACTATTAATTTTAGCCGTTTCTAAATATGGTTACACAACAGGGAAAGGAGGTGGGGGGGACAGTTATATAGCTTACTCCTTCCATCCCAATCGGCTTGTGTATTCAATAAAATTCAGGTCTCGTTTCAAATCACGAAATGTGGAGAGAAGATCTGTTTGCAAGAAGCTAAATAAATCAAACATTTTGGTAATAGAAACTCAACTGAACTTTTTTCATAAAAAAGTAAAATGCAAGAAAAGATATGGACAAACCATCTTGAGTCACCAGAGGATAATCAGAAGCACTGAGGTTAATAAACCAATCCCAATCTTTAGTTCTCTTGAGAAGGATGGCACATGCATGAAGAGTATTAGCAACCATGGTGGGTCCTCTATAGGTAACCATATTAGCTTTGGTAATCATGAATACATTCCCAACCTTGGAGAAAAGTGGTTGCTTTTCCACTCGGGAAGCCAGCTCCAATCTCTCCTCTGTAGGCGATTCTAGGTCCAGATGAACTACATAATGGTTCAATGGATGATATAGTGTATGAAGAGTTCTCCAAAGCTTTTCTAAATCACCCTTTGACCCAGAAATCAAGTAAGCAAAACGAGGAACAGCAGGAATAGCAGGAGGAGGTGGAGGTTGTATAATTTTTCCTTCAGAAAAAACTGTCCTTGTTTGATTTGCCATTACACGCGAAGGGAAAATTGAGAAGATCGAATTGAAGGAATGAAGAGAAGAAACTAGACCCATGTTGAAGGAGGTTGCAATAAGGAAAACACATACTAGTGAACTTATAACAAGAGGAAATACCCATCTCTTCTCCATGTTTAAGGACCCCATTTCTAGAACTTTTCCCGAGTTCCACCCAAAATTTCTCATATCCCAATTCTCCTCAATCCTTGAACAATTTGTATCAGTTATGAAAGGTTGTTGCTGATAATTAGCTATCACAAAAGGTCTAAATTCAGATCAAACCCTTCTTCATAAATTCCATAATAATGTACTCTGACTAAAGCTGTCAGATAAACAACCAAGGACAATAACTCAGTGTTCCGTCGTGTTAAATTAATACCTTCTATAAAAAATAGATAAAATTTAAACAGGATTCCTTACGAACTAGCTTAACTATTGAACTGCAGACAAATAAACTAATCTTATGTGAATGTACACATATACAATCAACCAAATATTACATCAAGAAAACCCAAAAGAGCACACAAATTGGATCAAACAAACAATATAAATTAAGCAAAAAATCTCATCGGTGGCAGCTGAGCTGTTAATAATAATAATATGTTATTTATTATAAATCGCATTTCAAGAAAACGACACAGTTCTAGCCAAAACAATTCCAAATCTCGGGACAACCTATGAACATTACTTTGTCAACACTTCAGCAGAATCCCCAATATATTAAAAACAATGTCTCAAAAAGCAAATTACAGGGAACGCATATATTTAACTACCAATAAACTTATAATAATTAACAACCCAAAATCCAACCCAACTCACAACTGGGTATGTATATATTATAAATTATAAAATTCAAAGATTTGAATCACTGAATGAATAATATTATATTGAAATAAGCTACAAAAAATGAAATCAAAAGGGTACCTTAATATAAGGAAAGATATACATACATGTGCAGTGTATGTATAAATTTAAGCAGAGAGAATTAAATCACAACATTATTGCAAATCAGTGAGATGGGGAGAAGAAGAAGGAGAAGGGGGTGGAGCAGTGTTTGAACACGATCCAGAAGAGAGAGAAAAAAAAATTGTGATGTGAAAAACGACAAAATAAAAATAAAAGGGGTAGACGTGACTCGTGAGCAAATAGATTAGACCATGTGTTCTCTTCTCACTCTATGATCTCTTATTGCTCATCTTGGTACTGTGAATTTCTGTTACTTTTTTCCGGGAAAAATGAAAACACACGAATATTATATATATATATATATATAAAAGAACTAGTATATTCTATGGGAATTTTTCCTAAATTGATAGGCACCTGAATATTCATGAGTGACACTTTTACTACATTGGGAAGGACTTTTACTTTAGTTACCTTTTTTTCAGGACATTTATATATTTACTCCCTTCCTCCATAAGTAAGTGACATTTTTTATTAATTTATTTATCTTTTATAATTTTATAAGAGAAAAAATTATTTATTTTTTTATATCATCCTTACTTTCTCTTATTGTTCCAAGAAATTATTACATTTAGTATTAATAGTTTTCAACTTCTCATAGAGGGGTAGTGATGAAATTTTATATACATTTTAATTATTAAATGATAGTATTAAATGATTTTTTTAATTTATGTGCAAAAACTTTAAACCACACTTATTTAGAAACGGAGGGAGTATATTTTAAGGAAAATTTCCTTAAAGATAATTGTTAACGCCAAGTTTCGTCTGCGCGTCCAATCACAAAATTCACGCGCTGAATCCTGCACAATAACAGATCACACAGAAGCTTGACGGCCGTACCGCCGGGGGATAGCTCCGGTGTGAGAATAAGCACAGGCCGTTCACAAGGTTTAACAATGGAGGTTTATATGTTTAGTGCTCAAAGTAGATATATTACCTGTTAATTGTAACCTTGGCCTTGTATTTATAGAGCTCCCATCACCTTGGTATCCTCTTCTTTGGATTAGAGTAGGACTCCTAAATATGTTAGCTACCATATTTGGGTCCAACACAATCTCCTTGAGAAGTGCAAGTGGAATCCCTTTCCACCACTACATCCAGAGTTACCTTGTTGACGTAGGATTATGGTTGACACCCTTAATCACGTAAACTCCTTGTCGCACCAACTCTGCATGTGAACTGCTCATACGCTCAGGCCCAAACCAATAGCCAAACCCAATAGGCCCGAACTCAAACCTTACGATGACCACGGGCCCCAGCCTATTGGGATCGGGTAACCGACCCCGATCTTACATCTCTGAACATACGAGTCCGACCTCCTATGACCCGACTCAAGCCTTCAGCCCAAAAGAGGGTCGGGAAAACACTCCCGAACATTGCCCCCCAGTCTCTTGTTATAAGATATTTATGACACGAGACTTGAAAGGACATGAATTCTGATAGTCACGCCATAATGATGAGTTGTCTCGAGAACCCAAACGGTTTCTCCTCGGTCCGCGAGCTAGTACACGTTTTCTCATAACTGGGCCCACCTGCCATAAATAGCCGCCTTTGGAAGCCGTGCCAGACGGGCTATATAAGCCCCCCAACATTCAGCAGCGTCACTTTTTCGAGCCTTTAATATTTTGAATCTCTGTCGAACTTTTCCGGCAAGAGCGATTTCCGGCGAGACACTCATTTTTCCAGATTTCTTCAGTCCGTGCCATTTCTCCACTAAGCTCTTGTCTTGTACCTCTCTTCCCTTCAAACCACCATAAATGGCTGATTCCAGCGATCCTCGTCCCACACCAACCATAGCAGCCGGCACTCCCACTCTTAACTCCGGTGACCTTCTCCAAATCGAGCTGGAGGCTACTCCGGTCGAACTCTCCGTGGAGAACGCCGAAACCAGAATTCGCCAACTCTACGCTTCGAAAACCGACTACGCTGTCATCAACACCAAATCTTCCATCACCCACTCTCAACTGTCGGACATCCAAACTTTATTCAACATCCCCAAAGAATACAAGCTTCGGGTTCCCGAGGCCAGCGAGAGGATGTACCACCGACCCGAGGGCGAATGGGTAGCCGTCCATCTGTATGCCCTAAGGTACGGGGTTCGGTTCCCCCTCCACGAATTCATCTCTTCTTTCCTCTGCCTGGTAGGGATCGGGTTCTCCCAGCTGGCTCCCAACTCCTATATCCAGCTGATCAGCTTCATCGCCCTCTGCCAGGAGGCTGGCATCACCCCCGGGCTGGATTTCTTCTTCGTCCTATTCTCGGTGGGTCGGTCAAAGGAGCCCGGCCTTCGGCATCTGAACCGTGTTCCTGGACGGGACACCTTCGTGAAGACCCCATCCAGCAACAAGGGGTGGCATTCACAATGGTTCTTCATGAGGGGAACCGATCTTAACCTTCTCCCCAACTGGGCCGGTCCTGAAGATGTCCCCATGAAGGTCAACAAATTTCCGAAGAGTCGTTCGGCAGCCTTCAAGAAGTTTTACGCCCTTCTGAGGCAGACTAATTGGGGTCTAGGAATCGTGTCCAACGAATCCTGGCTCTACGAACACGGCTGTAAGTTAATCTATCCGACCTTGTTTTCTTATTCACCCGATCTTTTGCTTCGATTTTCATAATGATCCTTTTATTTTATGTTGTAGTGACCATCTTCAAGCCAAACAATACTGAAGAGGCCCTGTCCCCACTGCCGATCCTTGTCGAGCCAATCCATCTCCCAGCCGCTGATGACTCTCCTTCAGACGAGGCTGTTCTAATTGCCGAAATGTCTGTCGGTTCGTCAACCGGCCCTCTTCCCGAACCTTCCAAGGCTGATGCTTCCACGAAAAGTGTGTTGCAGATGAAGGGGGCCGACAAGATGGCTTTACTAAAGAAGTCGAAGAAAAGACCTTCTGTTCGAGCTCCCCCCAAGGCCATCGTTGCGCCCCCGCCGAAGCCTGCTCTAAAATCAACTCCTCCACCTCCGATCATAGTGACGGTGGCCGAAGATTCGGAGGGTACTGAAGATCAGCTTCTGGAACCCGCTTCGAAGAAGCCGCGGTTGGTCGAGGGGCCCTCCCATGCCGAGGAGGTCGTTGCCCCGATCAATGCTTCTTCCCCGAAGTCCAAGGCTAGCTCTTCCGGAGGATCACCAACCACCTGCTGGCCGAAGAGCCCAGCTGACAAATTCCCTTTCCATTTGCTTGATCAATTCAGGCTTTCCGGTGATGATGAACGGTTCAAGAACTTTTCGTCAGAGGATTTTCTGGTATTTATCCTCATTTGTATATATGTCTTCATTCATTTTTTTTTTGCTGTCTGACCAATTCGCCTATGTATTTAGGCCAACGCCATCCTTGCTCGAGCTATCGCTCCCCTTGCCCGATCTACCAAGAGAGAGGTCCAGCTAAGAACCGACGTGGAGCTTCTCCAGGCCGAATTATCGGGTCGGGATTCGGAGCTGAAGAGGGAGCGGGATCTCCATGCGGATACCCGTAATAAAGTATCCCAGGCTAATCGCCGGATTGGCGAACTCGAAGAACAAAATTCCCTACTTCAACATGAGTTCGTCGGTCTCAACGATCATGCCAAAAAGCTGGTGCAGGATAAGGAACTTCTGGTCGAAGAGAATAGGACCTTGGTGGGAAACCTTCAGGTCATCGAAGGGAAGTTCGCGGGGGTTCACGCTCAGCTGAGTAACTTGATCCACGCGAACAACACTTTGATGGCCGAACAGGCCATCATCAAACAGGCTGCCATCAGGGAATACGAAGAATCGCCTGCCCTGACCGATAAGATTATGACCCAGTTTGCCGAGGGTGTTGAAGCTTATCGGGAGAAGGCCCGAGCGAAGCTTGTTGATGCTGGTTTGGACGCCTCGATCCTTGATTCTTCCGACGAGGAGTCCGAGGCCGAAGCCGATGCTGGTTCCCCTTAATTTTTTCTTGAATTTGTTCATACTTGTAATTTCCCTGTTTTTTTTTTTAAGTTTTGTAATTCAACCTGACCAGAGAGGCCGACGGTGTATGTACCCGAAACCTATCTGATCGGGAATTGTAAAACCTTTATAATATGAATGGAGACAAAAGATTTCTAAGTAGTTATCTCGATCAGTTTAACTTTATTTTTATCGCCCAGTTAGGTCATTTCTGACCGTCTGGTCCATTTTCGTCTAAAGTGTACTGTCTCGGATAGGTAACTTTTATCGATCAGTTATACTTGTGGCGTTTTATCAGCCAGTTAAGTTCTTTCGGACTGTCTGGTTGTTTTACGTTCGAAGCTTGTCTGATCGGACGTGTATCTTTGTCGATCAGTTACACTTGTGGCGTTTATCGATCAGTTAAGTTTTTTAGGACCGTCTGATCGTTTCACGCGCGAAGCTTATCTGATCGGTAAAGCAGTGCAAGATTAAAACGAAGTACAAACGTTTCTCTTGAGAGAAGTTTTCATTTCATTGATAAATCGCATAAATTACACCGTTATCAGGAAAGAACAGGCATGTATTTACTGGTAATATCTCCTAAGTCTTCCAGCATGCCATGTATTCTTTACTTCCGACCCATCCATTGCTCGAAGCCGGTAAGTCCCTGGCTTCGGCACTTCTAATATCTCATAAAGGCAGCTTTGGTTTCATCATCAACCACAGAAGACTGAAGAAAATTCGGATGATAAAAATCCCGAGGATAAAAATTCAGCCGATAAAAATCCAGCGGATATAAATATAGCGGATATAAATCTCGATGATAAAAATTCCGAGGAGACTTTTTGTATACTCTCTTATTTTAAGTTCCTTGTAAATAAGAGACTGGGGGGCAATGTTGGAGTGTGCTTATTTGGATAGTGAGAGAGTCCTTATTAAAATAAGATTGTATTTTCTTATTTGGTGGGATAAGGAGGTTTAATTTGGGAAGAAATCTATTAGCCATTAATTGCAGTTATAAGGTGATTCTGAAAAGGACTCCTACTCCTATCTATAAATACATCAATATGCAAGCGATTGAAGGAGGAAGGACACAAGAGATACAACACAAATACACAACTTGTACTCTCAATATTATTATAGTGGATTACTCTATCTCTCCGTGATTTTTTCCCAATTGGGTTTCCACGTAATTCTTATGTTCATACTTTATATTTCTTTATTTATGTTTATGTGAGTGTATTTCGTGAGTTTGATTTCACAACAATTACTCCATCAACCGTTGGCGCTATTTTGGCCTGCTGTTTTGGTGATTTCGTCAGGCGTACAAAATCGGGCGTTAACAATAATTATTATTTTCATAAAAAAAATTATATTTTAATAAGCTCGCACTCACGTGAACACGAGTCTCATTTAGTATTCTTGTGAGCACAATCTTCGAAAATATCAATTGTTGTAGTGGAATATTAATTGTCTTCCTAAAATTATATTGATAGGAACCTTAACATTAGGAAACCTATATTTCAACATTATTTTTTAATATTTTCACACGTAAGGTCCACATATTAGTTGATGTGTCGAATTTTTATTAGCTAATACGTGAGTTGTACGTGTAAAAATATCAAAAAATGATGTGAAAATATCAGTTCGCTAACATTATTAGCTACCAATTTTGGTTTGTTTTTGTTCGACTTTGAAGGGTTTTATAAAAATTATTAAAATGAAGAAAAAGGTGTTTAAAATGAGAAAATAATACTCCCTATAGGTTTAAGTGACATTTGAAATATGAAAATAGGAAGAGTAAATTTAAACACAAGGATTAATGGCCCAAAATAAATGACAGATATGAGTGACACATAATTTATACTCCCAAAGTTTCATTTCTGTTTCATAAAATTAGTTTCTTTTGTAGAATAAATAAATATTAAGCTAATATAATATATAGTGATCAAATGATGTTTAATTTACAAGTGGTATATTAGTAAATATGATGACATTCAATAATTTATATATATATATATATATATATATATATATATATAGGTTTTCTCTTATAAAGACTCAAAATAAGGACTCAAAGTAAGGACTGCATTTTTTTTTATTTTTTTTTTAAAACAACTAAAAAAAATATTTAATATTTTATGGAACTGAAAGTTTTAAAAAAAAAAGTGTTTTGGGTGTGATTTGGGTACGTATAACAAAAATATGTATGTACAGTCTGTGCAGACTGTACCACCATTTTTTGGTATAGGTATCCAAAACACGCCCAAAACATTGTATTATGAAAAAATTTCAGTTCTATAAAATATTAAATATTTTTTTTAATTGTTTTAAAAAAAAAAGCAAAAAAAAAATACAGTCCTTATTTTGAGTCTTTATAAGAGAAAATCTGTATGTGTATATATATATATATATATATATAGAGAGAGAGAGAGAGAGAGAGAGAGAGAGAGAAATATGTTTTTCATTAATTTAAACTATTTAAGATGATCTTCCAAAAAAATCTAGTGTGTCACACTAAATATATATTTTTTTCGTTAAAAGACATTATGATAGTAAACTTGAGATATTTGATTATTTTTGTGAAACAACATAAATTTACAGATGAAAACTCTTTCCGTAACACAAATAAAATATAATATGTATTCCTATATAAAATAAAGTAAAAAACAATAATTAAATACAACTAAATAATCTAAAGTGTAATCCATTTTTAAAAAAATATATTAATCGACTGAAATATATTAAAACTGTAGACGACTACATTGATAAAAAGATTATAGTTGTAGAAAGGTCATATGAAATCCTTGCAAACAAATAACTGATAAGAGATATCAAATCAGGAAGAATAATAATCATAACAATAACTAATGAACAATAAAAAAATATCTAAAATATATTTAAACTCCATTAAAAACAAAACAAAATAAAATACTCAAAATTGAACAATTTTCCAACACAGGCAGCTTAATAATAAACTATTATGATTATCACACATTTAAATATGAAAAATCTATCAACAATGAGCACAAATTATTCCAACCAAGAAAAGAATGTCTAGAATAAAAAAAAAAGATCTTACAAGAGAATATAATGAAACTCTATCACAAAGAGAAATAATTAATTATCTCATAAGAAAAGAGTAAAATCTAATATAGAAGTGAATAAAGTACTGGTAATAAAAAAATAAACACGAAGAAAAAGATATATAAAAGCGAGTCTTTCCAAAAAATTAAAAAAGAAAATTCAACCCAAATCTAAAAAGGATATTTTTAAATTAAACAGAGAAGAGAACAGAAAACAAAGAGTTAAGCGTGAGAAAGAGTCAGAGAGGGGGAGCATTTGTGTAGGGTGAAGTTCTCACATGTAACGGCGAAATCAGGAATAAATTTTAATAAGGTTAAAATTATAAAATTATTGCTAAATTATAAATAATTTGGTGGGGTTCGGGGACAGTGCTTCCAGCCCAATTTTTTTTAATAATTTTATACTTTTGGGTCTCACACACACACATATATATATATATATATATATAGGAAATTTCAAGAGCAGACATTAAATAACAAAACTCCTTAAAGAGCAGACATATTTAAACAAATCGTGTGTTTTTTTTAAAGCTCAACTCCCGTGTTTTTTTCAAGCCTTCTCTCTCCTCGATAGAAACAGAAGAAGTCAGCAAAACCAAGCCCTAGCTTTTGATTCCAGCCAAATCGATACAACAAAGAGATTCTTCTTCTCAATTGAAGGGAACAGAATCGATACAAGAAATAAACGAAGGGAGCAGAATCGATACAAGCCCTAGAATTCCTCCAGCCCCAAATCGATTTTCTTCTCAATTGAAGGGAGCAGAAGAACCACAGCCCCAAATCGATTATTCTCAATCGGTAAATCCTTTCTAATAAGCCCTTGAAATTGTGAACTGTGTTGTATAATGATGTCTACTTAATTACATGCCCTCGATGATGCTGAGGAGCTCTTCTGTTCAATTTCTAGTTTGGCTCTTTTCTGTTAATCTGATAGTATGAGAAATTCTTCTTCACCATCCCATCTCTGATACAATTTTGTTTACCATCTTTGATACATTATGCGATTGTCTTTGTGCCCGCCTGCCCGCCTGCCCATTTTTTTTTCTTTTTTCCATCACATGACGAAAGATATAGATTGATATGAGGATAAATATTTATTATTTTTTTACAAATTAGTTTTTAACAATTTCTAGAAAGGAATTACAAATCCAACTTACAAATTTCCATGATAATAATTTTCTACAAGCATGTTTCATAATATTCCATCGTTCCAAAATTGCAAATAAATTTTCTTTAATTCGCTTAAAATTAGGAATAAATTATAATTTTTAAACACTAAAGTAATGCAAATATTTTAACATGTCATTAATTATATATATTCTAGGTAGAGAATATATATAATTAATAATATGCTATAACTATTACATTATCGGTGAATATTAATATATTTAGATAGATATAAAACAAAGGGCTTAATTTTTTAAAATAAATTTATCATTATAAAAGTGATGATGTAGGAATATTACCCATCAGAAAAAGAAAAGCTAACAATCAAATTTTTATGCGTTTAGATGTAACATTGTAAATTGTTAAAGTTGTAAGCACATTTGGTTTATGTCGTTCTTCTTGGTTTTACTAGTCACCTTCCTTTTTCTTTTTTCATCAATGTTGGTTCATTTTTATTCGTTCTGAAGTTATATTACAAATACCCATTATTAAACTCTGTTTTTCGTGGCTATTTTATTCTTTTAGGCCTTAACATTGTTGATTTGTTATATGAAAATGAATACTCATGATGAACCTAGTGTCAAGTTATCATTTGTAAATTATCCTGATTACGTCAAGTTTTATGTTTGTCCAGGTATAAATATAATGGATGACATGGAGCATGAAATAGGGAGTTACGGGGATAATGTAGAAATGGAGCATGACATGGAGCATAAAATAGGGAGTTTGGAAATAGAGATGGATGGAGATGACTTGACTGCAGAGGGGTTGAATGTGGACAATACTAAAATTTTTGTCTACTATCCTCAAGTAGCCGATGAGTTTACGCCTAAGGTAGGTCAAGAATTTCAAATATTAGATGATGTTCACACTTTCTACAATACATATGCAATGCATGCTGGTTTTAGTGTATGAAAGTTTTATGAGAGAAAAAAGGCAGGAAGCAATGAGATTTGTAGGAAGGAGTATGTGTGTTCTAAGCAAGGAAAGGGCAAACTATTAGCCGATATGGTTGTAAAAAGAAAACGTGGATCTACAAAAGAAGGTTGTAGTGCAAAAATTGTAATGCTAAAAAGAAATGACCTATACGTAATTACTAAAATTGAAGAGGGTCATTGTCACCCATTGTCAACCCCACATAAGAAACATCTTTTACGATTGCATCGTAATGTGTCAACTGCCCAAAAATCTTTGAGTCAACAACTTGGCATGGTGAATATACCACAATCCCAAAAATATAATTTTCTTGCAGTTCAGGCGGGAGGGTTTGAAAATATTGGTTGCACGCAACGAGATTTGGTTGAGAGGCCGAGAATGAAATATCGTCATGACTTCTTAGTTCAAATGGTTGACATTTATACACACTTTATGTATTATAAATTTGAAGAAGAGTTGTGTGAAAGCTTGAATTATAGGTTTGATCTTATGAAGGAGGATGTCAACTACCATGACTATAAGATTTACAGAAGGAATGTCAACAACTGTAAAGTAAGAGAAATTCATTATGACAAATCTTTGGATTATGCAACATGCACTTGCAAAAAGTTTGAGAGTTTGGAAATTTTATGTCGGCATGTAATAGCTTATTTGCATAAGTATCATGATCTTGACAAATTACCTTCTAAATATATTTTGAAGAGGTGGACAAAGACAGCAAAATCAAGTGGTGTAATTGATGATAATGGTGTGACGATAAAAGATGACAAGCCATACTTACTCTTGCGGAGTCAATTGATTCAACAATCTTTAAATTTCATTGATAGGGCTCTCACAAATGAAGAAGCCACAAATGTTTTAAAAGATTGTTTTGTTAGTGTGGATAAAAAGATCAATCAAATTATTGGAAAGAATGGTTCCGAAAGAAACAATGAAATGGAGAGTGGTGGGATGACTGTATCCAAGTCGATTAACATGTCTTCTACTTATGATCATAATTATATTGAGCCAAACCAAGTGCGAGTAAAAGGGTGTGGCAAAAGGCTGAAGGGTGGCAAAGAAAAGGTTTTGGGAACAGCCAAAAATCACAAGGGTAGACGTTGTAATGGATGTGGTAAAGTTGGTGCGACACATGATAAAAGAAACTGCCTAGTGCTTAATAATCAGTATGCAAGTTTACGTATTTGTTTAAAATTGACTTTGCTATTTGTTTAAAATTGATTTTGACTTTGCTATTTTTTGAAATGTAGAATTGGAGCATCAAATGATGATGCTACTCAGGATACAATTGACAATAGAACTAATGATCATGAAGTATGTGAACTAATAGAACTTGTGTTTTTCTTTTATATCAATACCCATTCATGTTGACATAGAGATTCCATTGACAGTACTAACAGGCTTGCTTCTCATTGCTTTACAATGACAGTACTATCAGACTGCTTTTGTTAGTGTGGATAAAAATATCAATCAAATCTTGCAGCATATCCATCCTGCAACTCAAGACTATTTTGAAAAGCTAGATCAGATGGTTACCATGTGAAACTTTGAGGAAAAAATGAAGGGAATCCAATTTCTTTATGAGGAAATCTATATCAATATTCAGTCATGAGTTTTCTTGATTGTGTTTTGGCATATAGCTTTAATTTCTTATCACCAACTGTCTTAGTCTTATATCAATATTCAGTCATTCTGTTTTTGCCTGTACAAAAGAATGTAATAGTTTAGTAGTATTACAAAAGAATGTAATGGTTTAGTGGAATTTGTGTTCAGGAACTTCAATTTGTTGCTTTTGCCTGTACAAATACTTACCTTTAATTCAACTGGCAGGTTTCTTGTATCTTTTCCTGTCTCATGAACCCGTGTGATGGTTGATAAGAAGGGGGGAGAAGGAGAGGGTCCTCTAGACACCAAAGAAATTAATCCTGAAAATGCATTTCATTTTGCTAAGTCCAAAGACACCAATTTGTACCTGAATGTTAATATAATCAGGTATTTCCATTAAAAAGAAAAAGGTAAATATTGTTTAAAAGTGGGCTGTTGGATATTATTGGGAACAGCCAGTTGAGGAGTTAATGTTCAAAATCCAGAGTCAGCAAATTTGGATGGAAGTCAAAGAAAATGGATGCTCTTGAAGGAATTCTGCTACTTAATATGTCTGCTCTTGAAATTTACTCTCTCTCTCTCTCTCTCTCTCTATATATATATATATATATATATATATATATATATATATATACGGTCCGGATCTTAAGCTCACCCTTTATCTAACATACCTTGCTCACTCCCTTTTAGCGACGGACCGGGCGACGATTCGGTCCGTCGCTATATATTGTTCGTCACTATACGTTGTCCGTCGTTAAAAGCTAAGACGACGGTTCTATATATAGCGACGGACCGAATCGTCGCCCAGTCCGTCGCTAAAGGTGAGTGAGCAAGGTATGTTAGATAAGGGGTGAGCTTAAGATCCGGACCGTATATATATAAATATATACTATATTACAATGACAATATAATAAGTAATAATATATAGTATATATACACTATATTGATTCATAATAGATTTTTTTAATCACAATTGTTCATAAGTAATTAATTCAGTAATTATTTTTAAAAATAATATAAATTAGATTATTATTTAGTTTAAAATATTATAGAGTGATATACATATATTGAGAGAATATGAGTCATATGTGGTTAAAATTTAATTGATAAAATTATAAATTTTCAATTTGACTCCGTACAATAAAAAATTTATAAAATCTTAGTGGGATCAATTTATATATAATACTTAAAATTTTTAAAATTTACTTTATATTATAAAATAATTAGTTTTTTAATAAAATTAATTCACCCCACAATTTTATACGTGGTTTCACCACTAATGTAATCAATTTTTTTTGACATATGAACATTCCTTCAATAATACTAGTAGAGGTCCCGCTTTATAATACTACTACTGATAAATATGATAGAGAATTTGATACATTTAAATAGGAGTAATAAATAATCTCAAAGTCATTAATGAAATCTCTCAAATTAGAGCCCAATATCTCTTTTACCATGGTCTCAATATTTATGTTGCGTTTATGAGTTTAAATGAATGAGATGGGAAGAGAAAATACATGGGGGGAAGGGATGAGAAAGGAATGTGAATAGATTATAATTTTCCCTTGTTATGTACATTATGTTTGTGCATGAATTTTAGAAATTAATGAAAGAGATAAATTTTAATTATATTTTTAGAAGAAGTGAAGGGAAGAGAAATTATTATTTTTTAAAATTACACTGTTACTATATTACCTTTACATATTAATATAATAAATGACATAATTTATTTTAAAATGTTACTTTACGTAATATAAAATATCTAACTTTTTCATCATTTCTCATCCCTCCAATACTCCCACAATCCCACTTTTGGAGAGAAAATTTTGAGCTAAAAATAAAATAAAATTTACCTCCAAATTCCTTCATTTTCTCTTTAAAAAAACTCACATTTCCATGGATTTTAATTATTTTTTCTTTTCTTCCCTTCCCTTCCTTTCCCTTACCTTACCCTAATTTTTTTTACAAACACAGGCAGTGTGTTATTTTATATTATCACTAAAATAAAATAGATAAAAAATATGAAAAAAATTAAGTCATTAATATTTTTTTAAAAATTTATAAATGAGGGATAAAAAAGATTTAATTTCACTATTTAAAATGACAAATAAAAAATAACAGATGAAGTATGTTATTACATAAAATTCTTTGAAAAGATGTTAGACACATAAAACTATTTTTAGTACGTTTAAAATTTTTCAATATATTTGACGTTAACAAATTTCTATGAAGCATTAATTACAAGTGTGAAACCCTCTAAAATGTCACTTATTTATGAATGGAGGGAATAATAAGTAACAAATTATTTTATATAAAGAATAATTAAAAAGAAACGGAAGGAGTATGTATTAGAAACCAGAGTGATTAATATGAAAATAATTTTGATTAATTGACTAATATAGTGTCGATATGCATATCAAAAAATAATATTTTTATCTGTGTATATATTAACATTATATTAATCAATCGATCAACTTATTATGAAGTTAATTTCATCATAAATGAATTTATTAGAAATGTATGTTAGTGAATTAGTGAGATGACTAATCCTCCTCATACAGTAGTAGGTTGGTGAGTAAATTAATGGTGTGGCTCCCCCGCTATGTAATAAATATCAAGTTACACGGTCCAGATCTTAAGCTCACTCCTTATTCACCTCACCCGAGCTCATCCCTCCTTTAGCGACGGACCCGGCGACGGTTCGGTCATACAACCGTCGTCTATACTTTTGACGACGCTATATGTTGTCCGTCGCTAAAAGTATAGACGACGGTTGTATGACTGAACCGTCGCCGGGTCCGTCGCTAAAGGGGAGGTGAGCTCGGGTGAGTTGGATAAGGGGTGAGCTTAAGATCCGGACTCTCAAGTTACAAGTTTAACTTGTATGCCGACAAGATCTTAAACTGTTAACATGTTTTTGTTGTTTATTTTATTTTTAAAATGTTATAGCAAAGTGGAAAATAAATTATCTACCACACTAATATTTGTTATATATATTTTTAATTATATTTATTTAAATATAATTTAAAAAATATTTAAATAAATATGGATGAAAAAGAGATAAAAAGAGAAAATAAAAATAATAAATAATAAATAAGTCAGAGAAAATTAGTTATTGACTTATTGTGACAAATTCTAAAAAAATAACAACCACCCCCACCCCTCGCCCTCGCCCTCGCCCTCGCCCTCGCCCTAGCCTTAGCCATTTATAATATAAATAATTAGATTTTTATTTAAAATAGATAATAATATCTCCATTTTATTATAAAACTAAAGAAATCATGCACCAAAGAAATCATGAAGTTGCAAAAATATTATAGAATTAAGGAAATAACAAAATTGTAAAGATGAAAGTATCAGATAATTTTCTCTCTACGTATGTTTTCTTTCATTAAAGAAGTTTGCCTTTTATAGGCAAAAACTAAGGGAACATATATTCAACCAAGATCCACAAAATCATGGCTTAGACCTTAGTTTCTAGCTTCTAGCTTATGACTTTTGATAAAGGAGGAAATCATAATATTATAACACTCCCCCTTGATTTCATAAGATGGAAGATTATGTCTCATTAAAAACCTTGCTAAGAAAATCCAGTAGGAAAAACTTAGCGAAAGAAAAAAGAGTACATATCCCCCCTCAAAAGAAATTCATTATTCTTTGATGAAATGTTGTGATAAGTCTTTCAGTCGACGCATTCCAATCTTATTCTGAAGTTTTGTAAATGTTGCATTTGATAGTGACTTTGTGAATAAGTCGACTAGATTATCACATGATCAAATTTGACGCACATCTATATCACCCTTCTTTTGCAGCTCATGTGTGTAGAAGAATTTAGGTGAAATGTGTTTTGTTATATCTCCCTTGATGTAACCTCCTTTAAGTTGAGCAATGCATGCAACGTTATCTTTATATATAATTATAGGAATATCTTTGATTGATGGTAATCCGCATGACTCTTAGATATGTTGAATAATTGACCTCAACCAAACACTCTCTACTTGCTTCATGTATTACGAGAATCTTTGAGTGATTTGTAGATGTAGCAACCATGGTTTGTTTTGTGGATTTTCAAGATATAGTTGTGTCATAATATGTGAATACATAACATGTTTATGATCTCTCATTGTGTGGATCTAATAAATATCCTACATCAGCATATCCAACTAATCGCGACGTTGAATCTCTTGGAAAAAATAATCCAAGATCAATACTTCCACAAAGGTATCTCAAAATGTGTTTGATCCCATCCCAATGCCTCTTAGTCGGATAAGAACTATACCTTGTCAACAAGTTGACAACAAAAGTAATATCGGGTCGTGTACTGTTTGCAAGATACATAAGAGCACCTATTGCACTTAGGTATAGGACTTCAGGTCCAAAAACTTCTTCCCCATTTACTAGTGGTCGAAATGGGTCTTTATCAACTTCTAGAGATCGAACAATCATCGGGATAGTCAAAGGCTGAGCTTTATCCATATGAAAACGACTGAGAATCTTTTCAATATATGTGGATTGATGAACAAAAATTCCAGATGCTAAATGCTCCACTTGTAATCCCAAATAGAACTTTGTCTTTCCAAAATCTTTCATTTCAAATCCATCCTTTAAATAAGTAGCAGTTCTTGTGAGTTCTTCAGGAGTACCTACAAGATTCAAATCATCCACATATATAGCAATAATGGTAAATCCACTTTGTATTTTCTTAATAAAAACGCATGGGCATACTTGATTATTTGTATACCCGTTTTTTATTAAATAATCACTGAGTCGATTATACCACATATGACCAGAATGTTTCAACCTATATAATAACCGTTGCAACTTCATTGAATATATGTGGCAGGGTTTTTGTGGTTCAGCCATTTTTAATCCTTCAGGAATTCTCATGTAGATCTCACTATTAAGTAAGCCATATAGGTATGTTGTTACAACATCCATCAAACGTGTTTCTAAACCTTCCATGGTTGTCATACTTAGTAAAAAGCGAAAAGTGAATCTATCCATTAATGGAGAGTATGTATCATGATAATCAATACCAGGTGCGACGCCCCCAAAATAGGTCCACACAACCCATTCTGAGTCACCAAATACATACCATTGAATCCAAATACAAACTTTCCATTTATAACTATTAAACTGTCGTAAAAAATACGACAATACATAAGCTGTGAGCTTCAATACAAAGAACAGTACTCACACTCCAAACCAATGATACTTTATATAAAGGTACAGTCGATAATTGTTTTAGGGATTAATATTTTTGAAAAATGCTCAAGCAAGCCTTCATACATGGGAGGCCATGCATCTAAGTTATAATAGATATCATAAGACTTGAACTTGAGAATTAACCTTGGTTGACCCAATAGACCCCAAAGAAGAACAAGAAGATTAATATCATGTTCATTCTAATGGTGTATATCTTCTTGCCATATAATTATCTCTATTATCTCAAACTGAGGATTATATTTTAACCGTACTCCAAGATTATATAAATAATACTCATAGATATAGTCAGCAAGTGGATGCGCACAACCATATCTTATGATAATACGAATTTGTATGTGGTTAGACATCGTGTATGATAGTGGCAATTCTGTCCTCCTTATTTTAATGGGTTGCCTTTTTGACGTTTCCAAAGTCGGGTTCTCATCACCCTATTGTTGTTCACCAAAATCAATTATTAAGTGACATATAAAATATGACACACCCATCTTAAATCTTCAATACAATTATATATTGCATGTCATGCTGTTTTATAATGTATTGAGAAACTTCCACAATTTTGGACCATCACACTATTCCCCTGTTATCTCCGCTCGACCCAGCTACACTCTTACTACCTGAAAGGAATTGTGAAGTAAAAGGGTGAGCACAAATAGCCCAGTAAAGAATATTATGACTAAGATAATTTAGAACAAATTATCCTTAGTCCTCAACAGGGAAAAATCTGATAGAATACAATTGACAAGTGGCTTTAGATCAACAACTGCAGCGAAATAAATAATCCATTAGAAGAGTCAAGTAGAACATAATGTCTACTATCTCCTCCAAATTAAAAGTCTATCATAAATATTTCCTTCTTGTAATACCCATCAACCATTCTTTGTTGTACCCAAAATAAAGAGAACTTTCATTACCTGTTTTCACCTGAACCACCAAAGATTATAGTTAACTTCACAATTCATAATAATATAAATCAACAGTTTCTCCTTGTCACAAATGCTTAATTGAACTTTCACTCAATATCCTTGCCCCAAAGGCTAAAGACATTCAAATGTAATAACAATGATTATACCAATCAATTGTCTATCTTTACACTACGGGCCAAAGATATTCAACTATAAAACCAATGGTCATGATCATGTCAATTAATTATCTGTCAATGTACTGCGGCCAAAGATATTCAATTGTAAAACCAATGATTATGCCAAACAATAATCTATCTTTGCACTACAGGCTAAAGATATTCATTTGTATTATCAATGGTCATGATTATGCCAAACACCTGTCCATATTTGCACTACGGGCCAAAGATATCAATCAACAGTTTATCTTTGCACTACGGGCCAAAGATATTCATCAATCAACAGTTTATCTTTGCACTACGGGCCAAAGACAACCGTTTGCATCACCAGTGATCAAGATCATGCCAAACACCTGTCCATCTATGCACTACGGGCCAAAGAGGACTTTCACCACAAACCTTATATGTAACATTAAAGGTCATGATTATACTAATACATAATTTCTGATCATAATCATATCAATCAACAATCCATCTTTGCACTACGGGCCAAATATGACTTTCATCACAATTTAAGTTTGAGAATTATGACAATAACATAAAGAATGAATCAAGTGAGATTTAAGATAAATATTAGAGATTTCTAATTCAATTTATCCCGAGTTCGAGAATGTCCAAATTGTCAACATGAAGATCATAACATGGATTCAATTTCAAGAATATGATTCATAAAAGATAACTTGGACAAAGAAAAGAAAATTCAATTCTGTTGTGAATAGTACTTATGAATAGTACTGTATGAATAGTACCGTATAAATAGTAACTATGAATAGTATAGTATGAATAGTAATATGAAATAAAATAATATCACTTACATAATATGAAGTATGAAAGAAAATGATATCTCTTATGCGTATCGAAAGAAAATAACCTCCTTTACGAGAAAAATAATATCATTTACCTTAGTAAAAACTAGATTTGACTTGGAATATTGAATATTATTCTGAAAAAATCTTGCACTGTTATCAACACTCAAAATATCCTTATACTCACAAAAAATACTGTAAGACCCCAACTTTTATAAATAAAGATGAATTTTCTATAAATGTCATTTTTGAATATTATGGAGTTAATTTGATATAATGTTATAGTTGTGGGTAATATTTATAAATTTTGCAAAGTACGCAAGTTGTTATATAATATTCGATTGGTCGGGGAATATTCGTTTTAACAGGAAATATTCGTACAACGACACAATCATTGGTGGACCCCACAACGGAATTATTGTTGGATTGAGAAAACGACAAAAATATTTTATTAAAAATAACGGCGGAAATTTTACCATTGTTACTGTTGAACTACTCGGTAGTAAAAGTACAGTAATACGTGTGGTTGCATAGTAGCACACGGTATTGATTATTAATGCTTATGTGAGAAGTCACTCAGTTTGATTCAATTATTGTCAGTTAATAATATGAATTATTTAGCGATAATGACGTTTTGTTTTATTCGTATTATTAACGTAATAAAACAAAAACATCTTTTTATATAAAACAGAATACTTTATTAAAGTTATTCTATAAATAGAATATATTATATTTTATTTAAAAGATTTTTCTTTAAATATGGACCGTCAGATTAAAGTAATCAATCTGGACCGTTCATGGATTAGTTACTATGCATTCTATTTTTCTATAAATAGCAGCTCATTCCTTCATTATTTCTTACGAATTCACTGAACACTAGAGAGAGAAACTATAGAGAGAAACTATAGAGAGAGAGAAGAAGAGTATTCTGCTACTTAACTACTTCCTTATTTCAGCTCGTCTTTAAAACGGTAAGGGGTGTTATTCTTTCTTATTCATGAAGAGAACTGTTGTTATTCCATTTCTTATTATTCTGTTGGAATAACCTGTATACGCGGTCTACCCTATACTTGGTGACATTCTTCTATTATTCTGTTGGAACATCCTGTCTGTGTGTTTTACACCGGACCTGGTTCCGTTTTTATTATTATTCTGTTGGAACATCCTGTCTGTGTGTTTTACACCGGACCTGGTTTCGTTTTTATTATTATTCTGTTGGAACATCCTGTCTGTGTGTTTTACACCGGACCTGGTTTCATTATTTATTATTCTGTCGGAATATCCTGTCTGTGCGTTTACGCCGGACCTGGTTCCATTATTTATTATTCTGTCGGAATATCCTGTCTGTGCGTTTACGCCGGACCTGGTTCCATTATTTATTATTCTGTTTGAATAACCTGTCTGTGCGGTCTATCGCATGCATGGTGATTTCTTTTGTTATTCCATTCTTTATTATACTCAGTTGGTTAAGTTTTGACTTCTATACTCCATGAAATTTGTGGAATATCCTTGACATTTGCGCTTCATCTAGTATCTATTCATGAAAATATTCTCCTGATCATTCTTGAATTTTACTCCACAAAGTAGTATCATGTTGACAATTTGGACGTTGTTAATTCTTGGATAAATTAATTCTTGAACTTGTTTTATTGAATTCTTATATCATTGTCATCATCCTCATGTTTATATTATGTTGAAAGTCATCTGTGGCCTGTAGTGCATAGATGGACTTGGTATGATTATGACCAGGGATTATTCGGTGTAATCATGACCGTAATGTTACGAATGATGTGGTAAAAGTCCTCATTGGCCCGTAGTGCATTGATGGACAGTTGTTGGCATGATCATGACCATTAATGAATATACGAATATCCTTGGCCGTAGTGCAGGGGTGATTCGATGATGTGGATTATTTTATTAAGCTGAGTCTCAGCGATCACAGTGTTGGAAAATCTTTTAAATCATAAAAGATAGTAGAGTTTATTTTCTACTTGACTCTCTTAATGGATTGCTTGTTCCGCTACAGTTAAACTTGATGTCTATTATATTTTATCAGTTTAACATTGTTGAAGGCTAATGATAATTTATTCTGCATTATCTTAGTCATAATATTTCTTACTGGGCTAGTTGAGCTCACCCTTTCTTTCACTGTTCTCTTCAGGAAATGAGAACGTAGCTGGGGCAAGTCGGGAAACGGAGTGATGGTTCGAATGATAGTATTAGTTAGTAGTCCTCACTATTCTATGTAATAGTGTATTAATAAATGTAATGAGAACTCCTTTTGAGTATGAATACTCTCTAGAAGATAATATTTGTATTCAAACTCACAGTTTATGTTTTGTCGTATTGTACACGACAATTGTATTAGTAAGTTATATTTGTATTCTGTACTATGTATCTGACGACCCAAGATGGGTGATGTATACCTATTTTTGGGGGCGTCACAGTTGGTATCAGAGCTTAGGGATATGATCCCTGGCTAAGATGTGAGAATAGAACTAGGAGAGGAGAGACGGGGAATTCCTTCGCTAGTATGACCTACCTAAGTTTATTTGCATGGTATTTAATTGGTCGGTCATAATATAAGGATAATATATGACATATCAATTAACTTTTATTTTGTGGCAGTATCTGAAAATGGCATCTGAGAATGTTGAGAATAGCAATGGAGCACAGACGATTATTGATTCACCACATATCAATAATCAGGATAATGTTCATCAGGAAGGTGACAATCCTCATGCAAACAACAACACTGACCAGATGATGAATGATGGAATGTTCAGAGGTTTTATGCAATTCATGCAACAACAGGTGAAAGCGGCTCCTGTCCACAACGTAGGTGGAAATACTGAAAACTCTCAGGCGGTCACCGCTAAACAATTTAAGGAGCTGGGACCACCGGAGTTTAAGGGAGAACCCAAACCACTTGTAGCTGAAACATGGATAAAGCAGATCACCAAGATATTTGATGTCTTGGGTTTCTCCGAGGAGCAAAAGGTTCCCTTTGCCGCCTTTATGTTGCGAGGAGAGGCAGATTACTGGTGGGAATCGATAAAGCGTACTCAACCTGCCGCACTGAAGATATCCTGGGAGAAGTTCCAAGAGCTGTTTAACGACAAATACTTTCCCGAGAGTATTCGTCACATGAAGGAGGTGGAGTTCATCAAATTGGAGCAGAATAATATGACCGTGTCGCAGTACGAGGCAAAATTTGCGGAGTTATCCCGGTTTGCGTCCTGCCTGGTGGATAATGAAGAAAGAATGACGCGGATGTTTTTAAGAGGTTTGAAGCCGGAGATACGTCAACATCTTGTTTCTCATAAATTGTGTTTGTATTCAGATGTTGTAAATAGGGCTCAGTTGGTGGAGCGCGATAACGAGACAACGCAACCAAAAGAGAGCAGCCGGCAAAATGATAATACCAGTGAGAGCAGTCATCGAAGCAGTGACAACAAGCGTGGAGGGAATCAAAAGGCCAGAAATGGTAACCACTTCGGTGGTAATCAGGGCCAAAATAATAAGAATGGGCATTTCAAGAAGAGGAGATTCAACAATGATGGAAAGACGTCAGCACCAGCACCTGTCGTTAAGGAAGGAGAACGACCACCTATCATATGTTTCAAATGCGGAGGGGAGGGGCACATCAGTCCAAACTGCGCGATGCCGTCCAAAGCATGTTATAATTGTGGAAGAGAAGGTCATTTAGCCCGATTTTGTCGTTTACCGAAGACAAATTCAGCTAGGATGGAGGCACCAAAGGCCGTCCCAGAAAAGTCAAAACCGGTTGTGCAAGGGAGAGCGTTTGTTGTGAACTCCCAGAGAGCAAGGAACCCGAATGAGGTCATCACGGGTAAGCTTATCATAAACTCTAACGAAGTCTATACTTTATTTGATACCGGTTCTACCCATTCTTTTATTTCTCCTACTTGCGCTCATCGATTAAATTTGATTCCGGAGAAATTAGACTTTGACTTAGCAGTTGAAACTCCATTGGGAGAAACCTTCATTACATCCACGGTTTATAAGTCTTGTTTGGTTCAAGTTGGTACCCACACATTACCTGTCGATCTGATTTCATTAAAAATACTTGCATTTGACGTGATTCTAGGGATTGATTGGTTAACTACTCATCATGCAAAAATTGATTGTTTTCGTAAGGTTGTTAGCTTTCATATTCCTAATCGACCTATTATGCGAATTCAAGCAACCAAACCATTAAAATCAATCGCTGTCATCTCAAGCCATAAAGCTATTCGTTTATTGAAAAACGGATGTCAAGCTTTCTTAGCTCATGTCACAGATCTAAACAAAAATACGTCAGCTTTGAATGATATTTCTGTTGTTAATAAATTTCCTGACGTATTTCCCGAAGAACTTCCTGGCCTACCCCCAGAGCGTGAAATTGAATTTTGTATCGACCTTGAACCCGGTACAAAACCCATTTCCAAAGCCCCATATCGAATGGCTCCTATTGAACTTCAGGAGTTAAAGACTCAACTGCAGGAATTGTTAGACATTGGTTTTATTCGTCCTAGTACTTCTCCTTGGGGTGCTCCTGTTCTATTCGTGAAGAAGAAAGATGGGAGTATGCGATTTTGTATTGATTATCGGGAGTTGAATCATGTCACCATCAAAAATAGGTACCCATTGCCACGTATTGATGACCTGTTTGACCAGTTGCAAGGAGCACAATTCTTTTCAAAGATCGATCTTCGTTCTGGATATCATCAGCTGAAGGTTAGAACTGAGGATATTCCAAAGACTGCCTTCAGAACTCGGTATGGGCATTATGAATTCTTAGTTATGTCTTTTGGATTGACTAATGCTCCTGCTGCCTTCATGGATATGATGAACAGGGTATTCAAGAAATATTTGGATCACTTTGTGGTCGTCTTTATCGATGACATCCTTGTTTATTTCAAAAGCCGTGAAGATCATGAGCAACACTTGAGGTTGGTACTCCAAAAGCTTCGTGAATACAAACTTTATGCCAAGTTGAAGAAATGCGAGTTCTGGCTGGAAGAGGTAGCATTCCTTGGGCACGTAGTATCAAGTCGTGGAATATCTGTTGACCCGGTAAAGATTGAAGCTATTCAAAGCTGGGAGCAACCTAAATCAGTAACCGAAGTACGTAGCTTTCTCGGTCTAGCTGGTTATTATCGGAGATTCGTGGAAGGATTTTCTCGAATCGCTACTCCATTAACTCAGCTGACTCGGAAAGATACAAAGTTCGGTTGGAGCGAAGAATGTGAGCAGAGTTTTCAAGAACTCAAGAGGAGACTCATTTCAGCACCTGTTCTAACAATACCATCTGGCTCGGAGGGATTTGTCATCTACAGTGATGCTTCGAGCAAAGGGTTGGGATGTGTTCTCATGCAACATGGAAAAGTCATAGCCTATGCATCAAGACAACTCAAGGAATATGAGAGGAATTATCCTACTCATGATCTAGAGTTGGCAGCTGTTGTCTTTGCACTTAAAATTTGGAGGCATTACTTGTATGGGGAGAAGGTGGAGATCTTTACGGATCATAAAAGCCTCAAATATTTCTTCACTCAAAAGGAACTCAACATGCGACAACGACGTTGGCTTGAACTGTTGAAAGATTATGATCATACCATTCAATACCATCCTGGAAAAGCGAACGTGGTAGCTGACGCATTGAGTAGAAGATCATATGCAAGTACGAGTGCGATATTGTCAACACAAAGACCCATTTTGTGTGATTTGCAAAGGATGGAGATAGAGTTAAAGACTCCAGGGACCCATGTGATGATGGCGAATATACGAGTAGAACCGACTTTAATCGATAAAGTTAAAGCTGCTCAAGCTACAGACCTGGAGCTGATGCGTATGAAGAAGAAAGTGCAAGAAGGTGCTATGCCGGAAGCAAGAATCGATGAAGAAGGAATACTTCGAGTCAACTCCAGACTTTGTGTTCCTAACAACCCTGATTTAAAGTATGAAATCATGATGGAGGCGCACAACACACCGTTTGCAATCCATCCTGGAAGTACCAAAATGTATCATGATCTTCGTCATACATTTTGGTGGAGCAATATGAAGAGAGAGATAGCGTTGTTTATCTCAAGGTGTCTAACTTGTCAACGAGTCAAAGCGGAGCATCAAGTACCAAAAGGTCCATTGCAACCACTTGAAATTCCAGAATGGAAGTGGGAGCACATTACCATGGATTTCGTTACCGGTCTTCCTAGGGTTTCTCAAGGTATTGATGCGATTTGGGTCATTGTTGATAGATTGACCAAGTCTGCTCATTTCTTACCGATACGAGAAACTTATACACTTGAACGTCTTGCTCGTATGTACATAAACGAGATTGTAAGACTGCATGGTATGCCAGTATCCATAGTTTCTGACCGAGACCCAAGATTCACTTCACGATTTTGGGTTAGTTTACAAAAAGCTATGGGCACGGATTTACGATTTAGTTCAGCATATCATCCTCAGACGGACGGACAATCAGAGAGGACTATTCAAACTCTTGAAGATCTATTAAGACTCTGTGTCTTTGACTTCAAGGGAAGTTGGGACAAGTTCTTACCATTGGTGGAGTTTTCCTACAACAACAGTTATCAAGCAAGTATTGGCATGGCTCCATTCGAAGCATTGTATGGAAGAAAATGTCGTTCTCCAGTATGCTGGGATGAGGTGGGTGAAGCAACGTTGTTGGGACCGGAGTTGGTACGTATGACTACAGAAAAGATTCAAACGATCCGACAACGTATAAAAACCTCACAAGATCGACAAAAGAGTTATGCTGATCTTCATCGAAAGGACGTGGAATTTGATGTAGGAGATCATGTGTTCTTACGTGTTGCTCCATGGAAAGGAGTTACGAGATTTGGAAAGAGAGGAAAGCTCAATCCTCGATTCATCGGTCCATTTTTAATCCTCGATCGAGTAGGAACTGTGGCTTATAGACTCGCTTTACCGCCAAGTATGTCTCGTGTTCATAACGTTTTTCACATATCCATGTTACGCAAATATGTGGAAGACCCGAACCACATTATTGAGTTAGAACCGGACGAAATAGCGGAAGATTTGACGTATGAAGAAGTTCCTGTTCAAATCTTGGATAAGAAGGAACATATTCTACGCTCCAAGGTTATACCTCAAGTCAAAGTTTTGTGGAGAAACCACGATGTTGAGGAAATGACTTGGGAGTTAGAATCTGAAATGAAATCAAGGTATCCTTACCTCTTCGACATACCAGGTACGTACCCTAATTTCGAGGGCGAAATTTCATAAGAAGGGGAGGTTGTAAGACCCCAACTTTTATAAATAAAGATGAATTTTCTATAAATATCATTTTTGAATATTATGGAGTTAATTTGATATAATGTTATAGTTGTGGGTAATATTTATAAATTTTGCAAAGTACGCAAGTTGTTATATAATATTCGATTGGTCGGGGAATATTCGTTTTAACAGGAAATATTCGTACAACGACACAATCATTGGTGGACCCCACAACGGAATTATTGTCGGATTGAGAAAACGACAAAAATATTTTATTAAAAATAACGGCGGAAATTTTACCATTGTTACTGTTGAACTACTCGGTAGTAAAAGTACAGTAATACGTGTGGTTGCATAGTAGCACACGGTATTGATTATTAATGCTTATGTGAGAAGTCACTCAGTTTGATTCAATTATTGTCAGTTAATAATATGAATTATTTAGCGATAATGACGTTTTGTTTTATTCGTATTATTAACGTAATAAAACAAAAACATCTTTTTATATAAAACAGAATACTTTATTAAAGTTATTCTATAAATAGAATATATTATATTTTATTTAAAAGATTTTTCTTTAAATATGGACCGTCAGATTAAAGTAATCAATCTGGACCGTTCATGGATTAGTTACTATGCATTCTATTTTTCTATAAATAGCAGCTCATTCCTTCATTATTTCTTACGAATTCACTGAACTCTAGAGAGAGAAACTATAGAGAGAAACTATAGAGAGAGAGAAGAAGAGTATTCTGCTACTTAACTACTTCCTTATTTCAGCTCGTCTTTAAAACGGTAAGGGGTGTTATTCTTTCTTATTCATGAAGAGAACTGTTGTTATTCCATTTCTTATTATTCTGTTGGAATAACCTGTATACGCGGTCTACCCTATACTTGGTGACATTCTTCTATTATTCTGTTGGAACATCTTGTCTGTGTGTTTTACACCGGACCTGGTTCCGTTTTTATTATTATTCTGTTGGAACATCCTGTCTGTGTGTTTTACACCGGACCTGGTTCCGTTTTTATTATTATTCTGTTGGAACATCCTGTCTGTGTGTTTTACACCGGACCTGGTTCCATTATTTATTATTCTGTCGGAATATCCTGTCTGTGCGTTTACGCCGGACCTGGTTCCATTATTTATTATTCTGTCAGAATATCCTGTCTGTGCGTTTACGCCGGACCTGGTTCCATTATTTATTATTCTGTTGGAATAACCTGTCTGTGCGGTCTATCGCATGCATGGTGATTTCTTTTGTTATTCCATTCTTTATTATACTCAGTTGGTTAAGTTTTGACTTCTATACTCCATGAAATTTGTGGAATATCCTTGATATTTGCGCTTCATCTAGTATCTATTCATGAAAATATTCTCCTGATCATTCTTGAATTTTACTCCACAAAGCAGTATCATGTTGACAATTTGGACGTTGTTAATTCTTGGATAAATTAATTCTTGAACTTGTTTTATTGAATTCTTATATCATTGTCATCATCCTCATGTTTATAAATGTTGAAAGTCATCTGTGGCCTGTAGTGCATAGATGGACTTGGTATGATTATGACCAGGGATTATTCGGTGTAATCATGACCGTAATGTTACAAATGATGTGGTAAAAGTCCTCATTGGCCCGTAGTGCATTGATGGACAGTTGTTGGCATGATCATGACCATTAATGAATATACGAATATCCTTGGCCGTAGTGCAGGGGTGATTCGATGATGTGAATTATTTTATTAAGCTGAGTCTCAGCGATCACAGTGTTGAAAAATCTTTTAAATCATAAAAAATAGTAGAGTTTATTTTCTACTTGACTCTCTTAATGGATTGCTTGTTCCGCTACAGTTAAACTTGATGTCTATTATATTTTATCAGTTTAACATTGTTGAAGGCTAATGATAATTTATTCTGCATTATCTTAGTCGTAATATTTCTTACTGGGCTAGTTGAGCTCACCCTTTCTTTTATTGTTCTCTTCAGGAAATGAGAATGTAGCTGGGGCAAGTCGGGAAACGGAGTGATGGTTCGAATGATAGTATTAGTTAGTAGTCCTCACTATTCTATGTAATAGTGTGTTAATAAATGTAATGAGGACTCCTTTTGAGTATGAATACTCTCTAGAAGATAATATTTGTATTCAAACTCACAGTTTATGTTTTGTCGTATTGTACACGACAGTTGTATTAGTAAGTTGTATTTGTATTCTGTACTATGTATCTGACGACCCAAGATGGGTGATGTATACCTATTTTTGGGGGCGTCACAAATACGCTCAATATTGTAGAGAGAAAATTTTCTGATTCTGGCGTGAGTTTCATTGTTTAACTAAGCAACCTATTTATAGGAAAATGGTAGCACACCAGGCTTGACCAAACATACTGTAAGACCCCAACTTTTATGAATAAAGATTAATTTTCTCTAAATATCATTTCGAAATATTATGGTGTGGATTTGATATTATGTTATAGTTGTGGGTAATATTTATAAATTTTGTAAAGTAAGCAAGTTGTAATAAAATATTCGATTGGTCGGGGAATATTCGTTTTGTCAGGGAATATTCGTACAACGACACAATCATTGGTGGACCCTACAACGAAATTATTGTCAGAGTGAGAAAACAACAGAAATAACTTTCATAAAAATAATGGCGAAAGTTTTACCGTTAACTGTTGAAATACCCGATAAAAAAAGTACAGTAATACGCGTGGTTGCATAGTAGCACACGGTATTTGATGCTTACGTGAGAAGTCACTCAGTTATACTCAATTATTGTTACAGTAATTGCTGCATAGTATCTCACATTATTGATTCAATTATTGTCACAATATCATCTGCATAATATTTTATATTATTAAATCAATAATTGAGACGACAAAGTTATTTATATTATTATTTGTATTATTGACAATGTCTAAAAAGTTCTGTCGAGAAAAGGGGTTTGGTCACCTAATTGCACGTCAATAGGAAGAAATCCTTATCGAAAAGCCCCTTCTTTCCTGGGAATGATCTGACTGTTAATATTGCAAGTTATAATATTATTGATGAATAATTGTTGTTTAAAAATGTGTTTTGTGAAGCCAAGTGAATTGAGATAAATAGAGAAGATTTTTATGAAGTATTTATTATAAATTTCGCTTATTACATGAACCCCCACTTACTCATTTTTTAAAGTAATCGGTGGAAAGTTATAATGTATATATATATATATATAGAAAGTGTGTGGTGTGTGTGTGTTAGGGTGTGTGTGTGAGTGATGTGTGTGTATATATATATATATATATATATATATATATATATGATAAATAGAATATATTATATTTTATGAAAAATAGAATATATTATATTTTATTTGATTGCATAGTACTGTATAGTGTTGCATAGTACTGCATAGTATTACATAGTGTGTGCATAGAACTGTATAGTGCAGCATAGTAAAATCAAAACTTTTAAATGAATTTGTCCGTGATTATTTCCACTGTGCGTCCGTGATTTTATTTTCTAAATAGTATCTTTCCATTTTCCTATAAATAGGATGCTTAGTTTAGAATTAAAAATCACACCAGAATCAGAGAATTCTTCTTCTGTAATATTGAGCGTATTTCTTTTGATTTTAAAGAAGCTTTGAGCGTAGAAAACAATGCAAGTTTTCTTCAAGAATATCCCCGTCATACCAGTCAGAAATACTTTTCTTTTAAGGTAAATGATATTATTTTTGTTCAATATTCGTAAGAAATAATATTTTCTTCCGTACTCTGTAGTATGTAAGTAATATTATTTCGTTTCATATTCCAAATTCTACACTCATGTTGATAAGTTTTGCTTCTATACTCTTTGAAATTAGTAGACTATCATTAAAATTTGTATTTCATCTTGTATCGCTTCACAAGAATATTTTTCTGAATATTATTTTTAAATCTTAATCTTTTCATGTTGGGGTACTATTTATGAGATACTATTCATGAAGTACTATTCACTTAGGTACTATTCACCTGGGGTACTATTCATGATAAAAATTGATTTCTTTCCTGTCTCAATTATTTTTAATTCAATATTATTCTTGAATTTTACTCTATAAAGCAGTATCATGTTGATAATTTAGACATTGTTAAATTATGGATAAATTGAATTATAAATCTTTAAAATTTATCATTTTGTTTTCATTTAATTGAATTCTTATATCATTGTCATCATCCTCATGCTTATATTGTGATGAAAGTCATCTTTGGCTTGTAGTGCATAGATGGACTATTGATTGGTATGATTATGACTAGGGATTATTCAGTATAATCATGACCTATAATATTACAAATGATGTGGTAAAAGTTCTCATTAGCCCGTAGTGCATTGATGGACAGTTGTTGGCATGATCATGACTATTAGTGATAACACGAATATCCTTGGCTCGTAGTACATGAATAATTCGTGGATGTGATAATAATGAATATCCTTGGCCTATAGTGCATGGATAATTCAGTGATGTGGATTATTTATTTAGCTGAGTCTCATGCTCTACTTGACTCTTCTAATGGATTGCTTGTTCCGCTGCAGTTAAACTTGTTGTTTATTGTATTCTATCAGTTTAACACTGTTGAAGGCTAACGATAATTTATTCTGCATTATCTTAGTCATAATATTTCTTACTGGGCTAGTTAAGCTCACCCATTTGCTTTCATTGTTCTATTCAGGAAATGAGAACGTAGGCGGGACTAGTCGGGGAATGGAGTGACGGTCCGAGATGGTGGCTGTAGTAGTCCTCACTATTTTTATAAAATAGTGTGATAATAATTGTAATGAGGACTCCATTTGAGTTTGGATATTGTCTAGAAGACAATATTCATGTTAAAACTCTCAACTTATATTACACGACAGTTGTATAATTAAGTTTGTATTTGTATTCTGTACCATGTATTTGGCAACTCAGAATGGGTTATGTATACCTATTTTGGGGGGCGTCACAGTTGGTATCAAAGCTTAGGGATATAATCCCTGGCTGAGATGTGAGACTAGAACTAGGAGGGGAGAGACGGTTAAATCCTTCCCTAGTATGACCTACCTAAGTTTATTTATTATTTAATTGGTCGGTCGGTGTATAGGGATAATATGTGGCACGTCAATTGACCCTTATTTTGTTGCAGTGTTTGAAAATGACATGTGAAAATATTGAGATAAGCAATGAAGCACAGGAGATCGTTGAGTCACCGATGATCAATAACTAGGATAATGTGCATCAGGAAGGCAACAATTCTCAAGTAAACAAGAACACCGACCTCCTGAGAAGAAAAATGGAACAAAAAGGAAAAGGGTGAGCTCAACTAGCCCAGTAAAGAATATTTTGACTAAGATAATATACAACAAATTATCATTAGTATTCAACAGGGAAAAATCTGATAGAATATAATCGACAATAAGTTTTAGATCAACAACTGCAGCGGAAACAACAAACCATTAGAAGAGTTAAGTAGAGAATGAATTCTACTATCTTCTAAGATTTAAAAGTCCATCATCAATATTTTATCCCTGTAACATCAATCAATATACATCTTGAATCAAATATTCATCTTTGCACTACAGGCCAAAGATATTTATTTGTAACACCAGTCGGTCATGTTCATCTCAACACCTGTTCATCTTTGCACTACAGGCCAAAAATATTCATCAGGTGATCATACATCTTTGCACTACAGGCCAAAGATATTCAGTAATATCATCATTCAGGACTGAGGATGATGAAAAATATCTTAAAGAAAACGAATCCAGTGAGACAGAAGGACAAATAGTAGAGATTCGTATAACAGTTTATCCAAGATCAATAATACTTCATAATAATCAATTGTGAAGCAGAATTCAAAAATAATGATCAAAACATGGATACAATCAAAGATAGTAACCATAATAGACATCTTGGATAAAAAAAGAAAATTTTATTTTTTGGTGAATAGTGCCGTATTCGTGAATAGTGTCGTATACGTGAATAGTGCCGTATTCGTGAATAGTAACTCCGACACAAAAAGTTCTAAATTTGATAAAAAAAACTCATATCAATATTTCAGCATAATGATATTGAAGAAAATAATATCATTTAAGAAGAAAATAATATCCCTTACCTCAAACGAACAGTACTTCTGATCAGAATATCGTATATGAGGCTGAATAAAACTTGTGCTGAATAGCAACTCTTAAAGCATCAAAATACTCACAAAATATGCTCAATAATATAAAGAGAGAAAGAGAGAAAACTTATGAATTCTGGTGTGATTTTCAATTCTAACTTAGCCCTCTATTTATAGGAAAATGTTAGCACGCCGAAGCAGACTTAACCTGCAGCCTGATGACTTTACCTGCTACTATTCTCACCCACCACATTTGAATAAAAATCTAATCACATTTCTTTACCAACCAAGAGTGGGGCCCACCAATTCTAGAATTTTCCACCAAAATGATTAACTCCGAAAATTCAACAATTTCAGAACCAGTTATCTCGTAAAATTCATAACAAATCATACATTCATTTTTAACGGTTCAAAATTTGTGGACATATACTCAACTTATATATGTATAACATATCCAATATTACCACAATCCAACGGTCAGATTAAAAATTATAACCCTCACAAAATATCTCAAAAACCCTAATTTAATTTTCAATACCTCCGTTCCGACAAAAATACAGATAAAACACCACAACATTAACTCCTTCATTTTTAACCACAAAAATATATCCCTCATTTATATCCACATAAAATAAATATTTCCTTATCATATGAATCAATAATTAATTATTCACAAATAATATTACAGAATCACATTTATGACAACCAGGCCGTTCCTAGGAAAGAAGAGGCTTTCCAATAAGAATTTCTCCTTACTAGCGCGCAATTAGATGACCAAACCTCTCCTTAGACAGAACTTTCTAGACATTACCAATAATACTATCTAATAATATTATTTAAATAATATGAATTATTGATCTGATAATGAAAAATAATGTGCAGCAACAATTATTGAAACAACAATAATATAAAATATCAACGCAGCAATTATTGAATCAATAAAATAAAATATTGAACAGTAACTACTGTAACAATTATTGAGTAGTGCCTTCCTTCGTAAGAATCAATAATTCTAAAATACTGTGCAATCCGTGTGCTACCGGTAACAACTAAGCCGTTATTTATAAAAACTCAATTTTTGTCGTTATCTTCATCCAATCGTTTTCCGTTATGAAGCCCACAAATAGCTGCGCCGTCGTACGAATATTCCCCGACAGAAAGAATATTCCACGACCACACGAATATTCACCGACCAAAAATAAATATTTTATAACCACTTGCTTATTTGAAATATTTGCGCATTTTACCCATAACTAATCACATTAATCAAATCAACCCTTTCTATTTCAAAATAATAAATAGAGAAAATTTAATTTCATTTATTAATAAGTTAGGGTCTTACAATTTCCAACTCTAGATCATGAGTAGGATAATTCCTCTCATATTCCTTGAGTTGTCTTGATGCATAGGCTATGACTTTTTCATGTTGCATGAGAACGCATCCCAACCCTTTGCTCGAAGCATCACTGTAGATGACAAATCCCTCTGAGCTAGATTCATTGTTAGAACAGGTGCTGAAATGAGTCTCCTCTTGAGTTCTTGAAAACTCTTCTCACATTCTTCGCTCCAACCGAACTTTGTATCTTTCCGAGTCAGCTGAGTTAATGGAGTAGCGATTCGAGAAAATCCTTTCACGAATCTCCGATAATAACCAGCTAAACCAAGAAAGCTACGTACTTCGGTCACTGATTTAGGTTGCTCCCAGCTTTGAATAGCTTCAATCTTTGTCGGGTCAACAAATATTCCACGACTTGATACTACGTGCCCAAGAAATGCTACCTCCTCCAGCCAGAACTCGCACTTCTTTAACTTAGCATAAAGCTTGTATTCACGAAGCTTTTGGAGTACCAGCCTCAAGTGTTGCTCATGATCTTCACGGCTTTTGGAATAAATAAGGATGTCATCAATAAAGATGACCACAAAGTGATCCAAATATTCCTTGAATACCCAGTTCATCATATCCATGAAGGCAGCAGGAGCATTAGTCAATCCAAAAGACATGACTAGGAATTCATAATGCCCGTACCGAGTTCTGAAAGCCGTCTTTGGAATATCCTCAGCTCTAACCTTCAGCTAATGATATCCAGAACGAAGATCGATCTTTGAAAAGAATTTTGCTTCTTTCAACTGGTCAAACAGGTCATCAATACGTGGCAATGGGTACCTATTTTTGATGGTGACATGATTCAACTCCCGATAATCAATACAAAGTCGCATACTTCCATATTTCTTCTTCACAAATAGAACAGGAGCACCCCAAGGAGAAGTACTAGGACGAATAAAGCCAATGTCTAACAATTCCTGCAGTTGGATCTTTAACTCCTGAAGTTCAATAGGAGCCATTCGATATGGGGCTTTAGAAATGGGTTTTGTACCAGGTTCAAGGTCGATACAAAATTTAATTTCTCGCTCTGGGGGTAGGCTAGGAAGTTCTTCAGGGAATACGTCAGGGAATTTATTACCAATAAAAATATCATTCAAAACTAACGTATTTTTGTTTAGATCCGTGACATGAGCTAAGAAAGCTTGACATCCGTTTTTCAATAAACGAATAGCTTTATGGCTTGAGATGATAGCGATTGATTTTAATGGTTTGGTTGCTTGAATTCGCATAATAGGTCGATTAGGAATATGAAAGCTAACAACCTTACAAAAACAATCAATTTTTGCATGATGAGTAGTTAACCAATCAATCCCTAGAATCACGTCAAATGCAAGTATTTTTAATGAAATCAGATCGACAGGCAATGTGTGGGTACCAACTTGAACCAAACAAGACTTATAAACTGTGGATGTAATGAAGGTTTCTCCCAATGGAGTTTCAACAGATAAGTCAAAGTCTAACTTCTCCGGAGTTAAATTTAATCGATGAACGCAAGTAGGAGAAATAAAAGAATGGGTAGAACCGGTATCAAATAAAGTATAGACTTCGTTAGAGTTTATGATAAGCTTACATGTGATGACCTCATTCGGGTTCCTTGCATACTGGGAGGTCACAACAAACGCTCTCTCTTGCACTACCGGTTTTGACTTTTCTGGGACGTCCTTTGGTGCCTCCATCCTAGCTGAACTTGTCTTTGGTGAACGACAAAATCGGGCTAGGTGACCTTCTATTCCATAATTATAACATGCTTTGGACGGCATCGCGCAGTTTGGACTGATGTGCCCCTCCCCTCCGTATTTGAAACATATGATAGGTGGTCGTTCTCCTTCCTTAACAACGGGTGCTGGTGCTTACGTCTTTCCATCATTGTTGAATCTCCTGTTCTTGAAATAACCATTCTTATTGTTTTGGCCCTGATTACCACCGAAGTGGTTATCATTTCTGGCATGTTGATTCCCTCCACGCTTGTTGTCACCGCTTCGATGACTGCTCTCACTGGTATTATTATTTTGCCGACTACTCTCTTTTGGTTGCGTTGACTCGTTATCGCGCTCCACTAACTGAGCCCTATTCACAACATCTGAATACAAACACAGTTTATGAGAAATAAGATGTTGATGTGACGCCCCCAAAATTAAGTATACATCACCCATCTTGGGTCGTCAGATACATAGTACAGAATACAAATACAACTTACTAATACAACTGTCGTGTACAATACGACAAAACATAAACTGTGAGTTTGAATACAAATATTATCTTCTAGAGAGTATTCATACTCAGAAAGAGTCCTCATTACATTTATTAACACACTATTACATAGAATAGTGAGGACTACTAACTAATACTATCATTCGGACCATCACTCCGTTCCCCGACTTGCCCCAGCTACGTTCTCATTTCCTGAAGAGAACAATAAAAGAAAGGGTGAGCTCAACTAGCCCAGTAAGAAATATTATGACTAAGATAATGCAGAATAAATTATCATTAGCCTTCAACAGTGTTACACTGATAAAATATAATAGACATCAAGTTTAACTGCAGCGGAACAAGCAATCCATTAAAAGAGTCAAGTAGAAAATAAACTCTACTATCTTTTATGATTTAAAAGGTTTTCCAACACTGTTATCACTGGGACTCAGCTTAATAAAATAATCCACATCATCGAATCACCACTGCACTACGGCCAAGGATATTCATGTATTCATTAATGGTCATGATCATGCCAACAACTGTCCATCAATGCACTACGGGCCAATGGAGACTTTTACCACATCATTTGTAACATTACGGTCATGATTATACCGAATAATCCCTGGTCATAATCATACCAAGTCCATCTATGCACTACAGGCCACAGATGACTTTCAACATTTTATAAACATGAGGATGATGACAATGATATAAGAATTCAATAAAACAAGTTCAAGAATTAATTTATCCAAGAATTAACAACGTCCAAATTGTCAACATGATACTGCTTTGTGGAGTAAAATTCAAGAATGCTTAGAAGAATATTTTCATGAAATGATACTGGTTGAACCGCAATTATCAAGGATATTCCACAAATTTCATGGAGTATAGAAGTCAAAACTTAACCAACTGAGTATAATAAAGAATGGAATAACTAAAGAAATCACCATGCATGCGATAGACCGCACAGACATGTTATTCTGACAGAATAATAAATAATGGAACCAGGTCCGGCGTAAAACGCACAGACAAGATATTCCAACAGAATAATAATAAAGATGGAACCAGGTCCAGTGTAAAACACACAGATAGGATGTTCCAACAGAATAATAATAAAGACGGAACCAGGTCCGGTGTAAAACACACAGATAGGATGTTCCAACAGAATAATAATAAAGACGAAACCAGGTCCGGTGTAAAACACACAGACAGGATATTCCAATAGAATAATAATAAAGACGGAACCAGGTCCAGTGTAAAACACACAGACAGGATGTTCCAATAGAATAATAGAAGAATGTCATCAAGTATAGGGTAGACCGCGTATACAGGTTATTCCAACAGAATAATAAGAAATGGAATAACAACGGTTCTCTTCATGAATAAGAAAGAATAACACCCCTTACAGTTTTAAAGAAGAACTGAAATAAGGAAGTAGTTAAGTAGCAGAATATTTTTCTTCTCTCTCTCTATAGTTTCTCTCTCTAGAGTTCAGTGAATTCGTAAGAAATAATGAAAGAATGAGCTACTATTTATAGAAAAATGGAATGCATAGTAATTAATCTATGAACGGTCCAGATTGATTACTTTAATCTGACGGTCCATATTTAAAAAAAAATCTTTTAAATAAAATATAATATATTCTATTTATAGAATAACTTTAATAAAGTATTCTGTTTTATATAAAAAGATGTTTCTATTTTATTACGTAAATAATACGAATAAAACAAAACTTCATTATCGCTAAATAATTCATATTATTAACTGACAATAATTGAATCAAACTGAGTGACTTCTTACATAAGCATTAATAATCAATACCGTGTGTTACTATGCAACCACACGTATTACTGTACTTTTACTACCGAGTAGTTCAACAGTAACAATGGTAAAACTTCCGCCGTTATTTTTAATAAAATATTTTAATCGTTTTCTGAATCTGACAATAATTCCGTTGTGGGGTCCACCAATGATTGTGTAGTTGTGCGAATATTCCCCGACCAATCGAATATTATATAACAACTTGCGTACTTTGTAAAACTTATAAATATTACCCACAACTATAACATTATATCAAATTAACTCCATAATATTCAAAAATGATATTTATAGAAAATTTATCTTTATTTATAAAAGTTGGGGTCTTACAGTTGACGTATCTCAGGTTTCAAACCTCGCAAAAACATTCGCATCATTCGCTCTTCATTATCCACCAAGTGGAACGCAAACCGGTATAACTCAGCAAATTTAGCCTCATACTGCGACACGGTCTTATTATTCTGCTCCAATTTGATGAACTTCACCTCCTTCATGTGACGAACACTTTCGAGAAAGTATTTGTCATTGAACAGCTCTTGGAACTTCTCCCAAGACATCTTCAGTGCGGCAGGTTGAGTACGCTTAATCGATTCCCACCAGTAATCTGTCTCTCCTCGCAACATAAAGGCGGCAAAGGGAACCTTTTGCTCCTCGGAGCATCCCAAGACATCAAATATCTTAGTGATCTGCTTTATCCATATTTTCGCTATAAGTGGTTTTGGCTCTCCCTTAAACTCCGGTGGTCCCAGCTCCTTGAACTGTTTAGCGGTGACCGTCCGAGAGTTTTCAGTGTTTCTACCTACATTTTGGACTGGAGCCGCTCTCGCCTGCTGTTGCATGAACTGCATAAAGCTTCTAAACATTCCATCATTCATCATCTGGTAAGTGTTGTTGTTTGCATGAGGATTGTCACCTTCCTGATGCACATTATCCTGATTATTGATATGTGGTGAATCAACAGTCGCCTGTGCTCCATTGCTATTCTCAACATTCTCAGATGCCATTTTTAGATACTGCAACAAAATAAAAGTTAATTGATATGTCATATATTATCCTTATATTCTGACCGACCAATTAAATACCATGCAAATAAACTTAGGTAGGTCATACTAGCGAAGGAATTCCCCGTCTCTCCTCTCCTAGTTCTATTCTCATAACTTAGCCAGGGATCATATCCCTAAGCTCTGATACCAACTGTGACGCCCCCAAAATTAGGTATACATCACCCATCTTGGGTCGTCAGATACATGGTACAGAAAACAAATACAACTTACTAATACAACTGTTGTGTACAATACGACAAAACATAACTGTGAGTTTGAATACAATTATTGTCTACTAGAGACTATACAAACTCAAAAGGAGTCTTCATTATAATTATTGTCACACTATTTAATAGAATAGTGAGGACTATTAATACTATCATCTGGTCAATCACTCCGTTCCCCGACTTGTCCCAGCTATATTCTCATTTCCTGAAGAGAACAGTGAAAGAAAGGGTGAGCTTAACTAGCCCAATAAGAAATATTATGACTAAGATAATGCAGAATAAATTATCATTAGCCTTCAACAGTGTTAAACTGATAAAATATAACGAACATCAAGTTTAACTGTAGCGGAACAAGCAATCCATTAAAAGAGTCAAGTAGAAAATAAAATCTACTATCTTCTATGATTTAAAAGATTTTTCAACACTGTTATCGCTGAGACTCAGCTTAATAAAATAATCCACATCATCGAATCACCCCTGCACTACGCCCAAGGATATTCGTGTATTCATTAATGGTCATGATCATGCCAACAACTGTCCATCAATGCACTACGGGCCAATGAGGACTTTTACCACATCATTTGTAACATTACGGTCATGATTATACCGAATAATCCCTAGTCATAATCATACCAAGTCCATCTATGCACTACAGGCCACAGATGACTTTCAACATTTTATAAACATGAGGATGATGACAATGATATAAGAATTCAATAAAACAAGTTGAAGAATTAATTTATCCAAGAATTAACAACGTCCAAATTGTCAACATGATACTGCTTTGTGGAGTAAAATTCAAGAATGCTTAGAAGAATATTTTTATGAAAAGATACTGGATGAAACGCAATTAGCAAGGATATTCCATAAATTTCATGGAGTATAGAAGTCAAAAATTAACCAACTGAGTATAATAAAGATTGGAATAACAAAAGAAATCACCATGCATGCGATAGACCGCACAGACAGGTTATTCCAACAGAATAATAAATAATGGAACTAGGTCCGGCGTAAAACGCACAGACAGGATATTCCAACAGAATAATAATAAAGACGGAACCAGGTCCGGTGTAAAACACACAGACAGGATGTTCCAACAGAATAATAATAAAGACGGAACCAGGTCTGGTGTAAAACACACAGACAGGATGTTCCAACAGAATAATAATAAAGACGGAACCAGGTCCGGTGTAAAACACACAGACAGGATGTTCCAACAGAATAATAGAAGAATGTCACCAAGTATAGGGTAGACCGCGTATACAGGTTATTCCAACAGAATAATAAGAAATGGAATAACAACAGTTCTCTTCATGAATAAGAAAGAATAACACCCCTTACCGTTTTAAAGAAGAACTGAAATAAGGAAGTAGTTAAGTAGCAGAATATTTTTCTTCTCTCTCTCTATAGTTTCTCTCTCTAGAGTTCAGTGAATTCGTAAGAAATAATGAAGGAATGAGCTGCTATTTATAGAAAAATAGAATGCATAGTAACTAATCCATGAACGGTCCAGATTGATTACTTTAATCTGACGGTCCATATTTAAAGAAATTTTTTTTAAATAAAATATAATATATTCCATTTATAGAATAACTTTAATAAAGTATTCTGTTTTATATAAAAAGATGTTTCTGTTTTATTACGTTAATAATTAAAATAAAACAAAACTTCATTATCGCTAAATAATTCATATTATTAACTGACAATAATTGAATCAAACTGAGTAACTTCTCACATAAGCATTAATAATCAATACCGTGTGCTACTATGCAACCACACGTATTACTGTACTTTTACTACCGAGTAGTTCAACAGTATCAATGGTAAAACTTCTGCCGTTATTTTTAATAAAATATTTTTGTCGTTTTCTCAATCCGACAATAATTCCGTTGTGGGGTCCACCAATAATTGTGCCGTTGTACAAATATTCCCTGTTAAAACGAATATTCTCCGACCAATCAAATATTATATAACAACTTGCGTACTTTGTAAAATTTATAAATATTGCCCACAACTATAACATTATATCAAATTAACTCCATAATATTTAAAAATGATATTTATAGAAAATTCATTTTTATTTATAAAAGTTGGGGTCTTACAATACGTACCAACTCCGGTCCCAACAACGTTGCTTCACCCACATCATCACAGCATACTGCAGAAGGACACTTTCTTCCATACAACGTCTCGAATAGAGCCATGCCAACACTTACTTGATAATTGTTGTTGTAGAAAAACTCCACCAATGGTAAGAACTTATCCCAACTTCCCTTGAAGTCAAGAACACAGAGTCTTAATAAATCTTCAAGAGTTTGAATAGTCCTCTCTGATTGTCCGTCCGTCTGGGGATGATATGACGAACTAAATCGTAAATCCGTGCCATAGCTTTTTGCAAACTAACCCAAAATCGTGAGGTGAATCTTGTGTCTCAATCAGAAACTATGGATACTGACATACCATGCAGTCTTAGAATCTCGTTTATGTACATACGAGCAAGGCGTTCAAGTGTATAAGTTTCTCGTATTGGTAAGAAATGAGCAAACTTGGTCAATCTATCAACAATGACCCAAATTGCATCAATGCCTTGAGAAACCTTAGGAAGACCAGTAACGAAATCCATGGTAATGTGCTCCCACTTCCATTCTGAAATTTCAAGTGGTTGCAATAGACCTTTTGGTACTTGATGCTCCGCTTTGACTCGTTGACAAGTTAGACACCTTGAGATAAACAGCGCTATCTCTCTCTTCATATTGCTCCACCAAAATGTATGACGAAGATCATGATACATTTTGGTACTCTCAAGATGGATTATAAACGGTGTGTTGTGCGCCTCTATCATGATTTTATACTTTAAATCAGGATCGTTAGGAACACAAAGTCTGGAGTTGACTCGAAGTATTCATTCTTCATCGATTCTTGATTTCGGCATAGCACCTTCTTGCACTTTCTTCCTCATACGCATCAGCTCCAAGTCTGTAACTTGAGCAGCTTTAACTTTATCAATTAAAGTCGGTTCTACTCGTATATTTGCCATCATCACATGGGTCCCTGGAGTCTTTTACTCTATCTCCATCCTTTGCAAGTCACACAAAATGGGTCTTTGCGTTGACAATATCGCACTCGTACTTGCATATGATCTTCTACTCAATGCATCAGCTACCACGTTCGCTTTTCTATTATGGTATTGGATGGTATGATCATAATCTTTCAACAGTTCCAGCCAACGTCGTTGTCGCATATTGAGTTCCTTTTGAGTGAAGAAATATTTGAGACTTTTATGATCCGTAAAGATCTCCACTTTCTCCCCATACAAGTAATGCCTCCAAATTTTAAGTGCGAAGACAACAGCTGCCAACTCTAGATCATGAGTAGGATAATTTCTCTCATATTCTTTGAGTTGTCTTGAGGCATAGGCTATGACTTTCCCATGTTGCATGAGAACACATCCCAACCCTTTGCCCGAAGCATCACTGTAGATGACAAATCCCTTCGAGCCAGATGATATTGTCAGAACAGGTGCTGAAATGAGTCTCCTCTTGAGTTCTTGAAAACTCTTCTCACATTCTTCGCTCCAACCGAACTTTGTATCTTTCCGAGTCAGCTGAGTTAATGGAGTAGCGATTCGAGAAAATCCTTTCACGAATCTCCGATAATAACCAGCTAAACCAAGAAAGCTACGTACTTCGGTCACTGATTTAGGTTGCTCCCAGCTTTGAATAGCTTCAATCTTTGTCGGGTCAACAAATATTCCACGACTTGATACTACGTGCCCAAGAAATGCTACCTCCTCCAGCCAGAACTCGCACTTCTTTAACTTAGCATAAAGCTTGTATTCACGAAGCTTTTGGAGTACCAGCCTCAAGTGTTGCTCATGATCTTCACGGCTTTTGGAATAAATAAGGATGTCATCAATAAAGATGACCACAAAGTGATCCAAATATTCCTTGAATACCCAGTTCATCATATCCATGAAGGCAGCAGGAGCATTAGTCAATCCAAAAGACATGACTAGGAATTCATAATGCCCGTACCGAGTTCTGAAAGCCGTCTTTGGAATATCCTCAGCTCTAACCTTCAGCTAATGATATCCAGAACGAAGATCGATCTTTGAAAAGAATTTTGCTTCTTTCAACTGGTCAAACAGGTCATCAATACGTGGCAATGGGTACCTATTTTTGATGGTGACATGATTCAACTCCCGATAATCAATACAAAGTCGCATACTTCCATATTTCTTCTTCACAAATAGAACAGGAGCACCCCAAGGAGAAGTACTAGGACGAATAAAGCCAATGTCTAACAATTCCTGCAGTTGGATCTTTAACTCCTGAAGTTCAATAGGAGCCATTCGATATGGGGCTTTAGAAATGGGTTTTGTACCAGGTTCAAGGTCGATACAAAATTTAATTTCTCGCTCTGGGGGTAGGCCAGGAAGTTCTTCAGGGAATACGTCAGGAAATTCATTAACAATAGAAATATCATTCAAAACTGAAGTATTTTTGTTTAGATCCGTGACATGAGCTAAGAAAGCTTGACATCCGTTTTTCAATAAACGAATAGCTTTATGGCTTGAGATGACAGTGATTGATTTTAATGGTTTGGTTGTTTGAATTCGCATAATTGGTTGATTAGGAATATGAAAGCTAACAACCTTACGAAAATAATCAATTTTTACATGATGAGTAGTTAACCAATCAATCCCTAGAATTACATCAAATGCAAGTATTTTCAATGAAATAAGATCGACATGTAATGTGAGGGTACCGATTTGAACCAAACAAGACTTATAAACAATGGATGTAATGAAGGTTTCTCCCAACGGAGTTTCCACAGATAAGTCAAAGTCTAATTTCTCCGGAGTCAAATTTAATAATTGAGCGCAAATAGGAGAAATAAAAGAATGGGTAGAACCGGTATCAAATAAGGTATAGACTTCGCTAGAGTTTATGATAAGCTTACCCGTGATGACCTCATTCGGGTTCCTTGCTTTCTGGGAGGTCACAACAAACGCTCTCCCTTGCACTACCGGTTTTGACTTTTCTGGGACGTCCTTTGGTGCCTCCATCCTAGCTGAACTTGTCTTTGGTGAACGACAAAATCGGGCTAGGTGACCTTCTATTCCACAATTATAACATGCTTTGGACGGCATCGCGCAGTTTGGACTGATGTGTCCCTCCCCTCCGCATTTGAAGCATATGATCGGTGGTCGTTCTCCTTCCTTAACCACGGGTGCTGGTGCTGACGTCTTTCCATCATTGTTGAATCTCCTCTTCTTGAAATGTCCATTCTTATTATTTTGGTCATGATTACCACCGAAGTGGTTACCATTTCTGGCATGTTGATTCCTTCCACACTTGTTGTCACCGCTTCGATGGCTGCTTTCACTGGTATTATCATTTTTCATGTTGCTCTCTTTTAGTTGCGTTGACTCGTTATCGCGCTCCACTAACTGAGCCCTATTTACAACATCTGAATACAAACACATTTTATGAGAACTAAGATGTTGACGTATCTCCGGCTTCAAACCTCTTAAAAATATCCGCGTCATTCTCTCTTCATTATCCACCAAGTGGGACGCAAACCGGAACAGCTCGGCAAACTTAGCTTCGTACTGCGACACGGTCATATTATTCTGCTCCAACTTGATGAACTCTACCTCTTTCATGTGACGAATACTTTTGGGAAAGTACTTGTCATTGAACAGTTCTTGGAACTTCTCCCAAGACATCTTCAGTGCAGCAGGTTGAGTACGCTTTACCGATTCCCACCAGTAATCTGCCTCTCCTCGCAACATAAAGGTGGCAAAAAGAACCTTTTGCTCCTCGGCGCATCCCAAGACATCAAATATCTTGGTGATCTGCTTTATCCATGTTTCCGCCTTAAGTGGTTTTGGTTCTCCAATAAACTCCGGTGGTCCCAGCTCCTTGAACTGTTTAGCGGTGACCGTCCGAGAGTTTTCAGTGTTTTCACCTATATTTTGGACAGGAGCCGCTCTCGCCTGCTGTTGCATGAATTGCATAAAGCCTCTGAACATTTCATCATTCATCATTTGGTCAGTGTTGTTGTTTGCATGAGGATTATCGCCTTCCTTATGCACATTATCCTGATTATTGATATGTGGTGAATCAACGGTCGCATGTGCTCTATTTCTATTCTCAACATTCTCAGATGTCATTTTCAAATACTGCCACAAAACAAGGGTTAAATAGTATATCACATATTATCTCTATACTCTGACCGACCAATTAAATACCAAATAAACTTAGGTAGGTCATACTGGCGAAGGAATTTTCCGTCTCTTCCCTCCTAGTTCTAGTCTCACATCTTAGCCAGGGATCATATGTAACACCCCCAAAATAGGTCCATTCCATCCAACCCATTCTGAGTCGCCAAATATATGGTACAGAAAATAACTACAACTTTATTACAACAATTGTCGTATAAAATACAACAACACATATGCTGTGAGTTTGGATACAAATATATACTAAATGTGACTCATGTCCTAACCGTGGACAGCACCTCACAATGGCACTTTACATAAAGGTATAGTCAAAAACTGTTTTAGAAATTAGAATCTTTGAGAAGTGCTCAAGGAAACCTTCGTACATGGGAGGCCATACGTCTAGATTGTGATAGATATCATATGGTCATAGAATTATCCTTAGTTGACCCAATATACCCCAAAGAAAAACGAGAAGATTACTATCATATTCTTCCCAATGGTGAGTCTTCTCTTGACTTATCATTATCTCCACTGTCTCTAATTGAGAATTATACTTTAAACAAACACCAAGATTATATAGGTAGTGCTCGTAAATATACTCAGCAAGTGGATGAGCACAATCCTGTCTTATGATGACACGAGGTTGTATTGCATTAGACATCTTGTATGGTAGTGGCAAAACACCCTTTCAACGTTGGGTTCGCCTCACCCTATTGGATTCACCAAATATAACTACTAAATGAACCTTTCTATACTGCTTAGGGAGAACTCCACAGCTAGAGACCACCGTTCTATTCCCTTGTTACCCCCGCTCGACCCAGCTACACTCTTATTACCTGAAAAGGAATTGTGAAGCAAAAGGGTGAGCATAACTAGCCCAGTAAAGAATATCATGACTAAAGATAATTAAATTATCAATAGCCTTCATCAGTAATAAATCAGAGATTTAGAACATATGGTAGATGATAAAACTTCTCAACCATAGTTGTAGCGGAACGAGCAATCCATTAGAAGAGTCAAATAGATTATAAAGTCTATTATCTTCTCCACGTTAAAAGTCCACCAACAATATTTTATCCCTGTAACATCAATCAACAATTCCTGTCCACAATCACGTGTATAACTCATAATCGTAATTGTAGTTCTAAATTCCTTTTCTCATCCAGGACAAAGATAATTTTCAACACCTGAAACATCAAACATCATGGTTATACCAAATCACAGTTCATGTTCATAATCATACTAATAAATTCATCTCTGCACTACGGCCCAAAGATATTCATCAACAAGTCATCTTTGCACTACATGCCAAAGATATTCAACAACAGGTCATCTTTGCATTACGAGCCAAAGATATTCATCAACAACTCATCTTTGCACTACAGGCCAAAGATATTCAACAACAAGTCATCTTTGCATTACGAGCCAAAGATATTCATCAATAATTCATCTTTGCACTACGGGCCAAAGATATTCCTCAACAGTTCATATTTGCACTACAGGCCAAATATATTCATATCTCAAAGAAATATATAATCATTTTAGAACTTATATAAACAATAATTATAACCATGTTGATCAATTCACCTTTGCACTTAAGCTAAATATATTCAATTATAAATTCAATGGTCATGATCATACCAGTCACAATTCAACTTTTCCACTACTGGCCAAAGAGAACCCTAGTCATGATCATACCAATAATCTACCCATCTTTACACTCAAGTGAAAGAGAAATTCAACATCAGGGTTATAAAAATGTTATATATTATAATAAAAATAATATGATCAACAACTGCATTTATTTTCAAGAGCAACAATCATAAATCAACGATAATTTAGTCAGAAAAAGAAACCAATTTTTGTCATGAATAGTAACTCGTGAATAGTAACTCGTAAATAGTACTCCGTATTCGTACATGGTACCGTATACGTAAATAGTGCCATATACATGAATTGTGTCGTATACGTGAATAGTGCCGTATACGTGAATAGTGTCGTATACGTGAATAGTAATCCCGACTCAAAGAGGTAAAAATTATACAATAAAATTCATACCAATATTTCAGTATAATGATATTGAAAGAAAATAATATCATTATGAAGATTATAACATCCCTTAATATCCCTTACCTCAAAAGAGCAGCACTTCTGACTGGATATCGGATATAACGCTGAAGGAAACTTGCACTGATGAATATCAACTCATCAAGTATCTAAATACTCACAAAATACACTCAATAATCTAGAGAGAAAAAGAGAGAAAACTTATGAATTCTGGTGTGATTTTCAATTCTAACTTAGCCCTCTATTTATAGGAAAATGTTAGCACGCCGAAGCAGACTTGACCTGCAACCTGATGGTTTTACCTGCTACTATTCCACCCAACAAAAATTAGCCATCTTCCCCAACAACCAAAAGTGGGGCCCACCCATTTCTAGAATTTTCTACCAAAATCATTTATAAACCTAATTTCTGAATCAGTCACCTCTTAAAATTCATAACAAATCATTCGTTCATTTTTAACGGTTCAAAATTTGTGAACATATACTCAACTTATATATGTATAACATATCCAAAAATTACCACGATCCAACGGTCGGATCAAAAATTATAACTCACGCAATATATCTCAAGAACACTGATTATCGGATTATAAATCCTTCGGACCAGTTTCATTCGAAAATTCACCATGAAATATCCACAAAGAATTTTTGGGTGATTCCAAATTCTACGGTTAGCTTACTTCCAGGGCTTTCTTTTGATATATGGCTCATCTCCTAACTCATTATACACAAAGAGTTATGGATTTTACAAAATCAAGTAATAAACTAATTTTTCTGAAAATCCCATATTTTGTTCTCCATTTCGATAAAATACTGACAAAACACCTCATCATTAATTCCTTCATTTATAACCACATAAATAAATCTATCATTTATATCCACATCAAATAAATATTTTCTTATCATATAAATCAATAATTAATTATTCATAAATATTATTACAGAATCACAATTATGACAACCAGGCAGTTCCTAAGAAAGAGGGGACTTTTCGATAAGGATTTCTCCTTACTGGCGCGTAATTAGATGACCAAACCTCTCCTTAGACAGAACTTTCTAGACATTGTCAATAATGCTATCTAATAATATTATTCTAAATAATATGAATTATTGATCTGATAATGGAGATGATGTGTAGTGACAATTATTGAGCAACAATAATATAAAATATCAACGCAGCAATTATTGAATCAATAAAATAAAATATTGAATAGTAATTACTGTAACAATTATTGAGTAGTGCCTTCTTACGTAAGGATCAATAATTCAAAAATACTGTGTAAAACTGTGTGCTACTGTGTAAACACGCGTATTACTGTATTTTAGCTACCAGGTATTTCAACAGTGTTAACGGTAACAACTACGCCGTTATTTATAAAAACTCAATTTTGTCGTTATCTTCATCCGATAGTTATTCTGTTATGGGGCCCACAAATGACTGCGCCGTCATACGGATATTCCCGACAAAAAGAATATTCCACGACCAAAGGAATATTCCCCGACAACAATGAATATTTTATAGCCACTTGCGTATTTTATAAAATTTGCATATTTCACCCATAACTTTAAACTTTTATCAATTTAACCATTTACCGAATAATAATTATAAGAAAAATTGAATAATTTTATTTCATAAAATTCGGGGTCTTACATCATATCCCTAAACTTTGATATCAACTGTGACGCCCCCAAAATAGGAATACATCACCTATTTTGAGTCACCAAATACATGGTACAGAATACAAATACAATCGTTAATATACGACAAGAGAGCTGTGAGTTTTAATACAAATAATGTCTTATAGACAATATCCACTCTCAGAATAAGTCCTCGTTACATTTATTGTCACACTATTTAACAGAATAGTGAGAACTACTAGTACTATCATCTTGTCCATCACTCCATTTCCCGATTCGTCCCAGCTATATTCTCATTTCCTGAAGATAACAATGAAAGAAAGGGTGAGCTCAACTAGCCCAATAAGAAATATTATGACTAAGATAATGCAGAATAAATTATCATTAGCCTTAAACAGTGTTAAACTGATACACTATAACAAACATCAAGTTTAACTGCAGCGGAACTAGCAACTCATTAGAAGAGTCAAGTAGAGAATAAAATCTACTATCTCCTATGATTTAAAAGGTTTTTCATGACTTTTATCGCTGGGACTCAGCTTAATAAATAATCCACATCATCGAATCACCCCTGTACTGCGGCCAAGGATATTCTTTAGTATCACGACCACAATTATCCATACACTACGGGCCAAGAATATTTGTGTATTCATTAATGGTCATGATCATGCCAACCACTGTCCATCAATGCATTACGGGCCAATGAGAACTTTTACCACGTCATTTGTAACATTACGGTCATGATTATACCGAATAATCCCTAGTCATAATCATACCAAGTCCAGCTATGCACTACAGGCCACAGATGGCTTTCAATAGAATATAAACATGAGGATGATGACAATGATATAAGAATTCAATAAAACAAGTTCAAGAATTAATTTATCCAGAAACTAATAACGTCCAAATTGTCAACATGATACTACTTTGTGGAGTAAAATTTAAGAATGCTCGGAAGAATATTTTCATGAAAAGATACTGGATGAAGCGCAAATATCAAGGATATTCCACTAATTTCATGGAGTATAAAAGTCAAAATTTTAACCAACTGAATATAATAAAGAATGGAATAACAAAAGAAATCACCATGCATGCGATAGACCGCACAGACAGGTTATTCCAACAGGAAAATAAATAATGAAACCAGGTCATGCGTAAACGCACCGACATGATATTCCGACAGAATAATAAATAATGGAACCAGGTCCGACGTAAATGCACATACAGGATATTCCGACAGAATAATGAATAATGGAACCAGGTCTGGCGTAAAACGCACAGACAGGATATTTCAACAGAATAATAATAAAGACGGAATAATAGAAGAATGTCACCAAGTATATGGTAGTCCGCGTATACTGGTTATTCCAGCAGAATAATAAAGAATGGAATAACAGAAGTTCTCTTCATAAATACAAAAGAAAATAATACTCCTTATGAGTACAATAAATAATATCCCTTACCGTAAAAGAAACTTGATATCGGAGTAGTGAAGTAGCAAAATACTTTTCTTCTTTCTCTCTATAGTTTCTCTCTCTAGAGTTTTAGTGAATTCGTAAGAAAATAATGAAGGAATGAGCTTCTATTTATAGAAAAATGGACTGCATAGTAACTAACTCATGAACGGTCTAGATTGATTCACTTTAATCTGACGGTCCATATTTAAAGCAAAATCTTTTAAATAAAATATAATATATTCTATTTATAATCTAATAAAACGAATAACTTTATAAAAAATTTTACTATACAAACACTACGCAGGCACTATGCAAATACTATGCATAATAAAATATAATATATTCTAATTATTATTTAATAAAACATATAACTTTATAAAAGTATTCTGTTTTATATAAAAAGATTTTACTATTAGCCTAATAAAACGAATAACTTTATAAAAGTATTCTGTTTTATATATAAAGCTTTTCTGTTTTATTACATTAATAATATCAATAAAACAAAACTGAGTGACTTATCACGTAAGTATCAATAATCAATACCGTGTGCTACTATGCAACCATGCATATTACTGTACTTTTACTACCGAGTAGTTCAACAGTATTAATGGTAAAACTTCCACCGTTATTTTTATAAAGTATTTTTATCGTTTTCTCAATTCGACAATAATTCCGTTGTAGGGTCCACCGATGATTGTGTCGTCGTACGAATATTCCCTGTTAAAATGAATATTCCCCGACCAATCGAATATTATATAGTAACTTGCGTACTTTGTAAAATTTATAAATATTACCCACAACTATAACATTATATCAATTTCACTACATAATATTCAAAAATGATATCTATAGAAAATTCATCTTTATTTATAAAAATTGGGGTCTTACAGAAAATATGATCCAAAACTTGAATTCGAAGTTGATTCGAGTTGAATATGATCTATACTCGTTTTTTATTTAATGATACACGAGTCGAATTCGAGTATACCAGTATTCGCTAGGGGTGTAAGTCGAACCAAGTAGTTCGGTACTCGATTCGAGATTGACTCGAAAATACAATCCAAAGCTCGAATTCGAAGTTGATCCGAGTCGAATCTGATCCATACTCGTTTTCTGTTTAATGATACATGAGTCAAATTCGAGCATGCCAGTGTTCGCTCAGATTAGGGTTCGAGTATTTTATTTTTTTTCAAACCAGACTCGATACCTACTCGATGGATCATATTCGAATATTGGTTTGATCCATTCTATTAAGCTAAATATGTGATATTTGTATCAATCTTCATAATTTATAAAGTATAGTATAAAATTGTGTAAACTTGTACTTGAATAAATCAATGAATTGAATGTCAATTTTTATTACATTCTTTATAATTTCAATACATAAATAAAAGTGAAAATTTTTTATATATAAATATTAGTTAAGTAACCAATTTAGTAAGCAGTGGTTCAGTTTTAAGTGAAATGGTTCATATTCAAAACTCGATTTGAAGGCTCATGAGTAACTCGCTTTGTAAATGAGTCGAGTACTTACGAGCCGAATAGGTCCGAGTAATGATCCGAGTCGAATCTGGCGCAAAAATATAAATCCATTATCGAATCCGAGCTCAATTTTTTCGAGTCGAGCCGAATCTGAGCATGAAGGTGTTCGCTGAGATTCGACTCGTTTACACCCCTAGAATTCGCTCAGATTAGGGTTCGAGTATTTTTTTTTTCTCGAACCATACTCGATACCTGCTCTCGATGGATCATATTCGAATACTGGTCTGATTCATACTAACAAGCTAAATATGTGATATTTGTATCAATCTTTATAATGAAGTGTAGTATTAAATTGTGTAAGCTTGTACTTGAATAAATCAGTGAATTGATTGTCAATTCGTATTACATTCTTTGTAATTTCTTTACATAAATAAAAGTAAAAGACTTTTATATATAAACATTACTTCAATAATCAATTTAGTATGTAGTGGTTCAGTATTAAGTGAAATGGTTCATATTCGAAACTCGATTTGAAGGCTTGTGAGTAACTCGTTTTGTAAACGAGTCGAGCACTTACGAGCCGAGTAGGTCCGAGTAATGATCCGAGTCGAATCTGGCGTAAAATTAGAAATTTCTTATCGAATTCGAGCTCAATTTTTTCGAGTCGAACCGAATCTAAGTATTAAAGTGTTCGCTGAGATTCAACTCGTTTTCACCCTTATGGATGGCTGGCGGCTGCTCCCCCCCCCGCCCCCGCCCCTAGTTCCTCCTGGACCGGCTCCTTACCAGGGTCTGATGCCCCCCTCAGCCCCCTAGTTCCGCCTTTAACACCACCTATTCCCACAAGACAAATCAAATTATCATTCCTATGAACTAATGAATGTTTATCATTATACTACTATAATAAATAAATAATTGTCTCTAATGTCAAGTGTTTGGGCTGCTCATATGTACAAGTTATCCAATAAGTTATTTTTATATTAAATCTTAGAACACAAAAAAGTTTAACAACCTATTTTCTTCATAAATAAAATGTTATTTAGTATAAAAAATAAAAAAAAATGACTCTATAAAGCTTAACTTGCACACTCTTCTTTATCCCCATAAATCCCTCCTTTCTCTTTCTCTCTCCCCAACCACAATTTTTAGATAGAGAAAGTAACAAAGCACTGTCCAATCGTCCAATAAAAAGAAAGACTCGACTTTGCAACAAACAATGGCCGACGAAGCCAAAACCAAAGGCAATATGCCACCTTCTCTGCCGAAAACTGCACAGACGCCGTTCGCCACTTCACCGACGCAATTAACCTCACCCCCAACAATCACATCCTCTACTCCAACAAATTTGCCGCCTACGCTTTCATCAGCAAGTACACCGAAGCCTTATCCGATGTCGGGCAAACCGCCACTACTTTGGTTTATAGTATGAAAAAAGCGGATGAAGAAAACATAGATCAAAAATGGGTCTGCTGTATTTGAATGTGTTTAAATAAGAAAATAATAATTAACGGGAAGAGACAAGGGAGATTTGCCATGTCAGCCCACCAATACTAATCCCTTAAATTAAGGAATCTAAATTGTACTAATATTATAAATAAATATGGGAAAGTGTATTACTTTTATAATTATTTTATAAATGCACCATTATTGTAATTATTTTTAAAAATGTACTAAAATATGTAATTAATCCTATAATAAACTAGGCCCAAAAGCAAGAACAAAAAATAGCTTGTTACAAATACCCAAAAAAACTAGTATATTAGAACAGCACTATGATGTCTTATCATCCTATACAATTAATAAAAATTCAAACTCATAAACAGTCTTTTAAATTTCTTCTTTTAAATTAATAAGGACTACAAGGCCCAAATTGTTGAGCCCATGTTCAACAAAATACTTATAGCATAGTTGTTAAAATTTTGATTCGGATAGTAAGATCGCATAAGATCCCGATTTCACAGAACGAAAATGATATGGATCAAAGTAAGATCATAAATATTCATAGGATCGTATAGAATTACATATGATCATATAGAATCCTACGATCCTATCAAAGTGAACTAAAAATATATATTTGACTTTTTTGACTTATACATGTGGCTCAACTAAATCAAAAACTTTTAAACTTCTAATTTATAAACATTTACACTCTGTTTCTGAGTTTTGAACAGAAAAGAAAAGAATAGAAAACTTAAATTAGAACATAAAAGAAAAGAATAAAAAACTTGAAGTTTTTCTTTGTATTGTTTCTGAGTTTTTAATATAAAAAAATAGAAAATTTAAAAAATTTCTTTTCTTGCGTTTTTGAGTTCTAATGAAAAGAAAAGAAAAATATCACTTTTACAAATTTACCCTTATATTAATTATAATCATTGAAACATGAATAAAAATCTGCAATATAAATTTAATCAAACAAAAAAAATTTCCATAATCAAATACAAATATCCAAATAAATGTTAAACAAAAATTACTTATACAAAGACATTGTCATACCATACCTAAAAGTCATCAAACATAATCTGTATTATTAATACTAACAGAGATTATTCATCAAATTTTTTAAGAAATTCAATCTCCTCTCTAATGGTAACCCAAACACTGTTCGTGCCTTGTCTTGATTTTCTAGTAGCCATAAATAGGCTTCATTGATTTTTTTCCTCATCGAAATTCATTTCAATAAGTTCTTTAATGATATCATTTGCAGAATAGACTCGAACAGATGAATTATTTCTCCCTGTTTTTCAAATGTCTCCCTTTACTTTTCCACTATGGGAGCTAATTTATCAATCACATTAGTTGATGGATGTGTCTGCCGCAAATGATGGAAAGTCCGTCTCAAATATAATATTAAAAAATATATTTTTCTTAATTACATTAAATCTTTTTATTGATTGATTAACATGTATATAATTCAATATATATAAACAAAATAAAGTATTGTTACAAAGGAATTTTAACATTACCATACTGAAATTAATTAACTTCAAAGAGTTAAATATTACAATAGTGACTCAAATAGTTAAAATCATATATACAAAATTAAATTAAAGAAGAATGCATTGTACTTATTTGCTGAAGTTTCCATTGGGAGTACTCATGTTGGTTCACTAGCAGCAGGTTGAACAGGCTGGGTTGGTAGACTGATGTACTGGTTAAGTGCAGCAGAATAAGCCTGCCCTGATAGCCTCCCTGCTCTGCCGCTTATGAATCCACCAAACCATCAGGCCTTTAACAGGTTGTACTGGTTACCCCGAAGGCCTATACCCTTCAACGTTCACATGAATAAAAGACGAATTGAAGTTTGATCATATTTTTCAGTCAATTATTCGTTTAACCAATTCTTGCCAGGTGGGATGGTCGCTGATGACCACCAACTGGTGTTGGTGGAACCCTATTTTGCAGACCTCCTTGATGAGTTTGAAACCCTATCTTGCACACCTTTAAGTCGTAAATTTATGATATTACTTCTCGCACTATAACATTACACAAATATATGTGTGAGTTGAAGAGAGATTGCTAAGAGCAAATTGGGGACTATATTTAAGCATGAGTTTTACCGAAATAAGAGACAGATCTGATCGGAAAGTTACCGAAGAGGGGAAGATTGGGATGCCTGAGCGCCGACAAAAAAAATCTGGATATGAATTTGTTCAGTTACACTGTTGTAAGGAGTTTGGGCTTGAATCGAAGAAAAGAACTTGTTCGCGGCAAGTTATTCGCGCCTATACTTTTCTCTTTAAGTATTGTTTTTCTCTTTTCGCTGCAAGTTGAGGATAATATGAGAATTATAAAAATATTACTTATTTTAATCTCTTTTCCGTCCAAATCAGGCCAATTTTGAACGAAAAACTTTGGCGAAAAAAGTGGTCAAGTTTTCTATCCATTTAGTTTATTTTTCGTTTATTAAAAAACTCAAAAATATAAGAATTGAAAAGAAAGTTTAAATTTTCTGTCTATTTCTTTTCTCTTCTGTCCATTTTAAAACTCAGAAACAGAGCGTTAAAGCCCAAATACAACTCCAAACTTTTAATTTAATATGTATAAATTATGGACAAAATGCATCTGATATTTGAATATTGATACTATGTGACGCCCCCAAAATAGGTATACAACACCCATTCTAAGTCGCCAAAATACATGGTACAGAAACAACTACATCTTTACTGTTACAACATAAGAACTGTGAGTTTAAATACAAATATTGTCATCTAGACAATATCCACACTCAAATAAGTACTCATCACAATTATTGATACATTATTTCACAAAAATGGTGAGAACTACTAAAATAACTTCTAGAACCATCATTCCATACCCCGACTAGTACTCGCTACATTCTCGCCTCCTGAGAAAAATGGAACAAAAAGGAAAAGGGTAAGCTCAACTAGCCCAGTAAAGAACATTATGACTAAGATAATACAGAATAAATTATCGTTACTCTTCAACAGGGAAAAATCTAATAGAATACAATAGACAACAAGTTTTAAATCAATAACTGCAACGGAAACAGCAAACCATTAGAAGAGTCAAGTAGAGAATGAGTTCTACTATCTTCTAAGATTTAAAAGTCCATCATCAATATTTTATCCCTGTAACAACAATCAATAACCATCTTTAATCAAATATTCATCTTTGCACTACAGGCCAAAGATATTCATTTGTATCACCAGTCGGTCATATTCATCTCAGCACCTGTTCATCTTTGCACTACGGGCCAAAGATATTCATCAGTTAATCATTCATCTTTGCTCTACAGGCCAAAGATATTCAGTAATATCATCATTTAGGACTGAGGATGATGAAAAAAAAATATCTTAAAGAAAACGAATCCAGTGAAACAAAATAACAAATATTAAGGATTCGTATTTCGATTTATACATGTCCAAAAATACCTTATAATTATTCATAGTGAAGTAAAATTCAAGAATGATCAAAACATGGATACAATCAAAGCTAGTACCCAGAATAGATATTTTGGACGAAAAAAAAAATTTCATTTTCGGTGAATAGTAACTCGTGCTCATGAATAGTAACTCGTGAATAGTAACCCCGACGTGAAAAGTTTCAAATTTGATAAAAAAATTTAACCAATATTTTGGCATAATGATATTGAAGAAATAATATCATTTTCGAATAAAATAACATCCCTTACCTCGTAAAGACAGTACTTCTGGTCGGAATACCGGTATAAGGCTGAAAGAAACTTGCTCTGATGAATAGAAACTCTCAAAGTATCTAAATACTCACAAAATACACTCAATAATCTAGAGAGAGAAAGAGAGAAAACTTGTTTCTGGTGTGATTTTCAATTCTAACTTAAGCACATATTTATAGAAAAATGCTAGAACGCCAAAAGATACTAAAATAATAAAATATTAATATTTCAAACAACAATTCTACGTATGCTATCAATGACCAAGACCAGCCCCTCAATGCTGAAAATTTCAGCAGCCCATGTGTTGTACCAACCAAAAGTGGGTCCCCCCATAAATTTAAAAATCATTTTATTTTTTAAAACTTTAATAATTCATAGAAAATAACTCTTTTATCAGAAAATTCGAATCTCGCGATTTTTTATAGGAAATTCAATTCTCTACAGCTTTGCAGAAGAAAGTTTTTCCAAATTCCAAACAGAAATTGACCGAAATCCATAATCGGGCGATTTTATAGGCTATAATCAAATTTCAGTCAAGAAATGGGGTCCACCGACACACAAAATATGTGTTAATCATTTAATAAAAAAAATACTCTTCCTCCTCATATACTCATATATCCCACACTCATTGTAAAACTATCACCATTATTATATTATTAAATAAATTATTTTATCAGAAAAGATAAAATATCATTTTTTTATTTTTTATTTTAATAATTATCACTTAAAAATTTTCTCCATCTATATCCACATAAAATTAATATTTTTCTCATCATATAAATTAATAATTAATTATTCACAAATAATATTACAGAATCACAGTACTGGCAACCAGGCAATTCCCAGGAAAGAGGGGGCTTTCCAATAAGGATTTCTCCTTATTGGCGCGCAATTAGATGACCAAACCTCTCCTTAGACAGAACTTTCTAGACATTGCCAATAATGTCATCTAATAATATTATTTAAATAATATGAATTATTGATCTGATAATGGGAAATACTGTGTAGTGACAATTATTGAAACAACAGTAATATAAAATATCAACGCAGTAATTATTGAATCAATAAAATAAAATACTGAACAGTAATTACTGTAACCATTATTGAGTAGTGCCTTCTTACGTAAGAATCAATAATTGGTGCAATACAGTGTGCTACTGTGCAACAACGTGTATTACTGTGTTTTAACCACCGAGTATTCCAACAGTATTAACGGTAACAACTATGCCGTTATTTATAAACAACTTATATTTGTCGTTTTCTTCATCCAATCGCTTTCCGTTATGGGGCCCACAAAAGACTGCGCCGTCGTACGAATATTCCCCGACAGCAAGAATATTTCACGACCAAACGAATATTCCCCGACAACAATGAATATTTTATAACCACCTGTTTTTTTTTGAAATATTTGCGCATTTTACCCATAACTAACCTCATTAATCAATTTAACCCTTACTATTTCAAAATAATAAATAGAGAGAATTTAAATTTCATTTATTAATAATTTGGGGTCTTACAACCTCCCCTCCTTATGAAATTTCGTCCTCGAAATTGACGTACGTACCTGGTGTTTCGAAAAGATGAGGATACCTCGCTTTCATTTTCGTTTCTAACTCCCAAGTCATTTCCTCAATAGCATGGTTTCTCCACAAAACTTTTACTTGTGGTATGACCTTCGTGCGTAGAACATGCTCCTTTCTATCTAATATCTTGACAGGTACCTCCTCGTACATTAAGTCTTCAGCTATCTCGTCCGGTTCTAACTCAATAACGTGGTCTGGGTCTTTCACATATTTACGTAACATAGATATATGAAAAATATTATGAACACGAGACATACTTGGATGTAACGCGAGTCTATAGGCCACATTTCCTACTCGGTCAAGAATCTGAAATGGACCAATAAATCGTGGATTGAGCTTTCCTCTCTTCCTAAATCTTGTAACTCCTTTCCATGGAGCCACACGCAACAATACATGATCCCCAATGTCAAATTCCACGTCCTTTAGATGAAGATCCGCATAACTCTTTTGTCGATCCTGTGCCGTTTGTATACGTTGTCGAATCGTTTGGATCTTCTCTGTAGTCATTCGTACCAACTCTGGTCCTAGCAACGTTGCTTCTCCCACCTCATCCCAACATACTGGAGAGCGACACTTTCGTCCATATAATGCTTCAAATGGGGCCACACCTATACTTGCCTGATAACTGTTATTGTAGGAGAATTCCACCAATGGTAAGTACTTATCCCAACTCCCTTTGAAATCTAGGACACAAAGTCTTAATAGATCTTCAAGGGTTTGAATAGTCCTCTCTGATTGTCCGTCCGTTTGAGGATGGTATGCCGAACTAAATCGTAAATCTGTGCCCATAGCTTTTTGCAAGCTAACCCAAAATCTTGAAGTAAATCTTGGGTCACGATCCGAAACTATGGATACTGGCATGTCATGCAGTCTCACAATCTCATCTACGTATATACGAGCAAGACGTTCAAGGGAATAAGTCTCCCGTATCGGCAAGAAATGAGCAGACTTAGTTAATCTATCAACAATAACCCAAATAGCATTTATGCCTTGAGAAACCGTGGGAAGACCCGTAACGAAATCCATGGTAATGTGTTCCCACTTCCATTTCGGAATCTCAAGTGGTTGTAATGGACCCTTTGGCACTTGATGTTCTGCCTTTACACGTTGACAAGTTAAACACCTCGAGATAAACTTTGCAATCTCTCTCTTCATATTATTCAACCAAAATGTATGTCGAAAATCACGATACATTTTGGTACTTCCAGGATGGATTACAAATGGTGTATTGTGTGCTTCCATCATGATCTTGTACTTCAAGTCAGAATCGTTAGGAACACAAAGTCTGGAGTGGACTCGAAGTATTCCTTCTTCATCGATTCTTGCTTCTGGAATAGCACCTTCTTGCACTTTCTTCTTCATACGCATCAGCTCCGGGTCTGTGGTTTGAGCAACTTTAACTTTATCAATTAAAGTTGGTTCTATGCGTATACTTGACATCATCGCACTCGTTCCTGAATAAGATCTTCTGCTCAACGCGTCAGCTACCACGTTTGCTTTTCCAGGATGGTATTGAATAGTGTGGTCGAAATCTTTCAACAGCTCGAGCCAACGTCGTTGCCGCATGTTGAGTTCTTTTTGAGTGAAGAAATATTTGAGGCTTTTATGGTCTGAATAAATCTCCACTTTCTCCCCATATAGATAGTGCCTCCAGATCTTTAGCGCGAAAACGACTGCTGCCAACTCTAGATCATGAGTAGGATAATTTCTCTCATATTCTTTAAGTTGTCGCAAGGCATAGGCTATAACTTTCCCACGTTGCATGAGAACACATCCTAGCCCTTTGCCTGAAGCATCGCTATAGATAACAAATCCATCCGAACCAGATGGTATGGTCAAAACAGGTGCCGAAATGAGTCTCCTCTTAAGCTCTTGAAAACTCTTCTCGTATTCCTCGCTCCATACGAATTTGATATCTTTCCAAGTTAGCTGAGTTAACGGGGTAGCGATTCGAGAAAATCCTTCCACGAATCTCCGATAATAACCAGCTAAGCCCAAAAAGCTACGTACTTCAGTCACCGTCTTTGGTTGCTCCCAACTTTGTATTGCTTCAATCTTCGCCGGGTCAACAGATACTCCATATTTTGACACCACGTGCCCTAGGAATGCCACTTCCTCAAGCCAAAACTCGCATTTCTTCAACTTAGCATATAACTTATTTTCACGCAGCCTTTGGAGTACCAGCTTCAAATGATGCTCATGATCTTCACGGCTTTTGGAATATATGAGGATGTCATCAATAAAGACAACAACGAACTGATCCAAATAATCCTTGAATACTCGGTTCATCATATCCATGAAAGCCGCATGAGCATTAGTCAATCCAAAAGACATGACTAGGAATTCATAATGCCCGTACCGAGTTCTGAAGACAGTCTTTGGAATATCCTCAGTTTTAACCTTCAGCTGATGATATCCAGAACGAAGATCGATCTTTGAAAAGAATTGTGCTCCTTGTAACTTGTCAAACAGGTCATCAATACGAGGTAGCGGATACCAATTATTAATAGTGACATGGTTTAATTCCCGGTAATCAATACAAAGTCGCATACTCCCACCTTTCTTCTTTACAAATAAAACAGAAGCACCCCAAGGAGATGTACTAGGACGAATGAAACCGATGTCCAACAATTCTTGTAGTTGGACCTTTAACTCCTGAAGTTCAATAGGAGCCATTCGATATGGGGTTTTAGAAATGGGCTTTGTACCAGGTTCAAGATCAATAAAGAATTCAATTTCACGTTCCGGGGGTAGACCGAGAAGTTCTTCAGGAAATACGTCAGGAAAGTCAATAACAACAGGAATATTATTCAAATTTGACGTGTCTTTATTCAAATCCATAATATGGGCTAAGAAAGCATGACATCCGTTTTTTAATAAACGAATGGCTTTATGGCTTGATATAACAGTGATTGATTTTAATGGCTTAGTTGCTTGAATTCGTACAACAGGTTGGTTAGGAATATGAAAACTAACAACCTTACGAAAACAATCAATTTTGGCATGATGAGTAGTTAACCAATCAATCCCTAAAATCACATCAAAAGCAAGTATCTTTAAAGAGATAAGGTCAACAGGTAATGTGATGGTGCCAACTTGGATCAAACAAGATTTATAAACAGTGGATGTGATGAAAGTTTCTCCTAACGGAGTCTCCACAGATAAATCAAAGTTTAACTTCTCCGGAGTCAAGTTTAAACGTTGAGCACAAGCAGGAGAGATAAAAGAATGGGTAGAACCGGTATCTAATAAGATATAAACTTCGCATGAATTTATGATTAGCTTACCCGTGATCACCTCGTTTGGGTTTCTCGCATGTTGACCAGTCACGACAAACGCTCTTCCAGGAACCGTTGACTTTATCTTTTCTGGGGCAGCTTTTTGAGTCACCATCCCCGCTGGACTTGGTTTTGCTACAGTGCAATCTCGAGCGATATGTCCTTCCTTTCCACAATTATAACATACCTTAAACTGTTGTGGGCAGTTTGGGCTGATATGTCCTTCTTTTCCGTACTTATAGCATATAACCGGTGGTCGTTCTCCTCCCTTGGAACCAGTTGTTGCTGGTACTGACGTCTTCGTATTGTCATTATTGAATCTCCTCTTTTTAAAATCTCCTCCCGACTCGCTTCTTTTATTTTCATAGCCACGATTACCACCAGAGTGGTTGCCGTTCTTGTCTGTATTTTTCTTTCTCCGCTGGTTATCATTGTTCTGATGACTGTTGTCACCGATATGATCCTGGTTGTGGTCCCTCAGTTGACCGTACTCGTTATCTCGCTCTAATAATTGAGCCATGTTGACAACATCTGAATAGAGAGAAAATTTATGAGAAATGAGATATTGACGTATGCCGGGTTTCAAACCTCTCAGAAACATCCTCGTCATACGTTCCTCATTCTCCACCAAATGAGGTGCAAACCTGGACAACTCTGCAAGCTTCGCCTCGTACTGAGATACCGTCATATTATTCTGCTCTAGTCTAATAAACTCTACCTCCTTCATATGACGAATACTTTCAGGAAAGTACTTATCATCGAACAGTTTCTGAAATGTCTCCCAAGACATGCTGAGTGCGGCTGGATGGGTACGCTTCACAGACTCCCACCAGTAGTCTGCCTCGTCACGAAACATAAAGGTGGCGAATGGAACCTTCTGTTCTTCCGTGCATCCCAAGACATCGAATATCTTGGTAATTTACTTGACCCACGTTTCCGCCATGATCGGATCTGGCTTTCCCTTAAATTCTGGTGGTCCCAATTCTTTGAACTGTTTGGCTGTGACAAACCGTGAATTGCTATCATTTCCTCCTGTATTTTGAACACGAGTCTCCCTCGTCTGGTTTTGCATGAATTGTAAAAAACTTCTAAACATTCCATCGTTCATCATCTGCTCATTGGTGTTGTTCACAGGAGAAACATTGCCAGCCTGTTGCACGTTCTCCTCGTTGGTAAGCACCGGTGTCTCCACGGTCTCATTTACTCCACTGTTAACATTCTCAGTCGACATTCTCAAATACTGCCATAAAACAAGGGTTAATTAAATAAATTAACAAATCACATAATACCCCTATATTATGACTGACCAATAAATAAGCTTAGGAAGGACACACTAGCGAAGGATTTATTCGTCTCTCCCCTCCTAGTTCTATTCTCCGATCTCCGCCAGAGATCATATCCCTAAGCTCTGATACCAACTGTGACGCCCCCAAAATAGGTATACAACACCCATTCTGAGTCGCCAAAATACATGGTACAGAAACAACTACATCTTTACTGTTACAACATAAGAACTGTGAGTTTAAATACAAATATTGTCATCTAGACAATATCCACACTCAAATAAGTCCTCATCACAATTATTGATACATTATTTCACAAAAATGGTGAGAACTACTAAAATAACTTCTAGAACCATCATTCCATACCCCGACTAGTACTCGCTACATTCTCGCCTCCTGAGAAAAATGGAACAAAAAGGAAAAGGGTGAGCTCAACTAGCCCAGTAAAGAACATTATGACTAAGATAATACAGAATAAATTATCGTTAGTCTTCAACAGGGAAAAATCTAATAGAATACAATAGACAACAAGTTTTAAATCAATAACTGCAGCGGAAACAGCAAACCATTAGAAGAGTCAAGTAGAGAATGAGTTCTACTATCTTCTAAGATTTAAAAGTCCATCATCAATATTTTATTCCTGTAACAACAATCAATAACCATCTTTAATTAAATATTCATCTTTGCACTACAGGCCAAAGATATTCATTTGTATCACCAGTCGGTCATATTCATCTCAGCACCTGTTCATCTTTGCACTACGGGCCAAAGATATTCATCAGTTAATCATTCATCTTTGCTCTACAGGCCAAAGATATTCAGTAATATCATCATTTAGGACTGAGGATGATGAAAAAAAAAATATCTTAAAGAAAACGAATCCAGTGAAACAAAATAACAAATATTAAGGATTCGTATTTCGATTTATCCATGTCCAAAAATACCTTATAATTATTCATAGTGAAGTAAATTCAAGAATGATCAAAACATGGATACAATCAAAGCTAGTACCCAGAATAGATATTTTGGACGAAAAGAAGAAAATTTTATTTTTGGTGAATAGTAACTCGTGAATAGTAACTCATGAATAGTAACCCCGACGTGAAAAGTTCCAAATTTGATAAAAATTTCCAACCAATATTTCGGCATAATGATATTAAGAAATAATATCATTTTCGAATAAAATAACATCCCTTACCTCGTAAAGACAGTACTTCTGGTCGGAATATCGGTATAAGGCTGAAAGAAACTTGCTCTGATGAATAGAAACTCTCAAAGTATCTAAATACTCACAAAATACACTCAATAATCTAGAGAGAGAAAGAGAGAAAACTTGTTTCTGGTGTGATTTTCAATTCTAACTTAAGCACCTATTTATAGGAAAATGCTAGAACGCCAAAAGAGACTAAAATAATAAAATATTAATATTTCAAACAACAATTCTACGTATGCTATCAATGACCAAGACCAGCCCCTCAATGCTGAAAATTTCAGCAGCCCATGTGTTGTACCAACCAAAAGTGGGTCCCCCCATAAATTTAAAAATTATTTTATTTTCCAAAACTTTAATAATTCATAGAAAATAACCTTTTTATCAGAAAATTCGAATTTCGCGACTTTTTATAGGAAATTCAATTCTCTACAACTTTGCAGAAGAAAGTTTTTCCAAATTTCAAACAGAAATTGACCGAAATTCATAATCAGGCGATTTTATAGGCTATAATCAAATTTCAGTCAAGAAATGGGGTCCACCGACACACAAAACATGTGTTAATCATTTAATAAAAAAATACTCTTCCTCCTCATATAATCATATATCCCACACTCATTGTAAAACTATCACCATTATTATATTATTAAATAAATTATTTTATCAAAAAAGATAAAATATCATTTTTTTATTTTTTATTTTAATAATTATCACTTAAAAATTTTCTCCATCTATATCCACATAAAATTAATATTTTTCTCATCATATAAATCAATATTTAATTATTCACAAATAATATTACAGAATCACAGTACTGGCAACCAGGCAATTCCCAGGAAAGAGGGGGCTTTCCAATAAGGATTTCTCCTTACTGGCGCGCAATTAGATGACCAAACCTCTCCTTAGACAGAACTTTCTAGACATTACCAATAATATTATCTAATAATATTATTTAAATAATATGAATTATTGATCTGATAATGGGAAATACTGTGTAGTGACAATTATTGAAACAACAGTAATATAAAATATCAACGCAGCAATTATTGAATCAATAAAATAAAATACTGAACAGTAATTACTGTAACCATTATTGAGTAGTGCCTTCTTACGTAAGAATCAATAATTGGTGCAATACAGTGTGCTACTGTGCAACAACGCGTATTACTGTGTTTTAACCACCGGGTATTCTAACAGTATTAACGGTAGCAACTACGCCGTTATTTATAAACAACTTATATTTGTCGTTTTCTTCATCCAATCGCTTTCCATTATGGGGCCCACTAAAGACTGCGCCGTCGTACGAATATTCTCCGACAGAAATAATATTTTATAACCACCTGCTTATTTGAAATATTTGCGCATTTTACCCATAACTAACCTCGTTAATCAATTTAACCCTTACTATTTCAAAATAATAAATAGAGGAAATTTAAATTTCATTTATTAATAATTTGGGGTTTTACATACTAAGTACTTGTTTCATTAGTTTAATAAATTTATAGTACATAATTAGTGTTCAGGTTGATTGTTTGATATTTATCGCTTAATATATGTGAAATAAGTACTTGATTAATTTTTAAGTATTGAGTTAATTGATGATATATGTTTGTAAATATAATAAAAATTCTATTTTATGGGAATATTATCGTAGAATTCTACTAAAAATCAAACAATCAATGTGAGAATTTACACATTAATTTTTTTTAACAATTTAAAAATGAGATGACACGGATATAAAATATAATTATGATAAGTGTTACGTATTAAAATTATATTTTTTATAAAATTTTACAATTTTGCGATCGGATTTTAGGATGGGAAACCAATTTTAAGAACCTTGACTACTAGTTAGCTACAAGACCCAAAAAGCCAACAAGGCCTTGGCGGGCGGCCGCCTCTACCAATTGGATTCTGCATTGTGGGACCCGAAGTGCTGCTTGCTACGGTTGCCACCACTTTAATGTTAAATTCATTTTAAAAAATAAATAATATATATAGTTTAATATAGTAGTAAAAATTAAGAGAGATTAATATGAAGTTAATTTTGGTCAATTTATCAATATAATATCGGGAAGTGATCTCTCTCTACGTGTCAGCACTGTATTGATCAATTGATCAACTTATCATAAAATTAACTTCAAATCTACAAAAATTACATTCCAAATCGTTGAATGTTATCAGTAATCCTACTATAAATTGATAATTTCCCTGTAATATATCTTATTCTTTGAATTATACTTAGATTATGAAATATTAAGAGCATTCACAACAGTTTCTTTATCCTCTTTGTGACGCCCCCAAAATTAGGTATACATCACCCATCTTGGGTCGTCAAATACATAGTACAGAATACAAATACAACTGATTAATACATCTGTCGTGTACAATACGACAAAACATAAACTGTGAGTTTGAATACAAATATTATCTTCTAGAGAGTATTTATACTCAAAAGGAGTCTTCATTACATTTATTAATACATCATTACATTGAATAGTGAGGACTACTAACTAATACTATCATTCGGACCATCACTCCGTACCCCGACTTGTCCCAGCTACGTTCTCATTTCCTGAAGAGAACAGTGAAAGAAAGGGTGAGCTCAACTAGCCCAGTAAGAAATATTATGACTAAGATAATGCAGAATAAATTATCATTAGCCTTCAACAATGTTAAACTGATAAAATATAATAGACATCAAGTTTAACTGTAGCGGAACAAGCAATCCATTAAAAGAGTCAAGTAGAAAATAAACTCTACTATCTTTTATGATTTAAAAAGTTTTTCAACACTGTAATCGCTGAGACTCAGCTTAATAAAATAATCTACATCATCGAATCACCCCTGCACTACGACCAAGGATATTCGTGTATTCATTAATGGTCATGATCATGCCAACAACTGTCCATCAATGCACTACGGGCTAATGAGGACTTTTACCACATCATTTGTAACATTACGGTCATGATTATACCGAATAATCCCTGGTCATAATCATACCAAGTCCATCTATGCACTACAGGCCACAGATGACTTTCAACATTTTATAAACATGAGGATGATGACAATGATATAAGAATTCAATAAAACAAGTTCAAGAATTAATTTATCCAGGAATTAACAACGTCCAAATTGTCAACATGATACTGCATTGTGGAGTAAAATTCAAGAATGCTTAGAAGAATATTTTCTTGAAAAGATACTGGATGAAACGCAACTATCAAGGATATTCCACAAATTTCATGGAGTATAGAAGTCAAAACTTAACCAACTGAGTATAATAAAGAATGGAATAACAAAAGAAATCACCATGCATGCGATAGACCGCACAGACAGGTTATTCCAACAGAATAATAAATAATGGAACCAGGTCCGGCGTAAACGCACAGACAGGATATTCCGACAGAATAATAAATAATGGAACCAGGTCCGGTGTAAAACACACAGACAGGATGTTCCAACAGAATAATAATAAAAACGGAACCAGGTCCGGTGTAAAACACACAGACAGGATGTTCCAACAGAATAATAAACGGAACCAGGTCCGGTGTAAAACACACAGACAGGATGTTCCAACAGAATAATAGAAGAATGTCACCAAGTATAGGGTAGACCGCGTATACTGGTTATTCCAACAGAATAATAACGAATGGAATAACAGAAGTTCTCTTCATGAATATAAAAGAAATAATGTTCCCTACCTTAAAAGAACTGGATATTGGAAAAGTGATGTAGCAGAATACTTTTAGTCTCTCTCTCTCTCTTATTCTCTCTATACTTTCTCTCTCTATAGCTTGAATGAATTCGTGAAAAATAATGAAGCCCTAGGCCTCTATTTATAGAAAAACTGAGGGTGGCTCTTGGTCTTAACGAAGGGTCAAATGACTCTTGGTCTTAACGAAGGGTCAAATGACTCTTGGTAATATTGAAGGGACAACTACTATTGACGAAAGTAATTACTATTGACCAAGGTAAATACTATTGACGAAGGTAATTACTATTGACCAAGGTAAATACTATTGACCAAGGTAAATACTATTGACGAAGGTAATTACTATTGACCAAGGTAAATACTATTGACGAAGGTAATTACTATTGACGACGGTAATTACTATTGACGACGGTAATTACTATTGACGAAGAGACTCTTAGATGATAACATATGGCCCCCCATAAAATAACCAAACTTACCACAACGTCTCAATAATATAACATATTATACAGATGATACTATGACAATAATTTAAGAGATATGATGCAGCAATTACTGTAGCAATAATTGAGTATAGCTGAGTGACTTCTCACGTAAGCATCAATAATCAATACCGTGTGCTACTATGCAACCACGCGTATTACTGTACTTTTACTACCGAGTAGTTCAACAGTTTTAACGATTTTAACGGTAACACCTCAGCTGTTATTTTTATAGAAAGATAATTCTGTCGTTTTCTCAATCCGACAATAATTCCGTTGTGGGGTCCACCAATGATTGTGCCGTCGTACGAATATTCCCCGACAAAAAGAATATTCCCCGACCAAACGAATATTTTATAACAACTTGCTTACTTTGCAAAATTTATAAATATTACCCACAACTATAACATTATATCAAATTAACTCCATAATATTCAAAAATGATATTTATAGAAAATTCATCTTTATTTATAAAAGTTGGGGTCTTACAACCTCCCCTTCTTATGAAATTTCGCCCTCGAAATTAGGGTACGTACCTGGTATGTCGAAGAGGTAAGGATACCTTGATTTCATTTCTGATTCTAACTCCCAAGTCATTTCCTCAACATCGTGGTTTCTCCACAAAACTTTAACTTGAGGTATAACCTTGGAGCGTAGAATATGTTCCTTCTTATCCAAGATTTGAACAGGAACTTCTTCATACGTCAAATCCTCCGCTATTTCGTCCGGTTCTAACTCAATAATGTGGTTCGGGTCTTCCACATATTTGCGTAACATGGATATGTGGAAAACGTTATGAACACGAGACATACTTGGCGGTAAAGCGAGTCTATAAGCCACAGTTCCTACTCGATCGAGGATTAAAAATGGACCGATGAATCGAGGATTTAGCTTTCCTCTCTTTCCAAATCTCGTAACTCCTTTCCATGGAGCAACACGTAAGAACACATGATCTCCTACATCAAATTCCACGTCCTTTCGATGAAGATCAGCATAACTCTTTTGTCGATCTTGTGAGGTTTTTATACGTTGTCGGATCGTTTGAATCTTTTCTGTAGTCATACGTACCAACTCCGGTCCCAACAACGTTGCTTCGCCCACCTCATCCCAGCATACTGGAGAACGACATTTTCTTCCATACAATGCTTCGAATGGAGCCATGCCAATACTTGCTTGATAACTGTTGTTGTAGGAAAACTCCACCAATGGTAAGAACTTGTCCCAACTTCCTTTGAAGTCAAAGACACAGAGTCTTAATAGATCTTCAAGAGTTTGAATAGTCCTCTCTGATTGTCCGTCCGTCTGAGGATGATATGCTGAACTAAATCGTAACTCCGTGCCCATAGCTTTTTGTAAACTAACCCAAAATCGTGAAGTGAATCTTGGGTCTCGATCAGAAACTATGGATACTGGCATACCATGCAGTCTTACAATCTCGTTTATGTACATACGAGCAAGACGTTCAAGTGTATAAGTTTCTCGTATCGGTAAGAAATGAGCAGACTTGGTCAATCTATCAACAATGACCCAAATCGCATCAATACCTTGAGAAACCCTAGGAAGACCGGTAACGAAATCCATGGTAATGTGCTCCCACTTCCATTCTGGAATTTCAAGTGGTTGCAATGGACCTTTTGGTACTTGATGCTCCGCTTTGACTCGTTGACAAGTTAGACACCTTGAGATAAACAACGCTATCTCTCTCTTCATATTGCTCCACCAAAATGTATGACGAAGATCATGATACATTTTGGTACTTCCAGGATGGATTGCAAACGGTGTGTTGTGCGCCTCCATCATGATTTCATACTTTAAATCAGGGTTGTTAGGAACACAAAGTCTGGAGTTGACTCGAAGTATTCCTTCTTCATCGATTCTTGCTTCCGATATAGCACCTTCTTGCACTTTCTTCTTCATACGCATCAGCTCCAGGTCTGTAGCTTGAGCAGCTTTAACTTTATCGATTAAAGTCGGTTCTACTCGTATATTCGCCATCATCACATGGGTCCCTGGAGTCTTTAACTCTATCTCCATCCTTTGCAAATCACACAAAATGGGTCTTTGTGTTGACAATATCGCACTCGTACTTGCATATGATCTTCTACTCAATGCGTCAGCTACCACGTTCGCTTTTCCAGGATGGTATTGAATGGTATGATCATAATCTTTCAACAGTTCAAGCCAACGTCGTTGTCGCATGTTGAGTTCCTTTTGAGTGAAGAAATATTTGAGGCTTTTATGATCCGTAAAGATCTCCACCTTCTCCCCATACAAGTAATGCCTCCAAATTTTAAGTGCAAAGACAACAGCTGCCAACTCTAGATCATGAGTAGGATAATTCCTCTCATATTCCTTGAGTTGTCTTGATGCATAGGCTATGACTTTTCCATGTTGCATGAGAACACATCCCAACCCTTTGCTCGAAGCATCACTGTAGATGACAAATCCCTCCGAGCCAGATGGTATTGTTAGAACAGGTGCTGAAATGAGTCTCCTCTTGAGTTCTTGAAAACTCTGCTCACATTCTTCGCTCCAACCGAACTTTGTATCTTTTCGAGTCAGCTGAGTTAATGGAGTAGCGATTCGAGAAAATCCTTCCACGAATCTCCGATAATAACCAGCTAAACCAAGAAAGCTACGTACTTCGGTCACTGATTTAGGTTGCTCCCAGCTTTGAATAGCTTCAATCTTTGCCGGGTCAACCGATATTCCACGACTTGATACTACGTGCCCAAGGAATGCTACCTCTTCCAGCCAGAACTCGCATTTCTTCAACTTGGCATAAAGTTTGTATTCACGAAGCTTTTGGAGTACCAGCCTCAAGTGTTGCTCATGATCTTCACGGCTTTTGGAATAAACAAGGATGTCATCGATAAAGACGACCACAAAGTGATCCAAATATTCCTTAAATACCCTGTTCATCATATCCATGAAGGCAGCAGGAGCATTAGTCAATCCAAAAGACATAACTAAGAATTCATAATGCCCATACCGAGTTCTGAAGGCAGTCTTTGGAATATCCTCAGTTCTAACCTTCAGCTGATGATATCCAGAACGAAGATCGATCTTTGAAAAGAATTGTGCTCCTTGCAACTGGTCAAACAGGTCATCAATACGTGGCAATGGGTACCTATTTTTTATGGTGACATGATTCAACTCCCGATAATCAATACAAAGTCGCATACTCCCATCTTTCTTCTTCACGAACAGAACAGGAGCACCCCAAGGAGAAGTACTAGGACGAATAAAACCAATGTCTAACAATTCCTGCAGTTGGGTCTTTAACTCCTGAAGTTCAATAGGAGCCATTCGATATGGGGCTTTGGAAATGGGTTTTGTACCGGGTTCAAGGTCGATACAAAATTCAATTTCACGCTCTGGGGGTAGGCCAGGAAGTTCTTCGGGAAATACGTCAGGAAATTTATTAACAACAGAAATATCATTCAAAGCTGACGTATTTTTGTTTAGATCTGTGACATGAGCTAAGAAAGCTTGACATCCGTTTTTCAATAAACGAATAGCTTTATGGCTTGAGATGACAGCGATTGATTTTAATGGTTTGGTTGCTTGAATTCGCATAATAGGTCGATTAGGAATATGAAAGCTAACAACCTTACGAAAACAATCAATTTTTGCATAATGAGTAGTTAACCAATCAATCCCTAGAATCACGTCAAATGCAAGTATTTTTAATGAAATCAGATCGATAGGTAATGTGTGGGTACCAACTTGAACCAAACAAGACTTATAACCAGTGGAGGTAATGAAGGTTTCTCCCAACGGAGTTTCCACAGATAAGTCAAAGTCTAATTTCTCCGGAATCAAATTTAATCGATGAGCGCAAGTAGGAGAAATAAAAGAATGGGTTGAACCGGTATCAAATAAAGTATAAACTTCTTTAGAGTTTATGATAAGCTTACCCGTGATGACCTCATTCGGGTTCCTTGCTCTCTGGGAGTTCACAACAAACGCTCTCCCTTGCACAACCGGTTTTGACTTTTCTGGGACGGCTTTTGGTGCCTCCATCCTAGCTGAATTTGTTTTCGGTAAACGACAAAATCGGGCTAAATGACCTTCTCTTCCACAATTATAACATGCTTTGGACGGCATCGCGCAGTTTGGACTGATGTGTCCCTCCCCTCCGCATTTGAAACATATGATAGGTGGTCGTTCTCCTTCCTTAACGACAGGTGCTGGTGCTGACGTCTTTCCATCATTGTTGAATCTCCTCTTCTTGAAATGTCCATTCTTATTGTTTTGGCCCTGATTACCACCGAAGTGGTTACCATTTCTGGCCTGTTGATTCCCTCCACGCTTGTTGTCACCGCTTCGATGACTGCTCTCACTGGTATTATCATTTTGCCGGCTGCTCTCTTTTGGTTGCGTTGTCTCGTTATCGCGCTCCACCAACTGAGCCCTATTTACAACATCTGAATACAAACACAGTTTATGAGAAACAAGATGTTGACGTATCTCCGGCTTCAAACCTCTTAAAAACATCCGCGTCATTCTTTCTTCATTATCCACCAGGTGGGACGCAAACCGGGATAACTCCGCAAATTTTGCCTCGTACTGCGACACGGTCATATTATTCTGCTCCAATTTGATGAACTCCACCTCCTTCATGTGACGAATACTCTCGGGAAAGTATTTGTCGTTAAACAGATCTTGAAACTTCTCCCAAGACATCTTCAGTGCGGCAGGTTGAGTACGCTTTATCGATTCCCACCAGTAATCTGCCTCTCCTCGCAACATAAAGGCGGCAAAGGGAACCTTTTGCTCCTCGGAGCAACTCAAGACATCAAATATCTTGGTGATCTGCTTTATCCATGTTTCAGCTACAAGTGGTTTGGGTTCTCCCTTAAACTCCGGTGGTCCCAGCTCCTTAAACTGTTTAGCGGTGACCGCCTGAGAGTTTCCAGTATTTCCACCTACGTTGTGGACAGGAGCCGCTTTCACCTGTTGTTGCATGAATTGCATAAAGCCTCTGAACATTTGATCATTCATCATTTGGTCAGTGTTGTTGTTTGCATGAGGATTGACACCTTCCTGATGCACATTATCCTGATTATTGATATGTGGTGAATCAACAGTCGTCTGTGCTCCATTGCTATTTTTAACATTCTCAGATGCCATTTTCAGATACTGTCACAAAATAAAAATTAATTGATATTGTAATACCCCGACTTATTAATGAATAAAATCAAATTTTCTCTAAATATTATTGTGAATAATAAGGGGCTAATTTGATATAATACTTTGGTTATGGGTGAAAGGTGTAAATTTTGCAAAATAAGCAAGTGGTTATAAAATATTCATTTTGTCGGGGAATATTCGTTTGGTCGTGGAATATTCTTGCTGTCGGGGAATATTCGTACGACGGCGCAGCCTTGTGTGGGCCCCATAACGGAAAGTGATTGGATGAAGAAAATGGCAAGTATAAGTTATTTATAAATAACGGCGTAGTTGTTACCGTTAATACTATTGGAATACCCGGTGATTAAAATACAGTACACACGGTATTGCACCAATTATTAATTCTTACGTAAGAAGGCACTGCTCAATAAGTGTTACAGTAGTTATTGTTCAATATTTTATTTTATTGATTCAATAATTGTTGCATTGATATTTTATATTATTGTTGTTTCAATAATTGTTGCTGCACAGTATTTTCCATTATCAGATCAATAATTCATATTATTTGAATAATATTATTAGATAACATTATTGGCAATGTCTAGAAAGTTCTGTCTAAGGAGAGGTTTGGTCATCTAATTACGCGCCAGTAAGGAGAAATCCTTATTGGAAAGCCCCCTCTTTCCTGGGAACGGCCTGGTTGTCATAAATGTGATTCTGTAATATTATTTGTGAATAATTAATTATTGATTCATATGATAAGGAAATATTTATTTTATGTGGATATAAATGAGGGATATATTTTTGTGGTTAAAAATGAAGGAGTTAATGTTGAGGTGTTTTATCAGTATTTTTATCGGAATGGAGGTATTAAAAATCAAATCAGGGTTTTTGAGAAATGTTGCGGGTGTTATAATTTTTAATCCGACCGTTGGATCGTGGTAATTTTTGGATATGTTATACATATATAAGTTGAGTATATGTCCACAAATTTTGAACCGTTAAAAATGAACGTATGATTTATTATGAATTTTACGAGATGACTGGTTCAGAAATTGTTGAATTTTCGGAGTTTATCATTTTGATGGAAAATTCTAGAAATGGTGGGCCCCACTTGTGGTTGGTGAAGAAATGTGCTGAATTATATTTCAAATGTGGTGGGTGGGAATAGTAGCAGGTAAAGCCATCAGGTTGCAGGTCAAACCTACTAAAATTTTCCTATAAATAGAGGGCTAAGTTAGAATTGAAAATCACACCAGAAACAAGTTTTCTCTCTTTCTCTCTCTAGATTATTGAGTGTATTTTGTGAGTATTTAGATACTTTGAGAGTTTCTATTCATCAGAGCAAGTTTCTTTCAGCCTTATACCGGTATTCCGACCAGAAGTACTGATATCTTGAGGTAAGGGATATTATTTTCTTCTTAAATGATATTATTTTCTTCAATATCATTATGCTGAAATATTGACATGAGTTTTTATCAAATTTGGAACTTTTTGTGTCGGGGTTATTATTCACGTATACGGCACTATTCACGTATACGGTATTATTCACGAATACGGCACTATTCACCGAAAAATAAAATTTTTCCTTTTTGTCCAAGATGTCTATTATGGTTACTATCTTTGATTGTATCCATGTTTTGATCTTTATTTTTGAATTCTGCTTCACAATTGATTATTATGAAGTATTATTGATCTTGGATAAACTGTTATACGAATCCCTACTATTTGTCCTTCTGTCTCATTGGATTCGTTCTCTTTAAGATATTTTTCATCATCCTCAGTCCTAAATGATGATATTAATGAATATCTTTGGCCTGTAGTGCAAAGATGTATGATTACTTGATGAATATCTTTGGCCTGTAGTGCAAAGATGAACAGGTGTTGAGATGAACATGACTGACAGGTGATACAAATGAATATCTTTGGCCTGTAGTGCAAAGATGAATATTTGGATAAAGATGATTATTAATTGATGTTACAGGAATAAAATATTGATGATGGACTTTTAAATCTTAGAAGATAGTAGAATTCTTTCTCTACTTGACTCTTCTAATGGTTTGCTGTTTCCGCTGCAGTTGTTGATCTAAAACTTGTTGTCGATTATATTCTATCAGATATTTCCCTGTTGACGACTAACGATAATTTGTTTGTATATTATCTTAGTCATAATATTCTTTACTGGGCTAGTTGAGCTCACCCTTTTCCTTTTTGTTCCATTTTTCTTCTCAGGAGGTGAGAACATAGCAGGATCTAGTCGGGGTATAGAGTGATGGTTCTAGAAAGATGTTTTAGCAGTCCTCACTATTTCTGTAAAATAGTGTTTGAATAATTGTAATGAGGATTTATTTGAGTGTGGATATTGACTAGAAGACAATATTTGTATTTAAACTCACAGTATGTGTTGTCGTATTTTGCACGACATTTGTATTATTGAAGTTGTAGTTTGCTTTCTGTACCATGTATTTGGCGACTCAGAATGGGTGTTGTATACCTATTTTGGGGGCGTCACATTAAGTATTATGGATGTGTTTGTTTACAATTATGTTGCATGTGATTGAACTAATTTAACTTATTTATACTAGTTAAATTACCTATAAGCACCTTTTTTTTTAATCCTTTTTGATTAGTCTGAAGATGGCATGGCATCCTCATGAATTTTTTTTGAGGTCATTTATGAGAGATTATATAATTTAAATTAGGAAGGTGGGATTAAAAAGTAACCCCTTTTGAGGTATCAAATGGCCTTGGGAGTAGAAAAATAGTCGATGAGATTGTCATCATAGGATTAACTCAAGGATAAAAAAATTCTTATAGGTAGTTCTTGTCTTGTTTATAGTCGATGAGACTGTCTTGTTTATAGTCGATGAGATTGTCTTGTTTTGTATAGAAGTACTTGTGCACTTAGAAAAACCTTTTGACCATGATTCCACGAAAGTGGAGATCTATACAGATCATAAACGCCTCAAATATTTCTTCACCCAAAAGGAACTCAACATGCGGCAGCGACGTTGGCTCGAGCTGTTGAAAGATTACGATCATATCATCCAATATCATCCTGGAAAAGCAAACGTAGTAACTGACGCATTGAGTAGAAGATCATATGCGGGTACGAGTGCAATATTGTTAACACAAAGTGTGACAACCCCAAAATAGGTCCATTCCATCCAACCCATTCTGAGTCGTCAAATACATGGTACAGAAAACAACTACAACTTTATTACAACAATTGTCGTGCAAAATACAACAACACATATGCTGTGAGTTTGGATACAAATATATACCAAATGTGACATTGGACACCATCATGTATCAGCACCTCACAAAGGTACCTTACATAAAGGTACAGTCAAAAACTGTTTTAGAAACTAGAATCTTTGGGAAGTGCTCAAGGAAACCTTCGTACATGGGAGGCCACGCGTCTAGGTTATGATAGATATCATATGGCCACAGAATTATCCTTGGTTGACCCAATAGACCCCAAAGAAAAACGAGAAGATTACTATCATATTCTTCCCAATGGTGAGTCTTCTCTTGACATATCATTATCTCTACTGTCTCTAATTGAGAATTATACTTCAAACAAATACCAAGATTATATAGGTAGTGCTCGTATATATACTCAGCAAGTGGATGAGCACAATCATGTCTTATGATGACACGAGGTTGTATGTCGTTAGACATCTTGTATGATAGTGGCAAACCACCCTTCCAACGTTGGGTACACCTTACCCTATTGGATTCACCAAATATAACTACTAAATGAACTTTTCTATACTGCTTCGGGAAAACATCCACAGCTAGAGACCACCGTTCTATTTCCCCGTTACCCTCGCTCGACCCAGCTACACTCTTATTACCTGAAAGGAATTGTGAACAGAAGGGTGAGCACAACTAGCCCAGTAAAGAATATCATGACTAAAGATAATTAAATTATCAATAGCCTTCATCAATAATAAATCAGAGATTTAGAACATATGGTAAATGATAAAAATTTCAACCATAGTTGCAGCGGAACGAGCAATCCATTAGAAGAGCCAAATAGACTATAAAGTCTATTATCTTCTCCATGTTAAAAATCCATCAACAATATTTTATCCCTGTAACATCAATCAACAGTTCCTTTCCACAATCATATGAATAACTCATAATCATAATTATGATTCTAAATTTTTCTTCGCACCCAGGACGAAGAATATTTTCATCACATGTCTTTACCTGAAACATCAAAGATCATGGTTATACCAAATCACAGTTCCTGTTCATAATCATACTAATAAATCCATCTTTGCACTACGACCAAAGATATTCAACAACAGTTCATCTTTGCACTACAGGCCAAAGATATTCATCAACAGACCATCTTTGCACTACAGGCTAAAGATATTCAACAACAGTTCATCTTTGCACTACAGGCCAAAGATATTCATCAATAATTCATCTTTGCACTACGGCCAAAGATATTCATCAACAGTTCATATTTGCACTACAGGTCAAATATATTCATCAACAGTTCATATTTGCACTACAGGCCAAATATATTCATCAACAGTTCATATTTGCACTACAGGCCAAATATATTAATATCTCAAAGAAATATATAATCATTTCAGAATTTATATAAACAATAATTATAATCATGTTGATCATTTCACCTTTGCACTTAAGCTAAAGATATTCAATTATAAATTCAATGGTCATGATCATACCAGTCAACAATTCAACTTTGCACTACTGGCCAAAGAGAACCCATAGTCATGATCATACCAATAATTTACCCATCTTTACACTCAAGCGAAAGAGAATTTCAACATCAAGGTTATAAAAATGTTATTATAAAAATAATATGGTCAAAACATGGATTTAATTTCAAGAGTAATATTCATAAATCAACTATAATTTGGTTAGAAAAAGAAACCAATTTTGTCGTGAATAGTAACTCGTGAATAGTAACTCATGAATAGTAACTCGTGAATAGTAACCTCGACTCAAAAAGGTAGAAATTTCACAATAAAATCTATACCAATATTTCGGTATAATGATATTGAAAGAATAACATTTCTTAAGCTTATAAACAATTTATTTAAATTGTTTACACTTTACTAATTAATGCATTTAATCATCATAAAATGTCAACTCTTAAGATTTCATCATCAATAGCCAAAACCCTCATCAAAAATCTGCATATACCTCATATAGGATTCTCAAGCCATAAAATCCTATTTTCCAATTTTCTTACTTCACATAACATATTTAATTCTTTTCTCATAACTTGTCCATTTTCATAAAAAATACCAAATCAGTTCCAAAAATATTTCTTTTCTGGGATTTATCAGAATATAGTCCCATATTAAACATATATTTTTATCAGAATTTTTAAAAGTCATTTACTATTTTTCATATGGTCAAAACAGCCGAATATTTAGACATTTATCAAAAATTGTACTTTTGTCCAAAAATTCTGAAATTTACAGAGTATACTTCCATCATATACATGTACTCCCAATAAAAATTTCATCAATTTTGGAGTTAACCACAAGAAATTATAAGCAGTTACTTTAAAAATAGTCTTTTCTCATAAAATTCATAACTCTCAATCTATACATCCAAAAATCACCATTTTTGGACACAATCAATAAAACTCATCAAAATATCATTTCAAATTTTTCCAGAATTTTTGAAGTTCAGAAAAATTACGAAACTGAAAAACATAACAACCCTTAAAATCCCTACTATCCCTTACTATCCCTTACCTCAAAAGAGCAGTACTTCTGATCGGTATAAAGCTGAAAGAAACTTGCACTGATGAATAGCAACTCACCAAGTATCTAAATACTCACAAAATACACTCAATAATCTAGAGAGAGAAAGAGAGAAAGCTTATGTTTCTGGTGTGATTTTCAATTCTAACTTAGCCCTCTATTTATAGGAAAATTTTGGTAGGTTTGACCTGCAACCTGATGGCTTTACCTGCTACTATTCCCACCCACCACATTTGAAATATAATTCAGCACATTTATTCACCAACCACAAGTGGGGCCCACCAATTCTAGAATTTTCCACCAAAAATGATTTATAACCTGATTTCCGAATCAGCCACCTCTTAAAATTCATAACAAATCATACGTTCATTTTTAACGGTTCAAAATTTATGGACATATACTCAACTTATATATGTATAACATATCCAAAAATTACCACGATCCAACGGTCGGATTAAAAATTATAACCCCGCAAAATATCTCAAAAACCCTGATTTTTAATACCTCCATTCCGACAAAAATACTGATAAAAATCTCAACATTAACTCCTACATTTTTAATCACAAAAATATATCCCTCATTTATATCCACATAATATAAATATTTTCTTATCATATGAATCAATAATTAATTATTCACAAATAATATTACAGAATCACATTTATGACAACCAGGCCGTTCCCAGGAAAGAGAGGGCTTTCCAATAAGAATTTCTCCTTACTGGCGCGCAATTAGATGACCAAACCTCTCCTTAGACAGAACTTTCTAGACATTGCCAATAATGCTATCTAATAATACTATTCAAATAATATGAATTATTGATCTGATAAAGGAAAATACTGTGCAGCAACAATTATTGAAACAATAATAATACAAAATTTCAACGTAGCAATTATTGAATCAATAAAATAAAATATTGAACAGTAATTACTGTAACAATTATTGAGTAGTGCCTTCTTACGTAAGAATCAATAATTTCAAAAATACTATGTAATACCGTGTGCTACTGTGTAATAACGCGTATTACTGTATTTTAACCACCGGGTATTCCAACAGTGTTAACGGTAACAACTACGCCGTTATTTATAAAAACTCAAATTTGTCGTTTTCTTCATCCGACAGTTATTCGTTATGGGGCCCACAAATAGCTGCGCCGTCGTACGAATATTCCCCGACAGAAAGAATATTCCACGACCAAACGAATATTCCCCGACAACAATGATTATTTTATAACCACTTGCTTATTTTGAAAAAAAATTCATATTTCACCCAATACTTTAAACTTTTATCAATTTAACCATTTACTGAATAGTAATTATAAGAAAAATTGAATACTTTTATTTCATAAAATTCGGGGTCTTACAATCTCCCCTCCTTATGAAATTTCGTCCCCGAAATTTACGTACCTGGTATTTCAAAGAGTTGAGAATACCTTACTTTCATTTCAGATTTCATCTTCCCTGTCCTCATGATTTCTCCATTGCTCATCTCCTGTATTTCAGACATCATTCTAGAATACTGCTTCAAAACAAAGGTTAATTGAACAAATTAACATATCACATAATATCCCGATATTATGACTGACCAACAAATAAGCTTAGGCAGGACACACTAGCGAAGGATTTACTCATCTCTCCCTCCTAGTTTTATTCCCCGATCTCCGCCAGAGATCATATCCCTAAGCTCTGATACCACCTGTGACTCATGTCCCAACCGTGGACAGCACCTCACAGTGGTACCTATCAGTTTGCCACCGCAGAACGGCGTCCCCTACGGAGAGTCTGGCTTCGGTGCATCCCCCATCAACAGGAAGTCACCAGCGAGAGGCTCGGGGCTCTTTACTTATAGCTCTGATACCACCTGTGACAACCCCAAAATAGGTCCATTCCATCCAACCCATTCTGAGTCGTCAAATACATGGTACAGAAAACAACTACAACTTTATTACAACAATTGTCGTGCAAAATATAACAACACATATGCTGTGAGTTTGGATACAAATATATACCAAATGTGACATTGGACACCATCATGTATCAGCACCTCACAAAGGTACCTTACATAAAGGTACAGTCAAAAACTGTTTTAGAAACTAGAATCTTTGGGAAGTGCTCAAGGAAACCTTCGTACATGGGAGGCCACGCGTCTAGGTTATGATAGATATCATATGGCCACAGAATTATCCTTGGTTGACCCAATAGACCCCAAAGAAAAACGAGAAGATTACTATCATATTCTTCCCAATGGTGAGTCTTCTCTTGACATATTATTATCTCTACTGTCTCTAATTGAGAATTATACTTCAAACAAACACCAAGATTATATAGGTAGTGCTCGTATATATACTCAGCAAGTGGATGAGCACAATCATGTCTTATGATGACACGAGGTTGTATGTCGTTAGACATCTTGTATGATAGTGGCAAACCACCCTTCCAACGTTGGGTACACCTTACCCTATTGGATTCACCAAATATAACTACTAAATGAACTTTTCTATACTGCTTCGGGAAAACATCCACAGCTAGAGACCACCGTTCTATTTTCCCGTTACCCTCGCTCGACCCAGCTACACTCTTATTACCTGAAAGGAATTGTGAACAGAAGGGTGAGCACAACTAGCCCAGTAAAGAATATCATGACTAAAGATAATTAAATTATCAATAGCCTTCATCAATAATAAATCAGAGATTTAGAACATATGGTAAATGATAAAAATTTCAACCATAGTTGCAGCGGAACGAGCAATCCATTAGAAGAGTCAAATAGACTATAATGTCTATTATCTTCTCCATGTTAAAAATCCATCAACAATGTTTTATCCCTGTAACATCAATCAACAGTTCCTTTCCACAATCATATGAATAACTCATAATCATAATTGTGATTCTAAATTTTTCTTCGCACCCAGGACGAAGAATATTTTCATCACATGTCTTTACCTGAAACATCAAAGATCATGGTTATACCAAATCACAGTTCCTGTTCATAATCATACTAATAAATCCATCTTTGCACTACGACCAAAGATATTCAACAACAGTTCATCTTTGCACTACAGGCCAAAGATATTCATCAACAGACCATCTTTGCACTACAGGCTAAAGATATTCAACAACAGTTCATCTTTGCACTACAGGCCAAAGATATTCATCAATAATTCATCTTTGCACTACGGCCAAAGATATTCATCAACAGTTCATATTTGCACTACAGGTCAAATATATTCATCAACAGTTCATATTTGCACTACAGGCCAAATATATTCATCAACAGTTCATATTTGCACTACAGGCCAAATATATTAATATCTCAAAGAAATATATAATCATTTCAGAATTTATATAAACAATAATTATAATCATGTTGATCATTTCACCTTTGCACTTAAGCTAAAGATATTCAATTATAAATTCAATGGTCATGATCATACCAGTCAACAATTCAACTTTGCACTACTGGCCAAAGAGAACCCATAGTCATGATCATACCAATAATTTACCCATCTTTACACTCAAGCGAAAGAGAATTTCAACATCAAGGTTATAAAAATGTTATTATAAAAATAATATGGTCAAAACATGGATTTAATTTCAAGAGTAATATTCATAAATCAACTATAATTTGGTTAGAAAAAGAAACCAATTTTGTCGTGAATAGTAACTCGTGAATAGTAACTCATGAATAGTAACTCGTGAATAGTAACCTCGACTCAAAAAGGTAGAAATTTCACAATAAAATCTATACCAATATTTCGGTATAATGATATTGAAAGAATAACATTTCTTAAGCTTATAAACAATTTATTTAAATTGTTTACACTTTACTAATTAATGCATTTAATCATCATAAAATGTCAACTCTTAAGATTTCATCATCAATAGCCAAAACCCTCATCAAAAATCTGCATATACCTCATATAGGATTCTCAAGCCATAAAATCCTATTTTCCAATTTTCTTACTTCACATAACATATTTAATTTCTTTTCTCATAACTTGTCCATTTTCATAAAAAATACCAAATCAGTTCCAAAAATATTTCTTTTCTGGGATTTATCAGAATATAGTCCCATATTGAACATATATTTTTCTCAGAATTTTTAAAAGTCATTTACTATTTTTCATATGGTCAAAACAGCCGAATATTTAGACATTTATCAAAAATTGTACTTTTGTCCAAAAATTCTGAAATTTACAGAGTATACTTCCATCATATACATGTACTCCCAATAAAAATTTCATCAATTTTGGAGTTAACCACAAGAAATTATAAGCAGTTACTTTTAAAATAGTTTTTTCTCATAAAATTTATAACTCTCAATCTATACATCCAAAAATCACCATTTTTGGACACAATCAATAAAACTCATCAAAATATCATTTCAAATTTTTCCAGAATTTTTGAAGTTCAGAAAAATTACGAAACTGAAAAACATAACAACCCTTAAAATCCCTTACTATCCCTTACTATCCCTTACCTCAAAAGAGCAGTACTTCTGATCGGTATAAAGCTGAAAGATGTAAGACCCCAATTTTTATAAATAAAGATGAATTTTCTATAAATATCATTTTTGAATATTATGGAGTTAATTTGATATAATGTTATAGTTGTGGGTAATATTTATAAATTTTACAAAGTAAGCAAGTTGTTATAAAATATTCGTTTGGTCGGGGAATATTCTTTTTGTCGGGGAATATTCGTACGACGGCACAATCATTGGTGGACCCCACAACAGAATTATTGTCGGATTGAGAAAACGACAGAATTATCTTTCTATAAAAATAACAGCTGAGGTGTTACCGTTAAAATCGTTAAAACTGTTGAACTACTTGGTAGTAAAAGTACAGTAATACGCGTGGTTGCATAGTAGCACACGGTATTGATTATTGATGCTTACGTGAGAAGTCACTCAGCTATACTCAATTATTGCTACAGTAATTGCTGCATCATATCTCTTAAATTATTGTCATAGTATCATCTGTATAATATGTTATATTATTAAATCAATAATTGAGACGTTGTGGTAAGTTTGGTTATTTTATGGGGGGCCATATGTCATCATCTAAGAGTCTCTTTGTCAATAGTAATTACCGTCGTCAATAGTAATTACCTTCGTCAATAGTATTTACCTTGGTCAATAGTAATTACCTTCGTCAATAGTATTTACCTTGGTCAATAGTAATTACCTTCGTCAATAGTATTTACCTTGGTCAATAGTAATTACTTTCGTCAATAGTAGTTGTCCCTTCAATATTACCAAGAGTCATTTGACCCTTCGTTAAGACCAAGAGTCATTTGACCCTTCGTTAAGACCAAGAGCCACCCTCAGTTTTTCTATAAATAGAGGCCTAGGGCTTCATTATTTTTCACGAATTCATTCAAGCTATAGAGAGAGAAAGTATAGAGAGAATAAGAGAGAGAGAATAAAAGTATTCTGCTACATCACTTTTCCAATATCCAGTTCTTTTAAGGTAGGGAATATTATTTCTTTTATATTCATGAAGAGAACTTCTGTTATTCCATTCGTTATTATTCTGTTGGAATAACCAGTATACGCGGTCTACCCTATACTTGGTGACATTCTTCTATTATTCTGTTGGAACATCCTGTCTGTGTGTTTTACACCGGACCTGGTTCCGTTTTTATTATTATTCTGTTGGAACATCCTGTCTGTGTGTTTTACACCGGACCTGGTTCCATTATTTATTATTCTGTCGGAATATCCTGTCTGTGCGTTTACGCCGGACCTGGTTCCATTATTTATTATTCTGTTGGAATAACCTGTCTGTGCGGTCTATCGCATGCATGGTGATTTCTTTTGTTATTCCATTCTTTATTGTACTCAGTTGGTTAAGTTTTGACTTCTATACTCCATGAAATTTGTGGAATATCCTTGATAGTTGCGTTTCATCCAGTATCTTTTCAAGAAAATATTCTTCTAAGCATTCTTGAATTTTACTCCACAATGCAGTATCATGTTGACAATTTGGACGTTGTTAATTCCTGGATAAATTAATTCTTGAACTTGTTTTATTGAATTCTTATATCATTGTCATCATCCTCATGTTTATAAAATGTTGAAAGTCATCTGTGGCCTGTAGTGCATAGATGGACTTGGTATGATTATGACCAGGGATTATTCGGTATAATCATGACCGTAATGTTACAAATGATGTGGTAAAAGTCCTCATTGGCCCGTAGTGCATTGATGGACAGTTGTTGGCATGATCATGACCATTAATGAATACACGAATATCCTTGGCCGTAGTGCAGGGGTGATTCGATGATGTGGATTATTTTATTAAGCTGAGTCTCAGCGATTACAGTGTTGAAAAACTTTTTAAATCATAAAAGATAGTAGAGTTTATTTTCTACTTGACTCTTTTAATGGATTGCTTGTTCCGCTACAGTTAAACTTGATGTCTATTATATTTTATCAGTTTAACATTGTTGAAGGCTAATGATAATTTATTCTGCATTATCTTAGTCATAATATTTCTTACTGGGCTAGTTGAGCTCACCCTTTCTTTCACTGTTCTCTTCAGGAAATGAGAACGTAGCTGGGACAAGTCGGGGTACGGAGTGATGGTCCGAATGATAGTATTAGTTAGTAGTCCTCACTATTCTATGTAATGGTGTGTTAATAAATGTAATGAGGACTCCTTTTGAGTATGAATACTCTCTAGAAGATAATATTTGTATTCAAACTCACAGTTTATGTTTTGTCGTATTGTACACGACAGATGTATTAATCAGTTGTATTTGTATTCTGTACTATGTATCTGACGACCCAAGATGGGTGATGTATACCTAATTTTGGGGGCGTCACAGTTGGTATCAGAGCTTAGGGATATGATCCCTGGCTAAGATGTGAGAATAGAACTAGGAGGGGAGAGACGGGGAATTCCTTCGCTAGTATGACATACCTAAGTTTATTTGCATGGTATTTAATTGGTCGGTCATAATATAAGGATAATATATGACATATCAATTAATTTTTATTTTGTGGCAGTATCTGAAAATGGCATCCGAGAATGTTGAGAATAGCAATGGAGCACAGACGACTGTTGATTCACCACATATCAATAATCAGGATAATGTGCATCAGGAAGGTGTCAATCCTCATGCAAACAACAACACTGACCAAATGATGAATGATCAAATGTTCAGAGGCTTTATGCAATTCATGCAACAACAGGTGAAAGCGGCTCCTGGAAATACTGGAAACTCTCAGGCGGTCACCGCTAAACAGTTTAAGGAGCTGGGACCACCGGAGTTTAAGGGAGAACCCAAACCACTTGTAGCTGAAACATGGATAAAGCAGATCACCAAGATATTTGATGTCTTGGGTTGCTCCGAGGAGCAAAAGGTTCCCTTTGCCGCCTTTATGTTGCGAGGAGAGGCAGATTACTGGTGGGAATCGATAAAGCGTACTCAACCTGCCGCACTGAAGATGTCCTGGGAGAAGTTCCAAGAGCTGTTTAACGACAAATACTTTTCCGAGAGTATTCGTCACATGAAGGAGGTGGAGTTCATCAAATTGGAGCAGAATAATATGACCGTGTCGCAGTACGAGGCAAAATTTGCGGAGTTATCCCGGTTTGCGTCCCACCTGGTGGATAATGAAGAAAGAATGACGCGGATGTTTTTAAGAGGTTTGAAGCCGGAGATACGTCAACATCTTGTTTCTCATAAACTGTGTTTGTATTCAGATGTTGTAAATAGGGCTCAGTTGGTGGAGCGCGATAACGAGACAACGCAACCAAAAGAGAGCAGCCGGCAAAATGATAATACCAGTGAGAGCAGTCATCGAAGCGGTGACAACAAGCGTGGAGGGAATCAACAGGCCAGAAATGGTAACCACTTCGGTGGTAATCAGGGCCAAAACAATAAGAATGGACATTTCAAGAAGAGGAGATTCAACAATGATGGAAAGACGTCAGCACCAGCACCTGTCGTTAAGGAAGGAGAACGACCACCTATCATATGTTTCAAATGCGGAGGGGAGGGGCACATCAGTCCAAACTGCGCGATGCCGTCCAAAGCATGTTATAATTGTGGAAGAGAAGGTCATTTAGCCCGATTTTGTCGTTTACCGAAGACAAATTCAGCTAGGATGGAGGCACCAAAAGCCGTCCCAGAAAAGTCAAAACCGGTTGTGCAAGGGAGAGCGTTTGTTGTGAACTCCCAGAGAGCAAGGAACCCGAATGAGGTCATCACGGGTAAGCTTATTATAAACTCTAAAGAAGTTTATACTTTATTTGATACCGGTTCAACCCATTCTTTTATTTCTCCTACTTGCGCTCATCGATTAAATTTGATTCCGGAGAAATTAGACTTTGACTTATCTGTGGAAACTCCGTTGGGAGAAACCTTCATTACCTCCACTGTTTATAAGTCTTGTTTGGTTCAAGTTGGTACCCACACATTACCTATCGATCTGATTTCATTAAAAATACTTGCATTTGACGTGATTCTAGGGATTGATTGGTTAACTACTCATTATGCAAAAATTGATTGTTTTCGTAAGGTTGTTAGTTTTCATATTCCTAATCGACCTATTATGCGAATTCAAGCAACCAAACCATTAAAATCAATCGCTGTCATCTCAAGCCATAAAGCTATTCGTTTATTGAAAAACGGATGTCAAGCTTTCTTAGCTCATGTCACAGATCTAAACAAAAATACGTCAGTTTTGAATGATATTTCTATTGTTAATAAATTCCCTGACGTATTCCCTGAAGAACTTCCTGGCCTACCCCCAGAGCGTGAAATTGAATTTTGTATCGATCTTGAACCCGGTACAAAACCCATTTCCAAAGCCCCATATCGAATGGCTCCTATTGAACTTCAGGAGTTAAAGATCCAACTGCAGGAATTGTTAGACATTGGCTTTATTCGTCCTAGTACTTCTCCTTGGGGAGCTCCTGTTCTATTCGTGAAGAAGAAAGATGGAAGTATGCGACTTTGTATTGATTATCGGGAGTTGAATCATGTCACCATCAAAAACAGGTACCCATTGCCACGTATTGATGACCTGTTTGACCAGTTGCAAGGAGCACAATTCTTTTCAAAGATCGATCTTCGTTCTGGATATCATCAGCTGAAGGTTAGAACTGAGGATATTCCAAAGACGGCTTTTAGAACTCGGTACGGGCATTATGAATTCCTAGTCATGTCCTTTGGATTGACTAATGCTCCTGCTGCCTTCATGGATATGATGAACCGGGTATTCAAGGAATATTTGGATCACTTTGTGGTCGTCTTTATTGATGACATCCTTATTTATTCCAAAAGCCGTGAAGATCATGAGCAACACTTGAGGCTGGTACTCCAAAAGCTTCGTGAATACAAGCTTTATGCCAAGTTGAAGAAATGCGAGTTCTGGCTGGAGGAGGTAGCATTCCTTGGGCACGTAGTATCAAGTCGTGGAATATCGGTTGACCCGGCAAAGATTGAAGCTATTCAAAGCTGGGAGCAACCTAAATCAGTGACCGAGGTACGTAGCTTTCTTGGTTTAGCTGGTTATTATCGGAGATTCGTGGAAGGATTTTCTCGAATCGCTACTCCATTAACTCAGCTGACTCGAAAAGATACAAAGTTTGGTTGGAGCGAAGAATGTGAGCAGAGTTTTCAAGAACTCAAGAGGAGACTCATTTCAGCACCTGTTCTAACAATACCATCTGGCTCGGAGGGATTTGTCATCTACAGTGATGCTTCGAGCAAAGGGTTGGGATGCGTTCTCATGCAACATGGAAAAGTCATAGCCTATGCATCAAGACAACTCAAGGAATATGAGAGGAATTATCCTACTCATGATCTAGAGTTGGCAGCTGTTGTCTTTGCACTTAAAATTTGGAGGCATTACTTGTATGGGGAGAAAGTGGAGATCTTTACGGATCATAAAAGCCTCAAATATTTCTTCACTCAAAAGGAACTCAACATGCGACAACGACGTTGGCTTGAACTGTTGAAAGATTATGATCATACCATTCAATACCATCCTGGAAAAGCGAACGTGGTAGCTGACGCATTGAGTAGAAGATCATATGCGGGTACAAGTGCAATATTAACAACGCAAAGGCCCATTTTGTGTGACTTGCAAAGGATGGAGATAGAGTTGAAGACTCCAGGGACCCATGTGATGATGGCGAATATACGAGTAGAACCGACTTTAATCGATAAAGTTAAAGCTGCTCAAGCTACAGACCTGGAGCTGATGCGTATGAGGAAGAAAGTGCAAGAAGGTGTTATGCCGGAAGCAAGAATCGATGAAGAAGGAATACTTCGAGTCAACTCCAGACTTTGTGTTCCTAACAACCCTGATTTAAAGTATGAAATCATGATGGAGGCGCACAACACACCGTTTGCAATCCATCCTGGAAGTACCAAAATGTATCATGATCTTCGTCATACATTTTGGTGGAGCAATATGAAGAGAGAGATAGCGTTGTTTATCTCAAGGTGTCTAACTTGTCAACGAGTCAAAGCGGAGCATCAAGTACCAAAAGGTCCATTGCAACCACTTGAAATTCCAGAATGGAAGTGGGAGCACATTACCATGGATTTCGTTACCGGTCTTCCTAGGGTTTCTCAAGGTATTGATGCGATTTGGGTCATTGTTGATAGATTGACCAAGTCTGCTCATTTCTTACCGATACGAGAAACTTATACACTTGAACGTCTTGCTCGTATGTACATAAACGAGATTGTAAGACTGCATGGTATGCCAGTATCCATAATTTCTGATCGAGACCCAAGATTCACTTCACGATTTTGGGTTAGTTTACAAAAAGCTATGGGCACGGAGTTACGATTTAGTTCAGCATATCATCCTCAGACGGACGGACAATCAGAGAGGACTATTCAAACTCTTGAAGATCTATTAAGACTCTGTGTCTTTGACTTCAAGGGAAGTTGGGACAAGTTCTTACCATTGGTGGAGTTTTCCTACAACAACAGTTATCAAGCAAGTATTGGCATGGCTCCATTCGAAGCATTGTATGGAAGAAAATGTCGTTCTCCAGTATGCTGGGATGAGGTGGGCGAAGCAACGTTGTTGGGACCGGAGTTGGTACGTATGACTACAGAAAAGATTCAAACGATCCGACAACGTATAAAAACCTCACAAGATCGACAAAAGAGTTATGCTGATCTTCATCGAAAGGACGTGGAATTTGATGTAGGAGATCATGTGTTCTTACGTGTTGCTCCATGGAAAGGAGTTACGAGATTTGGAAAGAGAGGAAAGCTAAATCCTCGATTCATCGGTCCATTTTTAATCCTCGATCGAGTAGGAACTGTGGCTTATAGACTCGCTTTACCGCCAAGTATGTCTCGTGTTCATAACGTTTTCCACATATCCATGTTACGCAAATATGTGGAAGACCCGAACCACATTATTGAGTTAGAACCGGACGAAATAGCGGAGGATTTGACGTATGAAGAAGTTCCTGTTCAAATCTTGGATAAGAAGGAACATATTCTACGCTCCAAGGTTATACCTCAAGTCAAAGTTTTGTGGAGAAACCACGATGTTGAGGAAATGACTTGGGAGTTAGAATCAGAAATGAAATCAAGGTATCCTTACCTCTTCGACATACCAGGTACGTACCCTAATTTCGAGGGCGAAATTTCATAAGAAGGGGAGGTTGTAAGACCCCAATTTTTATAAATAAAGATGAATTTTCTATAAATATCATTTTTGAATATTATGGAGTTAATTTGATATAATGTTATAGTTGTGGGTAATATTTATAAATTTTGCAAAGTAAGCAAGTTGTTATAAAATATTCGTTTGGTCGGGGAATATTCTTTTTGTCGGGGAATATTCGTACGACGGCACAATCATTGGTGGACCCCACAACGGAATTATTGTCGGATTGAGAAAACGACAGAATTATCTTTCTATAAAAATAACAGCTGAGGTGTTACCGTTAAAATCGTTAAAACTGTTGAACTACTCGGTAGTAAAAGTACAGTAATACGCGTGGTTGCATAGTAGCACACGGTATTGATTATTGATGCTTACGTGAGAAGTCACTCAGCTATACTCAATTATTGCTACAGTAATTGCTGCATCATATCTCTTAAATTATTGTCATAGTATCATCTGTATAATATGTTATATTATTAAATCAATAATTGAGACGTTGTGGTAAGTTTGGTTATTTTATGGGGGGCCATATGTCATCATCTAAGAGTCTCTTCGTCAATAGTAATTACCGTCGTCAATAGTAATTACCTTCGTCAATAGTATTTACCTTGGTCAATAGTAATTACCTTCGTCAATAGTATTTACCTTGGTCAATAGTAATTACCTTCGTCAATAGTATTTACCTTGGTCAATAGTAATTACTTTCGTCAATAGTAGTTGTCCCTTCAATATTACCAAGAGTCATTTGACCCTTCGTTAAGACCAAGAGTCATTTGACCCTTCGTTAAGACCAAGAGCCACCCTCAGTTTTTCTATAAATAGAGGCCTAGGGCTTCATTATTTTTCACGAATTCATTCAAGCTATAGAGAGAGAAAGTATAGAGAGAATAAGAGAGAGAGAATAAAAGTATTCTGCTACATCACTTTTCCAATATCCAGTTCTTTTAAGGTAGGGAATATTATTTCTTTTATATTCATGAAGAGAACTTCTGTTATTCCATTCGTTATTATTCTGTTGGAATAACCAGTATACGCGGTCTACCCTATACTTGGTGACATTCTTCTATTATTCTGTTGGAACATCCTGTCTGTGTGTTTTACACCGGACCTGGTTCCGTTTTTATTATTATTCTGTTGGAACATCCTGTCTGTGTGTTTTACACCGGACCTGGTTCCATTATTTATTATTCTGTCGGAATATCCTGTCTGTGCGTTTACGCCGGACCTGGTTCCATTATTTATTATTCTGTTGGAATAACCTGTCTGTGCGGTCTATCGCATGCATGGTGATTTCTTTTGTTATTCCATTCTTTATTGTACTCAGTTGGTTAAGTTTTGACTTCTATACTCCATGAAATTTGTGGAATATCCTTGATAGTTGCGTTTCATCCAGTATCTTTTCAAGAAAATATTCTTCTAAGCATTCTTGAATTTTACTCCACAATGCAGTATCATGTTGACAATTTGGACGTTGTTAATTCCTGGATAAATTAATTCTTGAACTTGTTTTATTGAATTCTTATATCATTGTCATCATCCTCATGTTTATAAAATGTTGAAAGTCATCTGTGGCCTGTATTGCATAGATGGACTTGGTATGATTATGACCAGGGATTATTCGGTATAATCATGACCGTAATGTTACAAATGATGTGGTAAAAGTCCTCATTGGCCCGTAGTGCATTGATGGACAGTTGTTGGCATGATCATGACCATTAATGAATACACGAATATCCTTGGCCGTAGTGCAGGGGTGATTCGATGATGTGGATTATTTTATTAAGCTGAGTCTCAGCGATTACAGTGTTGAAAAACTTTTTAAATCATAAAAGATAGTAGAGTTTATTTTCTACTTGACTCTTTTAATGGATTGCTTGTTCCGCTACAGTTAAACTTGATGTCTATTATATTTTATCAGTTTAACATTGTTGAAGGCTAATGATAATTTATTCTGCATTATCTTAGTCATAATATTTCTTACTGGGCTAGTTGAGCTCACCCTTTCTTTCACTGTTCTCTTCAGGAAATGAGAACGTAGCTGGGACAAGTCGGGGTACGGAGTGATGGTCCGAATGATAGTATTAGTTAGTAGTCCTCACTATTCTATGTAATGGTGTGTTAATAAATGTAATGAGGACTCCTTTTGAGTATGAATACTCTCTAGAAGATAATATTTGTATTCAAACTCACAGTTTATGTTTTGTCGTATTGTACACGACAGATGTATTAATCAGTTGTATTTGTATTCTGTACTATGTATCTGACGACCCAAGATGGGTGATGTATACCTAATTTTGGGGGCGTCACAAAAGAAACTTGCACTGATGAATAGCAACTCACCAAGTATCTAAATACTCACAAAATACACTCAATAATCTAGAGAGAGAAAGAGAGAAAGCTTATGTTTCTGGTGTGATTTTCAATTCTAACTTAGCCCTCTATTTATAGGAAAATTTTGGTAGGTTTGACCTGCAACCTGATGGCTTTACCTGCTACTATTCCCACCCACCACATTTGAAATATAATTCAGCACATTTATTCACCAACCACAAGTGGGGCCCACCAATTCTAGAATTTTCCACCAAAAATGATTTATAACCTGATTTCCGAATCAGCCACCTCTTAAAATTCATAACAAATCATACGTTCATTTTTAACGGTTCAAAATTTATGGACATATACTCAACTTATATATGTATAACATATCCAAAAATTACCACGATTCAACGGTCGGATTAAAAATTATAAATCCCGCAAAATATCTCAAAAACCCTGATTTTTAATACCTCCATTCCGACAAAAATACTGATAAAAATCTCAACATTAACTCCTACATTTTTAACCACAAAAATATATCCCTCATTTATATCCACATAATATAAATATTTCCTTATCATATGAATCAATAATTAATTATTCACAAATAATATTACAGAATCACATTTATGACAACCAGACCGTTCCCAGGAAAGAGGGGGCTTTCCAATAAGAATTTCTCCTTACTGGCGCGCAATTAGATGACCAAACCTCTCCTTAGACAGAACTTTCTAGACATTGCCAATAATGCTATCTAATAATACTATTCAAATAATATGAATTATTGATCTGATAAAGAAAAATACTGTGCAGCAACAATTATTGAAACAACAATAATACAAAATTTCAACGTAGCAATTATTAAATCAATAAAATAAAATATTGAACAGTAATTACTGTAACAATTATTGAGTAGTGCCTTCTTACGTAAGAATCAATAATTTCAAAAATATTATGCAATACCGTGTGCTACTGTGTAATAACGCGTATTACTGTATTTTAACCACCGGGTATTCCAACAGTGTTAACGGTAACAACTACGCCGTTATTTATAAAAACTCAAATTTGTCGTTTTCTTCATCCGACAGTTATTCGTTATGGGGCCCACAAATAGCTGCGCCGTCGTACGAATATTCCCCGACAGAAAGAATATTCCACGACCAAACGAATATTCCCCGACAACAATGATTATTTTATAACCACTTGCTTATTTTGAAAAAAAATTCATATTTCACCCAATACTTTAAACTTTTATCAATTTAACCATTTACTGAATAGTAATTATAAGAAAAATTGAATACTTTTATTTCATAAAATCCGGGGTCTTACACAAAGGCCCATTTTGTATGACTTACAGAGGATGGAGATAGAGATGAAGGCTCCAAGTACCCACATGATGATATTAAATATACGAGTAGAACCGACTTTAATCGATAAAGTTAAAGCTGCTCAAGCTACGGACATGGAGCTGATGCGTATGAAGAAGAAAGTGCAAGAAGGTGCTATTCCAGAAGCAAGAATCGATGAAGAAGGAATACTTCGAGTCAACTCCAGACTTTGTGTTCCTAACGATTTTGACTTGAAGCATAGAATAATGATGGAGGCACACAACACACCGTTTGCAATCCATCCTGGGAGTACCAAAATGTATCACGATCTTCGACATACATTTTGGTGGAGCAATATGAAAAGAGAGATCGCGGAGTTTATCTCGAGGTGTTTAACTTGCCAACGTGTAAAGGCGGAGCATCAAGTGCCAAAGGGTCCATTGCAACCACTTGAGATCCCGAAATGGAAGTGGGAACACATTACTATGGATTTTGTTACGGGTCTTCCCAAGGTTTCTCAAGGCATAGATGCGATTTGGGTTATTGTTGATAGATTAACCAAATCCGCTCATTTTTTGCCGATACGTGAGACTTATTCCCTTGAACGTCTTGCTAGTATGTACGTGAACGAGATTGTGAGATTGCATGGCATGCCAGTATCCATAGTTTCGGATCGTGACCCAAGATTCACTTCACGATTTTGGGTTAGCTTGCAGAAAGCTATAGGCACGGATTTACGATTCAGTTCGGCATACCATCCTTAAACGGACGGACAATCAGAGAGGACTATTCAAACTCTTGAAGATCTATTAAGACTTTGTGTCCTAGATCTCAAAGGGAGTTGGGATAAGTACCTACCATTGGTGGAATTCTCCTACAACAACAGTTATCAGGCGAGCATAGGTGTGGCTCCATTCGAGGCGTTGTATGGAAGAAAATGTCGTTCTCCAGTATGCTGGGACGAGGTGGGTGAAGCAACATTGTTGGGACCAGAGTTGGTACGCATTACTACAGAGAAGATCCAAACGATTCGATAACGTATACAAACGGCACAGGATCGACAAAAGAGTTATGCGGATCTTCATCGGAAGGACGTGGAATTTAATATTGGGGATCATGTATTATTACGTGTTGCACCATAGAAGGGAGTTACAAGATTTGGGAAGAGAGGAAAGCTCAATCCAAGATTTGTTGGTCCATTTGAGATTCTTGAGCGAATAGGAAATGTGGCATATAGACTCGCATTACCTCCAAGCATGTCTCGTGTTCATAATGTTTTTCACATATCTATGCTTCGTAAATATGTTAAAGACCCGAACCACATTATTGAGTTAGAACCAGACGAGATAGCTGAAGATTTAACGTACGAGGAGGTACCTGTTAAGATCTTGGATAGGAAAGAGCATGTCCTACGCACGAAGGTTATACCACAAGTTAAGGTTTTGTGGAGAAACCATGCTATTGAAGAAATGACCTGGGAGTTGGAATCAGAAAAGAAAGCGAGGTATCCTCACCTTTTTGAAACATCAGGTACGTACGTCAATTTCGAGGACGAAATTTCATAAGGAGGGGAGGTTGTAAGACCCCGACTTATTAATGAATAAAATCAAATTTTCTCTAAATATTATTGTGAATAATAAGGGGCTAATTTGATATAATACTTTGGTTATGGGTGAAAGGTGTAAATTTTGCAAAATAAGCAAGTGGTTATAAAATATTCATTTTGTCGGGGAATATTCGTTTGGTCGTGGAATATTCTTGCTGTCGGGGAATATTCGTACGACGGCGCAGCCTTGTGTGGGCCCCATAACGGAAAGTGATTGGATGAAGAAAATGGCAAGTATAAGTTATTTATAAATAACGGCGTAGTTGTTACCGTTAATACTGTTGGAATACCCGGTGATTAAAATACAGTAGCACACGGTATTGCACCAATTATTAATTCTTACGTAAGAAGGCACTACTCAATAAGTGTTACAGTAGTTATTGTTCAATATTTTATTTTATTGATTCAATAATTGTTGCATTGATATTTTATATTATTGTTGTTTCAATAATTGTTGCTGCACAGTATTTTCCATTATCAGATCAATAATTCATATTATTTGAATAATATTATTAGATAACATTATTGGCAATGTCTAGAAAGTTCTGTCTAAGGAGAGGTTTGGTCATATAATTGCGCGCCAGTAAGGAGAAATCCTTATTGGAAAGCCCCCTCTTTCCTGGGAACGGCCTGGTTGTCATAAATGTGATTCTGTAATATTATTTGTGAATAATTAATTATTGATTCATATGATAAGGAAATATTTATTTTATGTGGATATAAATGAGGGATATATTTTTGTGGTTAAAAATGAAGGAGTTAATGTTGAGGTGTTTTATCAGTATTTTTATCGGAATGGAGGTATTAAAAATCAAATCAGGGTTTTTGAGAAATGTTGCGGGTGTTATAATTTTTAATCCGACCGTTGGATCGTGGTAATTTTTGGATATGTTATACATATATAAGTTGAGTATATGTCCACAAATTTTGAACCGTTAAAAATGAACGTATGATTTATTATGAATTTTACGAGATGACTGGTTCAGAAATTGTTGAATTTTCGGAGTTTATCATTTTGATGGAAAATTCTAGAAATGGTGGGCCCCACTTGTGGTTGGTGAAGAAATGTGCTGAATTATATTTCAAATGTGGTGGGTGGAAATAGTAGCAGGTAAAGCCATCAGGTTGCAGGTCAAACCTACTAAAATTTTCCTATAAATAGAGGGCTAAGTTAGAATTGAAAATCACACCAGAAACAAGTTTTCTCTCTTTCTCTCTCTAGATTATTGAGTGTATTTTGTGAGTATTTAGATACTTTGAGAGTTTCTATTCATCAGAGCAAGTTTCTTTCAGCCTTATACCGGTATTCCGACCAGAAGTACTGATATCTTGAGGTAAGGGATATTATTTTCTTCTTAAATGATATTATTTTCTTCAATATCATTATGCTGAAATATTGACATGAGTTTTTATCAAATTTAGAACTTTTTGTGTCGGGGTTATTATTCACGTATACGGCACTATTCACGTATACGGTAATATTCACGAATACGGCACTATTCACCGAAAAATAAAATTTTTCTTTTTTGTCCAAGATGTCTATTATGGTTACTATCTTTGATTGTATCCATGTTTTGATCTTTATTTTTGAATTCTGCTTCACAATTGATTATTATGAAGTATTATTGATCTTGGATAAACTGTTATACGAATCCCTACTATTTGTCCTTCTGTCTCATTGGATTCGTTCTCTTTAAGATATTTTTCATCATCCTCAGTCCTAAATGATGATATTAATGAATATCTTTGGCCTGTAGTGCAAAGATGTATGATTACTTGATGAATATCTTTGGCCTGTAGTGCAAAGATGAACATGACTGACAGGTGATACAAATGAATATCTTTGGCCTGTAGTGCAAAGATGAATATTTGGATAAAGATGATTATTAATTGATGTTACAGGGATAAAATATTGATGATGGACTTTTAAATCTTAGAAAATAGTAGAATTTTTTCTCTACTTGACTCTTCTAATGGTTTGCTGTTTCCGCTGCAGTTGTTGATCTAAAACTTGTTGTCGATTATATTCTATCAGATTTTTCCCTGTTGAAGACTAACGATAATTTGTTTGTATATTATCTTAGTCATAATATTCTTTACTGGGCTAGTTGAGCTCACCCTTTTCCTTTTTGTTCCATTTTTCTTCTCAGAAGGTGAGAACATAGCAGGATCTAGTCGGGGTATGGAGTGATGGTTCTAGAAAGATGTTTTAGCAGTCCTCACTATTTCTGTAAAATAGTATTTAAATAATTGTAATGGGGATTTATTTGAGTGTGGATATTGTCTAGAAGACAATATTTGTATTTAAACTCACAGTATGTGTTGTCGTATTTTGCACGACATTTGTATTATTGAAGTTGTAGTTTGCTTTCTGTACCATGTATTTGGCGACTCAGAATGGGTGTTGTATACCTATTTTGGGGGCGTCACAGATATGTCATATATTATCCTTATATTATGACCGACCAATTAAATACCATGCAAATAAACTTAGGTATGCCATACTAGCGAAGGAATTCCCCGTCTCTCCCCTCCTAGTTCTATTCTCACATCTTAGCCAGGGATCATATCCCTAAGCTCTGATACCAACTGTGACGCCCCCAAAATTAGGTATACATCACCCATCTTGGGTCGTCAGATACATAGTACAGAATACAAATACAACTGATTAATACATCTGTCGTGTACAATACGACAAAACATAAACTGTGAGGTTGAATACAAATATTATCTTCTAGAGAGTATTCATACTCAAAAGGAGTTCTCATTACATTTATTAACACACCATTACATAGAATAGTGAGGACTACTAACTAATACTATCATTCGGACCATCACTCCGTACCCCGACTTGTCCCAGCTACGTTCTCATTTCCTGAAGAGAACAGTGAAAGAAATGGTGAGCTCAACTAGCCCAGTAAGAAATATTATGACTAAGATAATGCAGAATAAATTATCATTAGCCTTCAACAATGTTAAACTGATAAAATATAATAGACATCAAGTTTAACTGTAGCGGAACAAGCAATCCATTAAAAGAGTCAAGTAGAAAATAAACTCTACTATCTTTTATGATTTAAAAAGTTTTTCAACACTGTAATCGCTGAGACTCAGCTTAATAAAATAATCCACATCATCGAATCACCCCTGCACTACGGTCAAGGATATTCGTGTATTCATTAATGGTCATGATCATGCCAACAACTGTCCATCAATGCACTACGGGCCAATGAGGACTTTTACCACATCATTTGTAACATTACGGTCATGATTATACCGAATAATCCCTGGTCATAATCATACCAAGTCCATCTATGCACTACAGGCCACAGATGACTTTCAACATTTTATAAACATGAGGATGATGACAATGATATAAGAATTCAATAAAACAAGTTCAAGAATTAATTTATCCAGGAATTAATAACGTCCAAATTGTCAACATGATACTGCATTGTGGAATAAAATTCAAGAATGCTTAGAAGAATATTTTCTTGAAAAGATACTGGATGAAACGCAACTATCAAGGATATTCCACAAATTTCATGGAGTATAGAAGTCAAAACTTAACCAACTGAGTATAATAAAGAATGGAATAACAAAAGAAATCACCATGCATGCGATAGACCGCACAGACAGGTTATTCCAACAGAATAATAAATAATGGAACCAGGTCCGGCGTAAACGCACAGACAGGATATTCCGACAGAATAATAAATAATGGAACCAGGTCCGGTGTAAAACACATAGACAGGATGTTCCAACAGAATAATAATAAAAACGGAACCAGGTCCGGTGTAAAACACACAGACAGGATGTTCCAACAGAATAATAAACGGAACCAGGTCCGGTGTAAAACACACAGACAGGATGTTCCAACAGAATAATAGAAGAATGTCACCAAGTATAGGGTAGACCGCGTATACTGGTTATTCCAACAGAATAATAACGAATGGAATAACAGAAGTTCTCTTCATGAATATAAAAGAAATAATATTCCCTACCTTAAAAGAACTGGATATTGAAAAAGTGATGTAGCAGAATACTTTTAGTCTCTCTCTCTCTTATTCTCTCTATACTTTCTCTCTCTATAGCTTGAATGAATTCGTGAAAAATAATGAAGCCCTAGGCCTCTATTTATAGAAAAACTGAGGGTGGCTCTTGGTCTTAACGAAGGGTCAAATGACTCTTGGTCTTAACGAAGGGTCAAATGACTCTTGGTAATATTGAAGGGACAACTACTATTGACGAAAGTAATTACTATTGACCAAGGTAAATACTATTGACCAAGGTAAATACTATTGACCAAGGTAATTACTATTGACCAAGGTAAATACTATTGACGAAGGTAATTACTATTGACCAAGGTAAATATTATTGACTACGGTAATTACTATTGACGACGGTAATTACTATTGACGACGGTAATTACTATTGACGAAGAGACTCTTAGATGATGACATATGGCCCCCCATAAAATAACCAAACTTACCACAACGTCTCAATAATATAACATATTATACAGATGATACTATGACAATAATTTAAGAGATATGATGCAGCAATTACTGTAGCAATAATTGAGTATAGCTGAGTGACTTCTCACGTAAGCATCAATAATCAATACCGTGTGCTACTATGCAACCACGCGTATTACTGTACTTTTACTACCAAGTAGTTCAACAGTTTTAACGATTTTAACGGTAACACCTCAGCTGTTATTTTTATAGAAAGATAATTCTGTCGTTCTCTCAATCCGACAATAATTTCGTTGTGGGGTCCACCAATGATTGTGCCGTCGTACGAATATTCCCCGACAAAAAGAATATTCCCCGACCAAACGAATATTTTATAACAACTTGCTTACTTTGTAAAATTTATAAATATTACCCACAACTATAACATTATATCAAATTAACTTCATAATATTCAAAAATGATATTTATAGAAAATTCATCTTTATTTATAAAAGTTGGGGTCTTACACTCTTCTCTACTTTGCAGTGCTATCGGGTCATTCTGTAGGATAGGGATTCAATTTTTTCACTATGCACCCAACAGGTTTCTTATATTAATTCCTTAAATATTAAATTTTGAAATTTAAAATTTGAAAGTTCTAACAGTCAAATCATATTTTAAACGTTGTAATTATTTTTTATTTAAAAGTAATTGTTGTTTGAATTTAAAAATTGTAATTATTTTAATTTAAAAATAGATATTGCTAGAAATCAAAATGTGCAACGATCATTATGTGTTTATGAGAACTAAAATAACATTATTTTAATTATAAAATAATAAAATTTATAATTAGTAGTAATATTTTTTACAAAAATGATCAAAATCAAAATTTGATTAATTTTTAATTTTTTTTATAGTTCTCTTTCTTCTCTAAATCCTATGTTTAAAAAATAAAAATGAGTGAATTTGATAGGCAAACCCAAATCAGCAATTAAGTGAGATAAAATCTTTTAACCAATATAAAATTGCAATAAATATGGGGTGAAATATCATTTTACATAAATAGGGAACGCTCTTTTGATTCTCTCATTCTGAGGAGTCAAATTATATATAGGGATTAAAATAGAGAATTATATAAGGATAAAGAAACTGTTGGGTACTGATTTATTGATATATTCTTTAAATGTAGGGATAGAGGATCTATTGAAAAAACTGTTATAAATGCTCTAATGGTGTAGGTGTTGTTGTTCAGGTCTTAGCTAGATGATTATCATCCATATAGATATAGTATCGGTATGTGGTTTATTGATATTAGAATTGTGTTAATTATAAAATTTATTTATACTTGTGGAAATTCATTATTAAATTTAAGACGCTATTTATTAAATTTATAGAGTATTTATTGGGGTCAATTTATGAATTCAAAATGAATATGAATTTATTTGATTTTAGTTAATATAAGCGATATCATAATATAAAAATTAAATAGTTATAAAATTATTTTTTCTAAAAGATAAAAATTATAAATAATTTTTCATATCAATTCAAAATTTTAAATTCTCAAATTCTGATTTTGGCACCTATAAATATAGAAAACCCGAGGAAAATCTAAATCCGAGGACCAAATTGAAAATGAAAAGTTAATCTAGGGATAATTTAGTAAATTGGGTAAACTTTCTTGTAAACATCGAGGTGACGTGCTGGATCCAAAGACGTCAACGGGTTCATCTCAAACACGTGTTGCCAAACACAAACATAAAACCCGAACAGAAACCATCACCCTCTTTTTGTCCCCATTAACCACCTTCACGTTTATCGCATTCCCACTCATTTTACATTTATCTCTCATTGCAATTATTTTAGATTGGTCGATAACATCATAGCAAATATTATATTTAATAATAATATTATAATTATTTTAAAATATTTAATATTTTAAACGACACTTGTTACTTAAAAAATTACTGCTATGAGTTTCAAATGACATAATATTAAATATTTTAATGATAATATGACATAGTCAATCACATGACATGTACCCAAACAATATTTTGGTAACACATCATTCGAGTTATTTTTTGTGAACAAAAAATTTAATACCCAATAAAAATACCAATAAACAATATTTAATATTGGAAAATAGTGTTAAAAAGTAGACTCGTATATACTCTCCCCTCCGACTTTTAATATATGACGGTTTAGATAATTTTAATTTTTTCTAAATTATTTGACGTTTTATATAATCTAAGATAACGAACTATAATTTTTTCAAAATTACCCCTAATGAAAAAATGTTACATATGAGAGAGAAATAGTATGGGATAAATACTTTATCCGTCTTATAATATATGACGTTTTTGATGATTTCATTTTTCTTAAATTATTTGTCATTTTATATAATCTAAGATAATTAATTATAATATTTTCAAAATTACCGTTCATGGGAAAATGTTAGTATGAGATAAATACGGTAATAAATGAGAATTTAAGGGTATTATAGATAATTAATACTATATTTAATGATATACAATTATTTCCTTAATTATTGTGTACAACTTTAAAACGTCATATATTGTGGGACGGATAGAGTACATTAGATAAAAAGCAATTCATATTAACTATTTGTTTTGAATTTTAAAAACAATACAAAATTAAATAGTTGCAGTATGTGTTTTAGACTAAATACAAAACTAGTGAATTACACTAAAACCTTTATAAATTAATACTCGATAAATTAATAATCTCTCTAAAATAATATTTTTTTTTCAGTTCCGACTTGGGCTAATGGGATAAATTAATAATTTTGATAAAATAATAATTTTTAAAAAGACCCTTATATAGATATATGGTCCCATAAAAATCATAAATTAATAATTCTTTTTAATTACAAATATATCTAGGGTAATATTGTAAAATGTGATTCTATTATCGTTTGTTTTGTTTTGAAATTCAAATCTAATTGAATTGCATCCTTAATTTTTCTTATATATACAAATTAATTAAAATTAATGTGAATGTAATTTGAAAAGTTGATACAATGAACATTATTTAATTATTAAAAATAATTAATATCACATACAATGAATTTTATTATTACATTAATTTAATAACTATGATACATTGCATTAAAAAAAGTATGATATAAACATTAATAAAATACAATAATTTTAATATAATTAAATTTATGTTCACCGAATAGAAGAATCCTATTTAAATTAATAAATTATTAATTTATTGATTAAATAATAATTGTCTAAATTAATAAAAAAATTTAGTCTAAATAATATTAATTTATAGAGATCTTACTGTATAAAAATTCATTCAAGTTACTATAAAACTATTAATTGAATGAAGGAATTAACCCTCTTTTAGAAAATTCCTTTAATAATAATAATACAAAATTGATATTTTTCTCTTAATGGATGATGAGGTATTGGGGTGACAAGTAATAAAATCTAGAGGTATATCCCTATCCCTGACCCTGACTTTAAGAAAATTAATAAATAACGGGGGTATATCCTCGTATATTTACTTTATAAAAATTCCCAAATTTATAACCAAGGACAAAAATATCGGTAGGCCCTCATTTTTACTGTTTGAGGGGAAAAAAAGAAGAAGCAAAAGAAGAGCGATTTTTTCTGTTAAACGGCCTATCTATTTAATCTTTTCTTTTTCTTCATTACTACATTACATTACATCTATTATAGGGCAGCAGCAGGTAAACTCCCTATTCTATCTTTCTCTCTCTAAAAAAAGTGGAGAGATCTATCGGACTCTGACCAATTTGGTCTCGGCCGGCCCAGTCAAAAGGGTCTTCTCCTAAAAATCTTTGCCTCTGTTTAATTTTCATTTCTGGTAAATCTCCCCCATTTTTGCCTCATTTTGATACACTTTTTTGACCTTTTTTTTTTAAAAAAATTTTGACGCTTGAACTGATTGTTAATTTGATTTCCTTGATCTTGATCCTTTTGGGTAGTATTGATTCTTTTTTCAATTGAATAATCGTGTGGGTTTGTTGTGGGTATCTTGAATTTTGGTTTGTTTTGTAGAAGGATTGGATCTTTTTGTTGGTGTGATCTAATTTTTTTAATATAGTTACAGGAAAGTTTTAGATTTGGTTTCTGTTTTGTTGATTTGTGTATAGGGTTTTAAATTTGTTAATTTTAATGTTTTAGATTTGTATACCCAATGCAGATATGTAATGTATATGTGTTTCTTGATTTATCATTGCAATTATGTGAATGGTTTCTGGATTAGTTGCACTATCTGATTGATAAACTAGTTTCATTGTTTATTTTGTTTTCTGGAATTAAATTTGAAGCTTTTTGTGTCCTGAGAAAACGATCTTACTGTGTGTTATAACTTATAGCTAAAGATCGCACCTTTTATCTTTTATTATTTTTGTTCCTTATTAGTTGGTGATACAGGAGTATATTGTTACTGATTGATGATCTACATGATGACGATCTTAAGTTGTTATTATTGATAATTTAGGTTGAAACCTATTGCCACTTGCTCTTCTTTCAATATGGAAAAAGATAAAAAGGAATTAATTACACTGGGTTTGATTTATTTTCGTTCATTTTTGCATTGATGTTTTCTAAGATTTGTTTAACATGCATTTGGTAGAGGCTGCTTAATTGAAATTCCAGAAATAATTTGTGTCTAAAATGCTTTTTTTTTGGGTGGGGGTGGGCCCTGTTGGATTCTTGTATAAAATAGTTTTTCAATTTTCAATTTGTTTTTTATCACAATAACGAATGTTAGCTTTCTTATTGTTTAATTGATGCAGGGATCGGGATCTTCAAAGGTTATTTTTGAGTTAACTTTTGATGAATATGGGTGTGGAGACTTTGGAATCTGAGTTGGCCCATGTTTCTGTGGAAACTGAAGGCAACAATTCTTTGTTGCATAAGGAAAATGGGAAATCAAATCAAGAATTGGGTATAAAATTTGGTTCACATGGAACAGATGAGCCAAGTAAAAAAGAAGTGAATAATTTGCCTGAAAACAACTTTCCCAAGGATGCTGCTGATGAATGGCCTGCACCTAAGCAGGTCCACACAGTATATATGGTCAAGTATCGAGTATATGAAGACCAGAAAGTGAAAGCCAAAGTGGATCTTGCTGAAAAAGAGCTTAAAAGGCTGAACCAAGCTCGATTCCAGATTATAGACAAACTAAAGGCACAAAAGGTGAGTGATGTTTTTCTCAAAACCTTTCTGTTCCCCCTAGCTGTGGTTTTTATCCCGATGAAACTAGTAAGTAGGGAAACTAGTAAATGGTTACTATGTTAAATCTTTAACTTTATTTAGTTTATCGTATACTTTCTTTCTGTTGAGGAGAACGTTGTTTCCGTGAATGCTACCCTGTCCCTTGAGAAAATATTAGTAGATGGCTGCTTCATATTCTTAAAGTGTCACATTATACATATCTGCACAAATTAAATACCTTGTTGAGTTTTTATCTAAAACATAAGAAAATGTGAAAACCTTTTTGTGCATTTATAAAACTGAAAAAACCTCAATTAGCTTATTATAATCCCCTGGGATGGCCGAAATATAATTTTCTTTTGAAAGTTGACTACAATCAAGTACATAGTGTTTTAAGACAAATTCTTGAAAAAAAAAGTAACAATAAAATGGTTTAATGAAACATTGAAGTTTAAATATTAGCTGATAAACTGAGTTCCTTCTTACTATCAAACATATATTGTGGGCATAACCAACATAAGATATTGCAGGAGAGCATGTACATATGGTTGGGTGGGTTTATGAAGCAAAGGAAGTGCACTTTACTAAACTCAACAAGTTACGATGGTTATAGAGACACCTAGATATGAGTAAAGGGTGGAATAGGTAATAATCATGATAACAAGTTACGATGGTTATAGAAGTCTTTTTTGGAGCGTTTTTTGGTTCTATTTGATGTAGTCGAATCAACAGCTTTGCATTTACTATCAGGGTTAGGTTTACTTATTTGATATTTACAAGTATTATTTATATGCAGTTTACATAGATATGCTACTTTTTTTTAATGTCATAGGGAGTATAAACAGCAACTTCTTCCATCCATTGGTGTAACTAGCGAATAGAAAATGTAGGGCAACACATATCTTGTTCAAACTAAAGGATAATAATTACTGTAGTTCTACTTATAGTGTTTTTGTGATGTACTAATACGCGATGACCAATTGACTTTTGAGTTTAATTTCTTTGTCTCTTTTCATTCATATAATTGCATTTTAATATTTACTAGTTTAGTATTTATGACAGTCATTATTTATTAATGTACTTTATTGAACCAATTCAATGGAATGTTTATCAAAAATATTAATCGCTGAATATATATTTTGCAGGCGGATAAAAACCAATTGATTGGTCAATTGAAGTCTATAGGTGAGGAGGCTAGGCAGTTCTGGTCAATCATAGATGAGAAGAGGAAAGAAATGGAACCTCTGCATCAGGCTTTGGTCAAATTGCGTAGTTCAAACACTGGGGGCAAAGAAAGGAGTTTCATATGCTCTTCTGAGGAAGAGCTCAATGACGTTGTAAGCTGTAGTTTTAACCTTTTCTATGTTTTGGAAATTCGCCTATTGCTTTGTAATGTAGTGAGTCACTGCATCATGTTTACTGATGTCTTAGTTCCCCAAATTTTATGCTTTAGTTATAGTCATTTCCGTTCCTAACTTTTTTTCATTCTCTCCACTATTTTCTTAATTCAGATCAAGAGCCTGCAATACCGCATTCAACATGAAAGCATTCCCCTTTCTGAGGAGAAGCAAATCATTAGAGAAATTAAACAGCTCGAAGGGACACGGGATAAAGTTATTGCCAAAGCTGCTGTGAGGGCTAAGATTGAGGATTCATTGGGTGAGAAGGAAGCCATTCAAGACCAGGTCAAGGTAAGGGATTCTTTGTAAATACATTTGCCTCTATCATTGTTAGTATCCATTTCCTTTCCTTTAGTATCACGATTGTCTTAATTTTGTAGTGATTTCTGTGTCATTTTAGCTCATAGGTGATGGTCTGGATGGAGTCTGGAAAGAGCAGAAAGTAGTCAAGGCTAAGCGCACGCAACTTAATGATGAAATTGATGGCATACAGAAGTTGATCAATGGTTTAAAAAAAGAATTGGAGATTTTGGAGGATAAACAAAACAAAGCTTTCGAAAAGATTAAGGAATTGAGGAAACAACTTAACGAGGGGGTATGTTGATTACTTTTCAATATGTAGTTATAATATTCATTTTTCCTTCATCTGATTTAGAATAGTCATGACATATTTTTAATCCTGCGGGGCGGTGTACTACTTAAGTTTGCCATATATATTTATGGTGTACGCTTATGATTTTAATTGATCATTTTTTCATTGCCATGCTAGACATTGTATAATGTTGAAAATGTTTGAATCACACAGCTTAATATTTTTTATTCATGTTTATGTCACAAAAATTGCTACAATATATGTCCCGTTCTGCATGGTTAAATGCAGAACTGTAAGACAGATTGCTGAGTTAAAGTTAAATTTGGGAATTTGTAGAAGTTAAAGAGGCTTTGCGAATTTAATAAGAACGAAAAGCAGAATGATATAATTAAAAGAACTTAGTTGTGCCAAACCCATATTCTTGTAGATAAAGCATTGATGATGCAATTCTTCATAGATGTGACTTAAGTTTGTTGTCAAACCAAAATCCTTTTATCAAACTTATTCCACTATTTGCCTTCACGAATTGATTGTAAATTTTGGATGCGTTATGAAAATTTTATAACTAACATCTTATACGTCTTTTCAGAATGCTTCCTTTAATCAAAATCGGTCAAGCTTGAACGAGGCCAAAGATCTTGCGATTAACAAAAATGTTGAAGGCCTTAAAGAACTTGTTGATACCGAGGTTTGTTGGACCTGTTACCTGTCCTTTGTAACGAACAAATATCAATTCTACCATTCTCAATAATTTAATTAATTACCCAGTCCCTACCTTCTTGATTAGGTGGATAAATTTATTTCCCTCTGGAGTAGTTCCAAGGCCTTTAGGGATGATTACGAGAGGAGAATTTTGCCATCACTGGACATGCGACAGTTGAGTAGGGATGGGCGGATGAGGAACCCAGACGAGAAGCCACTGGTGGTACAGGAGCCACCAACTCCCTCTGAGGTTGAGATAGCGGCAAAACCTAATCCGAATCAAGTGAAGGAAGATTCCAGTACTTCTACTGTCCAGAAAGTCCTGAAAGAAAAAAGTACCAAACAACAAAAAGAAGCTAGTAATAAAGTAACAGGTCCTGAAAGTATTGTAGAGGAAAGTCTCGTGAAAGATAGAGAGGCAATATTTGAGTTGGAAAAGCCGGAAGAAATTCCTCTTCCGAAGAAAAATGAAGTTGACGAGGTGAAGTTGAAAGAATTGAAGCGAGAGGAGGAGATGGCTAAGGCTGAGCAGGCATTGAAGAGGAAGAAAAAGTTGGCAGAGAAAGCGGCTGCAAAAGCTGCCATAAAAGCTCAGAAGGAAGCTGAAAAGAAACTCAAGGAAATTACTTTTGTATCCACACATTTCAAGATTTTATGTAAACAATAAACTTGGTGTCGGACTTACAATTGATGAAATTTGTGATTTTTTTTTATTTACTTGCAGGATCGTGAGAAGAAAGCAAGGAAGAAGGCTGAGGCTGAACCTTCTTCTGCTATTCCCGAGGAACCAACTGAATTAGCTGATGAGGTTATGGAACCGGAAGAGTCTGATGGGATTGTTGAGGCAGCAGTGCCGTCAAAGACTAAGAAACGGAAGGGGAAAACAGTCGGGCAGAGAGGTAAAGCAAAGGGACCGGATTCACTTCCAAAAATCATACTCAAGCGGAAAAAGTCGACAAACTATTGGGTATGGGCTGCTCCCGTTGCTTTGTTAGTCGTGCTGCTTTTAGCTATTGGATACTACTATCTTATCTGAAGATTCTGAAACGAGAGTCGAGTGATGGAGGCGATGGACCAAATTTTGGTGTTTGGTGATCATGTGAGTTGCTCAAGTATGCATTAGTGAACGCCAAGTAGTTCCCCCCTTTTACTACATCTTTAAAGAATGATAATGGTCGTGAAACTCGTTTTAATTGTAGATCAGGCAGTTTGAATCATTTAGCCGAGGGAGATGTAGCCTATAAATGTTTCGGTTTGGTTGATGTAATTTGAAATTTTGACTTTTTATGAAAATGACTTGCGAACTGATGCCTATGAAGCCAAATTTGTTGAATTTGGATTGGATGGATTTAGTTTGATTTTGGTAAACAGTATAGTAGGTGATGAGAAAAATAATGTGTTGTGGTATGGGGAGAAATGTTACTGTTTTGCATTTTCTTTGAAGGGGGGAGAGGAGGTAAAGCCTATTTGGAAATTGGTACTCATTCTTGTAGTGTCAGCATTATGGTATTATAGAAAGAAAGATGAGGTAGAACAGGAACCAGAAGAAATAGTATGAGAAGAACTCTCTTTGGGGATGTAGTTGAGTATTTTTGATAGCTTTCTGTGCCTCCCTTTTAACAATGTGATAAACTAGGAGAATTTTGGAATAGGTGATCGGATCTGCTACTACTAGTATTTTAATTATGGATGAGTCGGGTAGAAAAACACATTCATAAACAATTTGATTCTCAGCCTAGTGTACTTGTAGGAAAGCCTAAATATGTAATTAATCCATTTTTTTAGTGCTGGACCGGCCTGGGCCTAGCCTGGTCTATAGGCCTTCACAGGTCAAATTTTTGTGGGACAAAACTGATCTTGCCTGGAAGGCCTAAAGTCAAGATCTGACTTGGTTAACGGTCAAGGCTAAGCAAGATCAGACCGGCCTGTTGTTCAACTCTAGTGCATCGTGCTAGAATTTGTTGGGATTATGTTTATGGATTTTCACTTTAAATACAACAAAAACATCTCTATGGGGGCTTATTTAATTAGACATATTTAAATATTTTCCAACATTAATAATACGTTAGTAAAAACTTTTATTTACTTTCTCAATAATGACAACCAAGTGATGATTAGATAATATTATCCAATTAAGTTACGCCCATAGATTTTTCACATGTCAAATTGTTGATAATTATAATATTTTATTAATTATTATTTCAATATTAATAAATACTTTTATGAATAACAATTTGAATCAAAATCGAATTGAAACCGAATAAATTGAATCGATCGATTTTTAACTGAATCGAAGACTTAATTGATACGATTTTAGTGAAAAATAAATAAACTAAAGGCGATTGCTATTTGTTGTTAAATTAGTGGTGTATCGCTTTTGAATTATGCCTTCCTTCATCTAAGAAAAAAAGAAGGTAAGTGATATTTTCACACGGTTTTCTTATATTTCCACACGGTAGGACCCACATCTAAACCATGGTTGAGTAACTGCTGAAACTTAACAACAATAACAAATTTATTTTCTCAAATTACCCTCAGTTACCCACTAACCCTCGCCTCCTCTCCTCTATCAATCTCCTGTTGCTGCCTCCTCAGTCCATCCTCCTCCTCTCTCAATCTCCTCCGCCTCACTACGCATTTTCCCTTCTCTCCTCCCTCATTATTGCCCTAGTTTAGAAAAAAAAAAGTCCTAATTACGATTTTTGTAATTTTCGGCAACAACGACGACTTCTCTTTTTGTCTTAGCAACTCACCATTCTCACTCAAGGTATCTCACTCACCATTTTCTTTGGGTTTTGGTATGCTTGATTAAGTAATACTAATATTAATTTACCGTATTACTATAATATTATGTAGCTTTGATCTTTCAGTGTTGATCAAGGTGATAGACTATCTGACGTATCTTTATTGTAACTCATTCAAAAAGAAGAAAGGTGCTTCTAATGAAATTTGTTTATATATAATTTGAATGTCTTAAAAATAAATACATTTTTAATGCTTTTATTTTCCTCTTGTGTTCATTTATGTCTACAGTTTTGGTGCCCATTTTGGACTGATGATGCACCTGTTGCAAGTTTACATGATGCCGGTTTGGACTTTTGAAGAAAGTAAATTTGATAATTCAACAACGGTAGAATTTAAAGTTTATGAAAAGATGTTATGTTTAGTGTAATATATTTTTGAAGTGAACATGTTTACTGCAATTACTATAATACGAGTGGATTTTTTTTAAGTAATGTTGTCTGTGAAACAATGATATTAGAGTAATCAATTTATGCTATGCTATATATTAGGTGAGGGTAGTTTGAAAAATAAATTTGGTATTGTTGTTAAGTTTCAGCAGTTACTCAACCATGTTTTAGATGTGGGTCCTACCGTGTGAAAATATAAGAAAACCGTGTGGAAATATCACTTGCCAAAAAGAATCATTTTCTTTGTTAATATATCATTTTTATGGAAATCAAGATTTTTAAATGATACAGATTATGATATTAATTAATCTAATGCTAAATTTTAGCAAACAATTTTTTTGTTAAAAAATAATTTGAAAAGTTATATTTAAATATGCAAAAACTCTGTGGACATAAAAATTAGACATGAATGTATTTGAATTTTACTTAATTGTAGTTTGACCCCCAATGGTGGGTAAGAATATAAATAAGTGAAGTTCAAATACACTTATGTCCAATTTTTATGTCCACTTAGAAGTAATGGTGTAAACGAACCGAGTATTAAGCTGCTCAGATTTGGTTCATAAAATTTATCGAGTATAAAATAAAGTTTGATTGAGACTCATTTAGCTACCGAGTCGAGCACGATTTTGAATCGAGCCCGAGCAATTTGAACATTTTGAACGAATATGATCTAAGTATCAATAAAAAATTAAAATTTAAAGAGGTTCGAGTAATTTATCGAACTTTAAAATATGCTCATATTTAACTTATTTATATTTATAGTCGAGCTCGAATTGAATTTTTAATCGAGCGAGGAAGAATCGAAACAGAACTATTTGCTTATTTTATGGTACGACTTCGAAAGAGCTCTTAAATATGTGGTATGCAAATCTAGTGTTTGTACAAAATGCCAATAATCAACCCTTATATTTTGGGACAACGTAGGTAGTATGAGTGGTATTTTTATTTTTTCATTTTTCTGGTAAAATATAGAATAACCAATAAAAAGATTAGATGGTTTACATATTTGGAGCATTTGAGTTCGACCCGAGCTAGATAGCAGATGTGCGCAATACGCATACCGGCCATGGCTGCCGGCAGCTTGGCCTCACCGCCGTTTTTAAGACGAGCAATTCTTTCAGTCGTAGCCATTCGTCCTATGGACATCATCAAGCAGAAGCTCTCTTACCACAGAACCTTTCCTAATCGTCTGTTCCAAATTCCAGTCACTTCTTCAGGTTTGTGTTTACTTTATTCTCTTTCCACTGTAAATAATTACAACGGATTACTTCATGGACTCGACTAATCATTCAAAATTGTTTTTTATTTCTAAATTTTTTAAAATTTGAGCTCCTAATTAGAAATTCATTTAAGCAGCGTTTATTTGTAATAATTTGTTGAATTTGAGCTTAAATCGTGAATTCGGGTTGTGGGTAAGCTGTAGAATGTGATAATACTTGTTGCAATACGCTTTTGTATGATTCAATGTGATCATGGCATATACAAGGTACTGTTTCTACTTGGGAAATGACCTACAACATAAAATTCCTAGAAGTTTCAAGTTTAGTTCTAAATTAGCCGAATCTTGGAGCTGATTCTCCTTCATAAATATTGCAAAACAAAGCACTGCCCACAGAAGGAAATTTGTTACATATGAGTCTTATGATATAACCAAGGGAGTAATTTCCTGTCCTTGAGCAGGATAAATAGATCATGTATGCCCACAAACCATCTATCACCTTAGAGATTGAGTTATTGAGGAATGAAAGCTTATCTGGTACCGGTGTCTCACTTTATGACTTTATTTAGACATCATCTAGACCATGGTACTGGCCATTACCTTAAGGAAATCAAAATATCCCTATGCCATATGTCAATGTGCACAATTATCATGGTTAACAACTTATTATAGTTTCTGATACTCTATGCAACAAGTCTTCAGGTATATGTCACTTGGCACAAGCTACAAGAGGGAATACTGATGTTTTACTCAGAGTAGTGGGAGACAAGGGTGTTATTGAAGATGTGAAACATGTTGTTGAAATGGTAATTAGAGTACTTATGTACAGATTATCTATACGTTTGTGGTATTTTAGTAAACTGAAAATCATGCCTTTCTTTTTTACATAGAAAGAAAGAGAAAGTCCTGATGACCGATCAAAGTGATTATAAAGCTCTTCTCCAGTTTTTAGTGAGAAGATAGTTCTAACTTATCATTAATCATTGTCACTCTCCAGGCAAAGCGTGCATCTGTAAGGCGAGAAGTTCTCCATACAGATTTTCTGACACCACTTGTATTGAAGGAGTCCATACTAGTATTAGAAAAGATAGCTGACGTCAAAACAGTTGCTCAGGGAGGATACCCGCAGGTAAAAATAAATAGTGCCTGGTAATTTTGTCTCAAGAATGAGTACTCCATATTTATTTTGATACATCTTTCAAATTCTCTAGGCTGAACGTTGTCGGCTTTCAGTTGGACATCCAGAAGCCTTGACACTTGATCCAGATATTGTCGAAGCATTGAGGTCATTCAAAATTTATGTATGCTATTCTGTGCAATGAAGTAGTACTATTTAAATTTAGATTCTGTTTGTTTTTTATTAAAAGTTCTTTATTCTCCAGTATTTCAGGGAATTTTGGGTTTCAGCCTTGTTCTCATGGTGACTTCCTTGGTTCTATCCTTGGCACAGGAATTTCTAGGGATAAGTTGGGTGATATTATATTACAGGTGTCGATTTATTTCACGTTTGTGTTTCATTGTTCTCTTTAACATGGTAACATGGGAGGAAAGTTTGAGTAAGAATTACAAGTGCTTCAAATTTGGTTTTGAGGAAAAGGCTTAGATTAGTGCCTTTCAATGAATAGACTGAAAAGAAGCTTCTTTCAGAATATAATTACCTGATCAGACGTTACTTATCAAAAAAAAAAAAAGAAAGAAAAGAAAACAAAGAAAGTAAAGAAAACTTGAATAGACCCAACAACCGTATATATGCACCATATGAGTACGCTTATGAGTATTATATATAGTATATTCTCTTATAATTGAAACCTTTGTCAAGCACATTAAATGTTGACATGTCCCAACTGTAATGCAACCCTTTTTTGGGATAAACTTGATAGACTCGATTTTCATAGTTTCGGAGAATATGAGTTACGTATTTAAATAAGGTCACTAAGATGTCATTTCACTATGGCTTCTGTTGAATTATCCGATATTCAATTTCAGTCAGTACAAAGGTTGGTGATATCCTTATCTGATGTCCAGGGAGAAAAGGGGGCTCATGTTCTTGTTGTTCCAGAATTAGTTGACTTCCTCACATCAGCATTGGACAAGGTAATGATACTTTATTCTAGAAATATTACTTTTTGTCTATAAATTACTGTATGGTGAATGCTGTTACTGAAGAACCAACCTTTTTTTTCCTTTTTACAAGTCATTACTAAAGAATCATCTTTGTTTCCTCGGTATTGAATTTAATGAATTTGTATCCTTCCTTTAAGAAACTGAGTTAAAACCTGAACTTAATTTTTTTTTCTTCATGTTCTTCATTAACTTGATCGCACCGAACCTGTTGAATCTTATTTCATCTGTCCATATTAATTTCATAATAATAAGGAAGATGATTTAATAATTTACTCTTGTCAAATGATGTTTACTTTTATGATTTAGAAAAATTGGCAGAAAGAGCAGGTCTATTTAACTTACTTGGTGTTATTTTTCTCAATGGAAAAGTATCTTAATTAAGAGCTCTCGTAGGTAGCATCAATAGTATACGTATCACAGCTGTTGTGCACAAGAACTATAATATTTTTGGTATACATTTTTTTTGCAGGTTGGGAATGTTCCGGTCACATGTAAAAGGATACCATTGCTTGCTCTTGAATATGAACCACCAAGGTAAGAAGTCATAGCATAAAAAGCCTTTCATTTTTTATTGCAATGTATCTTTCAAATTGGTATCAGTGGTAGGCCTCATGTACCTTTATTCTCTCGTAGGACTAAATCCTTCAAAGCTGTAGAAGCATCACTAAGGCTCGATGCCATAGCTAGTGCAGGATACAAAATTTCACGATCAAAGCTAGTTGATTTGATCAGGTAGACCTTGTTATGTTTGAGTTTGTTTTCAGTTTATGATTTTTGTATGTTCTATTTGTTTCCTTAATTTTCCCAAGTTGGTATGTATTCTGTCTCTTTGGCTGTTCCTTCAACAATGTCAATTATATCTATTATTCTATTCTATGATCGGACAATAGATGTAGAATACATACTTCTAACAAGAGTCCTTGAGGGAAATGTGCTTGGCATTTTATATGAGGTTTGATTTAAACTTTAAGGTTTGTATCTTAGACTTTAGTTGACCCTTTTTGGGACAGTCGCCAAAATGTGGCCCATAAACATTTGAGATTACAAAACTACTTTTAGTCTCTATGTAGTTGCACCAACTCTATATACAAGTAGTATAAAAAAGAAGAAGAAAAGCTCTATATACAAGTGATAAATACTTTAACACTCGTGTACCCAAATCGATGTAATTACTATATTAACTTATCAATTATCATAAAGTAATATCTGATATATAAATTTATTTATGTATATTCTTGTATTTCCTTGGCATGACAGAGTCCCATTTCCATGTTATAACTGCATTCATGTCCTGTTGTTCCTATGCCCATTTTCATGTCCATGCTTCATTGTTTTGTTTTTACTTGTGTATTGAAAGTGTTTTGCGGACTATATTGAAATTAAGATCTCAATATCTCATTAAAACCTCATTTGAACTACCTGGGGTTGTTTGTATTTGTTTTTCAACATGCTTGTCTTCCTGCGGTACACTTTTTGTAAATCATGGTTTCTCACAGCAACACTCGTACCCTTCCTGCCTTCGCCCTTTTCCTGGGGATTCCGTTATCCTTGTAGCACTTTCAAGTTGCAGTTTATAATCCTGCAATGTATACTTTGTTCTTTGTTGCTTATGCCAAAATATTTAATTGAATTCTCTAATTGGTTCATTCCCTTCCACTGTATTGATAAACAGTGGTGGCACTGGGGATGAAACATGCCTCTACTCCACTGGATTATAGTTTTGGCTCTTTGCAAATATTACTGCTTGCTTAATAGCATAAATTGTCTTGTATAATTAAACCTTTGTGTCAGCTACACCTTTTTTCTTCTTTTTTTCCACATGGTATTCGGATACAGGCCAGTGGATCTTATTCTGCAAGCTTTGGATACAGTTTAATCATCAATCTACTAAATATTAAGTTGATTTTGGTATTAACTAATTTTTTTATTATTTATATAGGGTATAGTAGCATATCATTTACATGTTTCGTTATTTTCTATTAATTCTGTTGATCCGATGGAACAAATGGATTTCTTAGACTCTTTCGTAATAGATTCTTATTTCCCATCTCTCTTTCTCCTTAATAGTAACGGGGATGTGCGAGTCAATTGGGCCACTGTGACAAAAAATAACACCACAATCAAGACTGGAGACATGATCTCAGTTAGTGGCAAAGGAAGGCTGAAGGTGAGTTATGAAGCCAATAAAAAATTCTTCTCTTGTACAACTCTTGGACAAACATGCCTTTGCTTACCTCAATCTTCATGAATTCACCTTAACAATCCCGAACACTCGATTTTCCTTGTGTTCAGATAGGAGAAATAAACTCAACGAAGAAGGGAAAGTTTGCAGTTGAGCTAATTCGGTATCTGTAAAGCTTCAGCACAAGGTGACACTATATATTTATTTTGGAAACTGATTTTTCCGCATGTTAAAATGATATTTCCATATGATTTTCTCTTAAATGGAGGGAGGTAGGACTTACTCACTATTCATGTGAAAGGGATCATGTTTAAATATTAATTTTTTACGTGAAAAAATCACTGATTCTTTATTTCCTGTGTCTTAAAATTTGTTTCTTCGAGATTTACTGAAACGCCCCTTTAAAGTGGAAGTTTTTTCCTTTTTCCCTTTTGCCCTTTTTCCCTTTTTCTTTTCCCCCTGTTGTATTATCAATCAACTCAAGCAGTTCATAATCCCAGGTACAATGATACGTGATAGTTGTTACACATCTAATTTTGAATAAACAGTCATCATAAGCGACTGTATATTACACAGTTATGTATATATATTTTATATATATATATATATATATATATATATATATATTCTCCTATATTCATTCAAAAAAGAAAGAAAAAAAAAGAGAAGAAAAGTTGTATAAAATTTTTTATATCATTCAAGAAGTAAGGTAGAGTTTATTGAAACCAGCCAAATAAATTTACTCTTACCATTAATCCACACAAACTTCCTTATCACCTTGGTAAGATTGCAAGTTGCGACCTTAGGGATCGACAACTTATGATTTATGAACACAATCTTTTTAAGATACGGTAGAATCTCTATAAATTAATATTGTTGGGACTGAAATTTTTTATTAATTTAGAGAGTTATTATTTAATCGATAAATTAATAGTGTTTTTTTTATTCGGTGAATATAAATTTAATTACATTAAAATTATTACATTTTATTGATATTTATATCATATTTTTTTTGATGCAATGTATCATACTTATTAAATTAATGTATCATACTTGTTTCGGATGATACAATGCCTTTGGAGCCAATAACGCGAAAGGAAGCAATCATAGCGTCAACAACTATTCACAAATTTTTATTACAATTCGAAAATGCAACACCTGAACTTTCGGACGCAATGAAAAAAAATAAGGATGAAATTCAATTAGATTTGAATTTCAAAATAAAACAAACGAGAATAGAATTATATTTTTCAAGATTACCCTAGATATATTTGTAATTTATAAGAATTATTAATTTATGATTTTGATGGGACCATATATTTATATAAGGTTTTTTTTAAAAATTATTATTTTATCCCATTAACCCAAGTCAAGACCGAAAAAAAATATATTATTTTTTTAAAATTATTAATTTATTGAGTATTAATTCTACTGTAATCCTAAGATTAAGTTCTTGTTTAACGCACCCTGAGGGACAGTGGGAGCAATTATGTTGCTGTCAAATCGCTTAACAACCGTAATTATATATTCCGGTATTCAAACACTGAAGATTATCCTTTAAACAATCTAGTAAGCCTAAAATTACAATTATTATAAATGTAATAAAAGAACTAAATTTAATTTCCTTAATTCAATATCCCATCGGCCTTTTAAATAAAATATGCAAACAAGAAACATAATTCATGGTCTTATTACTAGAAGAATATAATTGCGAGAAGTAATTGGAATTCATGTACACATGATTTTTATAATGCAATTAATCACAATACATAGCTGATATTACAATAAGAAAAATCAAATGGAATTTTATATCATTCAAGAAGTAAGGGAGAGTTTCATTTATATTCAAGATTTATTTTGTTTAAAAATACATAAATAAGAGTTTTAATATTGAGAAAAAACCCTTGCGATATTATGAGATGATTGTAGACAACACCTATCAAATAAATTTAGTTTGATAATATTTAAAAGGCTTAAATATAATTTACTACTTTAAACTATAAGTCATATTCGCATATTCTATTTCGGTGATTCACCTTTCAATTTTGTCAAATTGAATTATTAATTTTTTTCAATTACATTCAATTAGGTCTGTCACGTCATAAATTACTGACGTAGCTATCTGGGTGGGGAATGTCTAAGCTGATCTGTAACAAAAAAAAGAGTTTTTTAATTTTTGATTATACATTTATTATATAGTAATGGCAAATTTGTCAAACCACTTTTATCTTAAACATTAAAACTAATTGTGCATTATGCCGATCGAATCAAAATTGTGCATTAAGCCGATCGAATCAAGAGGATACCTTGCTTAATTTTATCGAATCAAGAGCCCAACTCCAGTTCATCTTCCTTACCATTATCAGACAACTTCAAGAAATTGGGTCTTTCTATCAAATGAAGCTACTAGCGGACATCACCATCCAATTACCACGCATCATCCAACCACTAGAAATTGGGTTTTTCTATCAAATGAAGCTAGATGCTTAAGATATTTTTTGCAATTAGCAATAGAATAGCAAACAACTTCATCAAGGTCCTCAACCACCGACCGCCCACCATCGTAGCCCCTTGCGCAGTCCAGTCGTTATTGTGTATCTGAAAATGATGATTTCTCACCCATTTTCCTCCCTGAGCTGTTGCAGGCTTTAATTTTGGGGTAGCTATTGCAATACAGTGGAGAGGAATTGACTTTACTACTATATATGGAGAGGAATTGACTTTACTACTATGTGCATAAATATGTGTATATATAGATATAGAGATGAAGGGAGAGATTTAAAAGATTTGAAGGTAAAATCAACCATTACTAAGAACAACGGATCTAAATTTTTGGAGTGAAATGGCGGAGGAGGGGTATTCTTGGATCATATCTGAGTTTGAGTTCTTATTAAAAAAATTGAAACGATGGCAAAAGATTTTGAGTTTTGTGTTGTGAATCAGATCCGGGTTTGAGTTCACAGCCAAATCTCAAACGATTAACAGAACCAGGATGAGAGATGAAAAGAGAAGAGAGAATGATCTGTTTCCAGGTCTCCAAATTTCTATCTATAGCTCCATTATCCCCACTACTGAATCATGCTTTCTAACGGAAATTTGTAGTAGGATGGATTTTTGATCTTCAAACCCTAGCTGCTCAAAGTTATATTTTCAGATTCAGTAGCTGCAAACACAAGAGTTTTGCTTTAGTGTGAAATTAGTGTGAAATAAAAGTTGTTTTACCAATTTTACCCCTGCATAAACAATTTAAATGAATAAAATGGTAAATAAATTATGTTTTAAATACACATCAGCTGAATATGGTCTCACTTAAGTAGTCAGGTCAGCAATTTCTGGCGTGTCAAGAGAAATTAGAATGAATTTCAATTATCTGATTGACAAAATTGAAAGGTGGATACCGAAGTTAAATATGCTATATAGTTTAAGATAATAAATTATATTTAAGCCTATTTAAAATGTTGTTTGATCATGTATATATTGAACTGTTTAGCCAACTAAAATTATCCATTATTTCTATCATTTTTAACCTTTAAATCATATTGTCGAGTACCGAGTGTTACAATTATAATACTATATCTCAATTTAGTTCCCTCCAATATACCAGTCATTTTTTTTAATATAACTTGTGCGAAAACTAACAAAAAAAAACAAATAATTAGAAGAATTTTTACAAGTTTTTGGAATTCATGTACACAAATTTATATAATACAATTAATCACGGTGTTCGAGTAGCACGTCCACCATGCATGCAAATATTGTGAGTGAGTTGTTGAACTTTCATTCTAATTAATCATCTTGCATTGCATGAATTGATTTTCTTCCCGCGTGACTCAGTTTTATTGTAATTAATCTTCAACATTTTAAGTATTTCCTACTCTTATATGCATGGCATAATATTAATTATTTATTTATGATTTGACACATTATTTTATATTTATATTTATATTTAGGAGGTGGGTTTCACTTCACCCACACTTTCTATATATCACTGCTAAGCTTCCATCAGTTTTCTCTACTTTGTGAAATGAAATACTAGTCACTGCTCACAGATGAAAAACATTGTTTGGAAATCCATTATTTTCGTAATTCTAACAGAACAATGTTTTTCATATCTAAGCAGTCTATATTATTATTATTATTATTATTATTATTATTATTATTATTATTATTATTATTATTATTATTATTATTATTATTATTGTTGTTGTTTTTATAAATGAACCTATTTTAGTTTGTTTTTTATGAGATCCTTTGGTGAATTAATATACTCATTATATATATTAGCAATAGGTGGTACACTCATTGTGTGTGTAAAATATTAATAATTAATAAGAAAATTTTAAAATAATAAAAAGAGAAATATTTAGAGAGAAATAAGTGGACTCGTGGAGATACAAGTAAGTGACAATAGAATGTGAGGGTATCGGAGAGAATACTACTCTTATATAAGTAGGGATGAGTACATTTTTCCCTTGTTTATAAATTCATCTCACAAAAGAGTTATTTACAATTTGTTCACTTATTGTTATTATTATGTTTTTTAAAAAAAGAAGCCATTTGTTATGGATAAATTGATAATATTAAATGTAAATATTTCAAATTTATCATCACGATTTCAATATCATGCCATCATTACTTTAACAGGAAATACTAATTAGTAGTATATATGAAACGAAAATATATATGTATTTTTAGGGAGATAGAGGTAATAATAATATGTAAATTAGCGAGCTTCCATTCCTGATCCACCATTCCATGTCAAACAATGAAAAGAGCAGCCTTCATAATTTTCCTCACTTGCAAAGAGATGAGAAGCTAGTTGTAGTAATTCAAAGCAGAATTCAAGAGAAAAAAAGAGATATATATATATATATATATATATATATATATATATATATATTGGTATTTATTGTTAGTTGAGAATGAATAATAATAATAATAGAGTGAGGAAGAGCATTGGGGATTTCGGCGGGGGAGCAATAGCAATAGCATCGGAGGAGGAGGAGGAGGAGGGGTTTTATTGGGAATATGGGTGCAATCAAGACCGTCCTTGCGTCCGTGGCACAGATTAGAGAAGAGTCCAGGTGGATATTTTCCATAAAGATTAATGTAACTGAAAAAGGTAGTGGCACAATCATTTTTCATGTCATTCAATTCTTCGGAAAAAGGGCAAGCTAATTCCGTCAGAGCCCCGCAACAAGGTTCGGCTTGGTAATTGGGTCCTTTACACTGGCTCGTCATGATTGTATAGTTCTGATTCTCAAAGTCTATGCTACAACCTGAAGCACCAGCACCACCAACACCAACACCCAAAACATTATTATTACTACTACGGGAAAAAAATTCATCAAATTTCCGGAACTCAGAAAAAGAGGGAGGGAGGACGACTAACTAACTTGATTTTTGCTGGAGTAGGGTACGACCCGGAAGCACTCCAGCTTCAAATATTTCATCTGCACAATTAAATACAAAAATGAAAAATATATATGGTTTGAATTCTAATTTAAAATGTCGAAATTAAAATGAAAAGAATTACTTGAAAGGGTGGTTGAAGAGGCCAAGCTAGCCAGAAGGAAGAAGAGAAGCAAATGCAGGAATGGAGGTGACACCATTGTATGTCTTCTCCTCTTCTTCTTCTTCTTGGTCTTGTTTTTTAACGCTCAATCAATATGATTTTTGGTTAATCCTTCCCTCTCTCACAGTTTATTTTTTTACCTAAAAATAATGGAAACCAGGGAGGGAGGGAGACGCGGAAAAATAATGGTGGGAAGAAAATATATATGGACGTTGTTGGATACTCTGCTTAGTTACTAAATATAGGAATAGGAGGAGTATATGACGGAGCCAAAACCGAACCATGTACATTATACTTACCCAGTAACTTCAATCAAAATCTAAGGCATGCCTTGCTGCAGAATTTCCTTTTCACCGAACTTCCTGGACTTTTTACTATGCCTGATAATATTTAAAATGCATGTATATATTGAACTTTTTAGCCAACAAAAATTATCCATTATTTCGAATCCCGTTAGCGTGAAGTTGTTTTTTGGTAAGTTGGTCAATTGGCCAATAGAATACTGACACACATACACCTTCGCCTGTGTGTCAGTATTCTATTAATCAATTGACTAACTTACTCTAAAATAAACTTCATACGAACTACTTCTATCATTTTTAACCTTTAAATCATATTGTTAAAATAGGAGTACCGATTCTTACAATTATAATACTATATCTCAATTTAGTTCCCTCCAATATACCAGTCATTTTTTTTAATATAACTTATGCGAAAACTAACAAAAAAAAACAAAACAAATAATTACAAGAATTTCTACAAGTTTTTGGAATTCATGTACACAAATTTATATAATGCAATTAATCACGGTGTTCGTTAAATCACTGTACGTTAAATCATAGATAAAAGTCTTCTTCAATTCTTTTAGTTTCCTGCCCCACATAAATCTTGGTCATCCAACATAAATCTTAAAACACACACATTATATATATATAATTTGTTTACTTACTTCAACAAAAATTTATAATATCACTATTATCATCATATCTAAGAGTTCTAACTGAATAAACTAATATATATTTTTTAATATGTTCCAAGAAAAAGGTTCATTTTAATTTGAATTATAAAGTAGAGATAGATATGAAAACAATATCATTTTAGATTATTATTATTATTATTATTAATTACATCTTTGGTTGGCACTATACTAATTAATACCTTGCTGAGGAACCTTGCCTTAATTGGCATTTTCAATTCATTAATCAGCCACTTAATTTATAAGCTAAGAATTTAGTCGAAAAGTTGTGAAATATTTGAATTGAAAGATTGCTACTATTGTTTTGATCGTAACCAAGGACTCTTTTACATGCTGTTGAAATATTATTTTATTGGTTAAGATTGAGGTATTGTAACTGTTGGGCCATGATTATTTGGGCCTCTGAAATGTTGGATCATGGGTATTTGAGCCGTTAGTTATGTGGGGTTGTATGGGCTTGGGCTAGAAGGAAGCGTTGGATCATGGATTCACATCCTTAATTAAAAGAGGTTTGATATAATCCTCTATGTTAGTGGGGAGCATTGATTTGATGGGGATAAAGATTGCATGCAAGGCGGTGAGGCCATTATAAGTACAGAGCACTACGTTGGTTTAAGATACATGTAAATTACTTATTAGCACTAGAGTACTAAGCAACCTCCATTGTTAACTTTGTCTCGCCCTGTACTAATTCTCACACCAGACCTATTTCTTGGCGGCCCAAGTCGTCCGTCAAGTTTTCGGTGTTTACTTGTTTCTGTTCAGGATTGGATGCGCTCTTGGTGATTGAGGCGCGTGAAGACGATCTTGGCGTTAACAGTGACATATACATCTTAAGTTTAATTCTCACTTAATTTATTTTATTTATTTCATTATGAAAAACTTATTTGTATTCCCAAAAAGTTGGACTTTAAAAAAAAAACTCTTTTATGTGTAATGTATATCAAGAGTAGTAATGTATAATCCCCACCTCTTCCTTATTTTAGACAAATGGACACCACCACAAATCAAAACTTAGAGAGTAGTATTAAGGTGGTGTTTGTTTGTGTCTGAATTGTTTGGTAAATTTTTTTTGCCTCTTAATCGTTAAGATATAAATTCAAATCCTAACTATGAAGAGATGTCTCTTAATAGTTTATTTAAAATTTATCGACAAAAGTAGCATCAATAAATATTGTATTCCTTCAATTTTAAATTTTAAGATCATTCAAATAAATTATTTAAATAACTCAGAGGGTTAAAATGATAAAATAGCGTCATTCAGACACTTTTGTTAAAATGTATTAGCCATTTAGATCTTAATTACTCAATTTTATCAAACACCGCTATTGGATAATAAATAAAGCCGACTTTGTAGAATTAGTTAAAATTAATTCAATAAAATTGTAGCCTATAACACGTAACATTTCAATTGTATTGTAAGAGAAGAGTGTGGCATTACAATGGCATTTGCTACTCCATCCATGCTAACACAAAATAGGAACTCTGACAATGGAATGGTTGTTTAAAAAGCTAGATTCAAAATCTATCCAGTAAATTATTTAGTTTACCCCAATATCCGAATAAATTTACTAGATACCTTTGGAAAATATAAAATCATATTATTATCAACTACCTCTAAAAATTACATTTCATGTATACAAATTTATACTCGATCAAATCGCATGTAATTGATTGCAAGTCATGCAATCTTGGTGTTAGTAGTTGAGGTTTCATTCAAGAGTTGTGTTGGAATGTGAAAAGTAGTTTAACTAGGTAAGTAGCGTGTGCATGTTTTTTTAAGAGTAAAATATAGTGACACACCTTCTAGATAATTATAATAACACTAACCTCTCTTTTAATTTTTAAGTAACAGTTAGTACCCTTGTAAATTTTTAAGGTTGACTACATAGATAAATTTACATATTTACCCTTGTACGTTATCAAATTTTAATTTTTAAATAATATATATATATATATATATATATATATGTGTGTGTGTGTGTGTGTGTGTGTGTGTGTGTGTGTGTGTGTGTGTGTGTGTGTTGAATTATCTTTTTTTTTAAATACAATACATTTTAATTATAGTTTTATTTGTAATTAAGACTCTCATTTAAATTGTTGGTAACTTATAAAAAAACTAATTTAGTTTAATTAACACATATTTTTTTGATAAGTGATACAAATATTAAAAAATTTAAATTAAATTATTAAGGAGCTATTTTAACTAGAGTGATTGAGTATGTTGATAGTTTACTTTTTGGTGTTTTAAAACAAAATTTATTATTTGAATTATTAATTTCATATTATGATTTTTATATGTTAAATTTTCTTGAGTATATGTCAAAAAATTGGGATGTTTATGATTTTGATTACATTTTTTAGTATACAGTTGACATTATTTTTGTACAATGTTAAATAAAAAAAAATATAATAATATTTATTACTACCTCTATCTTGTAAAAAGATGCTTCTTTTAATATATTTTTTCTTTTTTTGAATAACAACATTTGTCATTTTTATTGTAAATCATTAATTCATTATGTTCAAGTGTGACTTATGTTTAGTTTAATATATGAGAAAAATAATTAATATAATTTTTAATACTTTTTTATATAAATAATAAGATTCATTTTGTAATAATAATTTTATTTTACGTAAATTTTAATATGTAGAAAAAATAATTATAATTTTATTGCGTTAATTAATAATTTTTATGGGTATTAAATTTTTACTTTTCAATTATAAAAAAATATTTGAATATATATCACATAAATTTTAATTTTTGAGAAATTTAATTAACAAAAATTTTATGACTTTATTTTGTTGATAAAATGAATATTTATTATTTTTTGACATTTATGTTATTTATTGCACAAATTCATAATTTAATTAATTAGATCAAGTAAAGTAAAAATTTAATATACAAATTTATATTTAGTAGAGAAATTAAACATTATAACTTGAAGGGTGTATTAGACATTATATTAAAAATAATTTTGGATATTAGTTGTGACGCCCCCAAAATTAGGTATACATCACCCATCTTGGGTCGTCAGATACATAGTACAGAATACAAATACAACTTAATAATACAACTGTCGTGTACAATACGACAAAACATAAACTGTGAGTTTGAATACAAATATTATCTTCTAGAGAGTATTCATACTCAAAAGGAGTCCTCATTACATTTATTAACACACCATTACATAGAATAGTGAGGACTACTAACTAATACTATTCTTCGGACCATCACTCCGTTCCCCGACTTGCCCCAGCTACGTTCTCATTTCCTGAAGAGAACTGTGACGCCCCCAAAATAGGTATACAACACCCATTCTGAGTCGCCAAATACATGGTACAGAAAGCAAACTACAACTTCAATAATACAATTGTCGTGCAAAATACGACAACACATACTGTGAGTTTAAATACAAATATTGTCTTCTAGACAATATCCACTCTCAAATAAATCCTCCTTACAATTATTCAAACACTATTTTACAGAAATAGTGAGGACTGCTAATACATCTTTCTAGAACCATCACTCCATACCCCGACTAGATCCTGCTATGTTTTCACCTCCTGAGAAGAAAAATGGAACAAAAAGGAAAAGGGTGAGCTCAACTAGCCCAGTAAAGAATATTATGACTAAGATAATATACAACAAATTATCGTTAGTCTTCAACAGGGAAAAATCTGATAGAATATAATCGACAACAAGTTTTAGATCAACAACTGCAGCGGAAACAGCAAACCATTAGAAGAGTCAAGTAGAGAAAGAATTCTACTATCTTCTAAGATTTAAAAGTCCATCATCAATATTTTATCCCTGTAACATCAATTAATAATCATCTTTAACCAAATATTCATCTTTGCACTACAGGCCAAAGATATTCATTTGTATCATCAGTCGGTCATGTTCATCTCAACACCTGTTCATCTTTGCACTACAGGCCAAAGATATTCATCAAGTAATTATACATCTTTGCACTACAGGCCAAAGATATTCAGTAATATCATCATTTAGGACTGAGGATGATGAAAAATATCTTAAAGAGAACGAATCCAGTGAGACAGAAGGACAAATAGTAGGGATTCGTATAACAGTTTATCCAAGATCAATAATACTTCATAATAATCAATTGTGAAGCAGAATTCAAAAATAAAGATCAAAACATGGATACAATCAAAGATAGTAACCATAATAGACATCTTGGACAAAAAGGAAAAATTTTATTTTTCGGTGAATAGTGCCGTATTCGTGAATAGTGCCGTATACGTGAATAGTGCCGTATACGTGAATAGTGCCGTATACGTGAATAGTAACCCCGACACAAAAAGTTCCAAATTTGATAAAAACTCATATCAATATTTCAGCATAATGATATTGAAGAAAATAATATCATTAAGAAGAAAATAATATCCCTTACCTCAAAATATCAGTACTTCTGGTCGGAATACCGGTATAAGGCTGAAAGAAACTTGCTCTGATGAATAGAAACTCTCAAAGTATCTAAATACTCACAAAATACACTCAATAATCTAGAGAGAGAAAGAGAGAAAACTTGTTTCTGGTGTGATTTTCAATTCTAACTTAGCCCTCTATTTATAGGAAAATTTTGGTAGGTTTGACCTGCAACCTGATGGCTTTACCTGCTACTATTCCCACCTACCACATTTGAAATATAATTCAGCACATTTCTTCACCAACCACAAGTGGGGCCCACCAATTCTAGAATTTTCCATCAAAATGATAAACTCCGAAAATTCAACAATTTCTGAACCAGTCATCTCGTAAAATTCATAATAAATCATACGTTCATTTTTAACGGTTCAAAATTTGTGGACATATACTCAACTTATATATGTATAACATATCCAAAAATTACCACGATCCAACGGTCGGATTAAAAATTATAACACCCGCAATATTTCTCAAAAACCCTGATTTGATTTTTAATACCTCCATTCCGATAAAAATACTGATAAAACACCTCAACATTAACTCCTTCATTTTTAACCACAAAAATATATCCCTCATTTATATCCACATAAAATAAATATTTCCTTATCATATGAATCAATAATTAATTATTCACAAATAATATTACAGAATCACATTTATGACAACCAGGCCGTTCCCAGGAAAGAGGGGGCTTTCCAATAAGGATTTCTCCTTACTGGCGCGCAATTAGATGACCAAACCTCTCCTTAGACAGAACTTTCTAGACATTGCCAATAATGTTATCTAATAATATTATTCAAATAATATGAATTATTGATCTGATAATGAAAAATACTGTGCAGCAACAATTATTGAAACAACAATGCAACAATTATTGAATCAATAAAATAAAATATTGAACAATAACTACTGTAACAATTATTGAGTAGTGCCTTCTTACGTAAGAATCAATAATTGGTGCAATACCGTGTGCTACTGTATTTTAACCACCGGGTATTCCAACAGTATTAACGGTAACAACTACGCCGTTATTTATAAACAACTTATACTTGTCGTTTTCTTCATCCAATCGCTTTCCGTTATGGGGCCCACACAAGGCTGCGTCGTCGTACGAATATTCCCCGACAGCAAGAATATTCCACGACCAACCGAATATTCACCGACCAAAAATAAATATTTTATAACCACTTGCTTATTTTGCAAAATTTGCACATTTCACCCATAACCAAAGTATTATATCAAATTAACCCCTTATTATTCACAATAATATTTAGAGAAAATTTGATTTTATTCATTAATAAGTTGGGGTCTTACAACCTCCCCTCCTTATGAAATTTCGTCCTCGAAATTGACGTACGTACCTGATGTTTCAAAAAGGTGAGGATACCTCGCTTTCATTTCTGATTCCAACTCCCAGGTCATTTCTTCAATAGCATGGTTTCTCCACAAAACCTTAACTTGTGGTATAACCTTCGTGCGTAGGACATGCTCTTTCCTATCCAAGATCTTAACAGGTACCTCCTCGTACGTTAAATCTTCAGCTATCTCGTCTGGTTCTAACTCAATAATGTGGTTCGGGTCTTTAACATATTTACGAAGCATAGATATGTGAAAAACATTATGAACACGAGACATGCTTGGAGGTAATGCGAGTCTATATGCCACATTTCCTATTCGCTCAAGAATCTCAAATGGACCAACAAATCTTGGATTGAGCTTTCCTCTCTTCCCAAATCTTGTAACTCCCTTCCATGGTGCAACACGTAACAATACATGATCCCCAATATTAAATTCCACGTCCTTCCGATGAAGATCCGCATAACTCTTTTGTCGATCCTGTGCCGTTTGTATACGTTGTCGAATCGTTTGGATCTTCTCTGTAGTAATGCGTACCAATTCTGGTCCCAACAATGTTGCTTCACCCACCTCGTCCCAGCATACTGGAGAACGACATTTTCTTCCATACAACGCCTCAAATGGAGCCATACCTATGCTCGCCTGATAACTGTTGTTGTAGGAGAATTCCACCAATGGTAGGTACTTATCCCAACTCCCTTTGAGATCTAAGACACAAAGTCTTAATAGATCTTCAAGAGTTTGAATAGTCCTCTCTGATTGTCCGTCCGTTTGAGGATGGTATGCTGAACTGAATCGTAAATCCGTGCCCATAGCTTTCTGCAAGCTAACCCAAAATCGTGAAGTGAATCTTGGGTCACGATCCGAAACTATGGATACTGGCATGCCATGCAATCTCACAATCTCGTTCACGTACATACTAGCAAGACGTTCAAGGGAATAAGTCTCACGTATCGGCAAGAAATGAGCGGACTTGGTTAATCTATCAACAATAACCCAAATCGCATCTATGCCTTGAGAAACCTTGGGAAGACCTGTAACAAAATCCATAGTAATGTGTTCCCACTTCCATTTCGGGATCTCAAGTGGTTGCAATGGACCCTTTGGCACTTGATGCTCCGCCTTTACACGTTGACAAGTTAAACACCTCGAGATAAACTCCGCGATCTCTCTTTTCATATTGCTCCACCAAAATGTATGTCGAAGATCGTGATACATTTTGGTACTCCCAGGATGGATTGCAAACGGTGTGTTGTGTGCCTCCATCATTATTCTATGCTTCAAGTCAAAATCGTTAGGAACACAAAGTCTGGAGTTGACTCGAAGTATTCCTTCTTCATCGATTCTTGCTTCTGGAATAGCACCTTCTTGCACTTTCTTCTTCATACGCATCAGCTCTATATCCGTAGCTTGAGCAGCTTTAACTTTATCGATTAAAGTCGGTTCTACTCGTATATTTGATATCATCATGTGGGTACTTGGAGCCTTCATCTCTATCTCCATCCTTTGCAAGTCATACAAAATGGGCCTTTGTGTTAAAAACATTGCACTCGTACCCGCATATGATCTTCTACTCAATGCGTCAGCTACTACGTTTGCTTTTCCAGGATGGTATTGGATGGTATGATCGTAATCTTTCAACAGCTCAAGCCAACGTCGTTGCCGCATGTTGAGTTCCTTTTGGGTGAAGAAATATTTGAGGCTTTTATGATCTGTATAGATCTCCACTTTCTCCCCATACAGGTAGTGTCTCCAGATCTTCAACGCAAAAACGACTGCTGCCAACTCCAAATCATGAGTAGGATAATTCCTCTCATATTCTTTGAGTTGTCGTGAGGCATAGGCTATGACTTTCCCATGTTGCATGAGAACACATCCTAACCCTTTGCCTGAAGCATCGCTGTAGATAACAAATCCATCCGAACCAGATGGTATTGTCAAAACAGGTGCCGAAATGAGTCTCCTCTTGAGTTCTTGGAAACTCTTCTCGCATTCCTCACTCCATACGAATTTTGTATCTTTCCGAGTCAGCTGAGTTAACGGAGTAGCGATTCGAGAAAATCCTTCCACAAATCTCCGATAATAACCAGCTAAGCCCAGAAAGCTACGTACTTCGGTTACCGACTTCGGTTGCTCCCAACTTTGTATGGCTTCAATCTTCGCCGGGTCGACAGATACTCCATGTTTTGACACCACGTGCCCAAGGAATGCTACTTCCTCAAGCCAGAACTCGCATTTCTTCAGTTTGGCATATAGCTTGTTTTCACGAAGCCTTTGCAGTACCAGCTTCAAATGGCGCTCATGATCTTCACGGCTTTTGGAATAGATGAGGATGTCATCAATAAAGACAACAACGAACTGATCCAAATATTCTTTGAATACACGGTTCATCATATCCATGAAGGCAGCAGGAGCATTAGTCAATCCAAAAGACATTACTAAGAATTCATAATGCCCGTACCGAGTTCTGAAGGCAGTCTTTGGAATATCCTCAGTTTTAATCTTCAGCTGATGATATCCAGAACGAAGATCGATCTTTGAAAAGAATTGTGCTCCTTGCAACTGGTCAAACAGGTCATCAATGCGAGGTAGCGGATACCTATTCTTGATGGTGACATGGTTCAATTCTCGATAGTCAATACAAAGTCGCATACTCCCGTCTTTCTTCTTTACGAATAAAACAGGAGCACCCCAAGGAGACGTACTAGGACGAATAAAACCGATGTCCAACAACTCCTGTAGTTGGACTTTTAACTCCTGAAGTTCAATAGGAGCCATTCGATATGGGGTTTTAGAAATGGGCTTTGTACCGGGTTCAAGGTCAATAAAGAATTCAATTTCTCGTTCCGGGGGTAGACCGGGAAGTTCTTCAGGAAATACATCGGAAAATTCTCTAACAATAGAAATATTATTCAAATCTGACTTGTCTTTGTTCAAATCCATAACATGGGCTAAGAAAGCTTGACATCCGTTTTTCAATAAACGAATAGCTTTGTGGCTTGATATGACAGTGACTGATTTTAGTGGTTTAGTAGTTTGAATTCGTATGACAGGTTGGTTAGGAATATGAAAACTAACAACCTTACGAAAACAATCAATTTTAGCATGATGAGTGGTTAACCAATCAATTCCTAAAATCACATCAAAAGCAAGTATCTTTAAAGAGATAAGATCAACAGGTAATGTGATAGTGCCAACTTGGATCATGCAAGATTTATAAACTGTAGATGTAACGAAGGTTTCACCCAACGGAGTTTCAACAGATAAGTTAAAGTCCAATTTCTCCGGAGTCAAGTTTAAACGTTGAGCACAAGCAGGAGAGATAAAAGAATGGGTAGAACCGGTATCTAGTAAAGTATAAACTTCGCAAGAATTCAAGATTAGCTTACCCGTGATCACCTCGTTCGGGTTTCTCGCGTTTTGGCCAGTAACGACAAACGCCCTTCCAGGAACCGCTGATTTCGACTTATCCGGGATAACTTTTGGAGTCACCATCCCCGCTGAACTTGGTTTTGCTACAGAACACTCTCGAGCTATATGACCTTCCTTTCCACAGTTATAACATACCTTGGATTGTTGTGGGCAGTTTGGGCTGATATGTCCCTCTTTCCCACATTTGTAACATACGACCGGTGGTCGTTCTCCTCCCCTAGAAACAGTTGATGTTTGTGCTGACGTCTTCACGTTATCATTGTTGTACCTTCTCTTCTTGAAATCTCCTCCCGACTCGCTCCTTCTATTATCACGACCACGATTACCACCAGAGTGGTTACCGCTTTTGTCCGAATGTTTTCCTCCCTGCTGGTTTTCATTGCTTCGATGACTGCCGCCACCGGTATGACCCTGGTTGTGGTCCCTCGGTTGCACATACTCATTATCTCGCTCTAATAATTGAGCCCTGTTTACAACATCTGAATATAAAGAAAATTTATGAGAGATAAGATATTGCCGAATCTCGGGTTTTAGACCTCTCAGAAACATCCTTGTCATTCGTTCCTCATTTTCGACCAAATGAGGTGCAAACCTGGATAACTCTGCAAACTTCGCCTCGTACTGGGACACCGTCATGTTGTTTTGTTCCAGTCTAATAAACTCAACCTCCTTCATATGACGAATACTTTCAGGAAAGTACTTGTCATTGAACAGTTTTTGAAATGTTTCCCAGGACATGTTGAGTGCGTCAGGCTGGGTACGCTTCACAGACTCCCACCAGTAGTCTGCCTCACCGCGGAACATAAATGTGGCGAATGGAACCTTCTGTTCCTCCGTGCATCCCAAGACATCAAATATCTTGGTAATTTGCTTGACCCACGTTTCCGCCATGATCGGATCCGGCTTTCCCTTAAATTCTGGTGGTCCCAATTCTTTGAACTGCTTAGCTGTGACAAACCGCGCGTTGTTATCATTTCCACCCGTATTCTGCACACGAGTCTCCCTCGTCTGATTTTGCATGAACTGCAAAAAGCTCCTAAACATTCCATCATTCATCGTTTGCTCGGTAACGTTGTTTACAGGAGGAATATTGCCTTCCTGTTGCACGTTCCCCTGGGTAGTGATCAAAGGTGTCTCCACGGTCTGATTTACTCCATTATTAACGTTCTCAGCTGCCATTCTTAAATACTGCCATAAAACAAGGGTTAATAGTCATGTCATATATTATCCCTATACTCTGACCGACCAAATAAACACCAAATAAACTTAGTCAGGTCATACTAGCGAAGGAATTCCCCGTCTCTCCCCTCCTAGTTCTTGTCTCACATCTCAGCCAGGGATCATATCCCTAAGCTCTGATACCAACTGTGACGCCCCCAAAATAGGTATACAACACCCATTCTGAGTCGCCAAATACATGGTACAGAAAGCAAACTACAACTTCAATAATACAATTGTCGTGCAAAATACGACAACACATACTGTGAGTTTAAATACAAATATTGTCTTCTAGACAATATCCACACTCAAATAAATCCTCATTACAATTATTCAAACACTATTTTACAGAAATAGTGAGGACTGCTAATACATCTTTCTAGAACCATCACTCCATACCCCGACTAGATCCTGCTATGTTCTCACCTCCTGAGAAGAAAAATGGAACAAAAAGGAAAAGGGTGAGCTCAACTAGCCCAGTAAAGAATATTATGACTAAGATAATATACAACAAATTATCGTTAGTCTTCAACAGGGAAAAATCTGATAGAATATAATCGACAACAAGTTTTAGATCAACAACTGCAGCGGAAACAGCAAACCATTAGAAGAGTCAAGTAGAGAAAGAATTCTACTATCTTCTAAGATTTAAAAGTCCATCATCAATATTTTATCCCTGTAACATCAATTAATAATCATCTTTAACCAAATATTCATCTTTGCACTACAGGCCAAAGATATTCATTTGTATCATCAGTCGGTCATGTTCATCTCAACACCTGTTCATCTTTGCACTACAGGCCAAAGATATTCATCAAGTAATTATACATCTTTGCACTACAGGCCAAAGATATTCAGTAATATCATCATTTAGGACTGAGGATGATGAAAAATATCTTAAAGAGAACGAATCCAATGAGACAGAAGGACAAATAGTAGGGATTCGTATAACAGTTTATCCAAGATCAATAATACTTCATAATAATAAATTGTGAAGCAGAATTCAAAAATAAAGATCAAAACATGGATACAATCAAAGATAGTAACCATAATAGACATCTTGGACAAAAAGGAAAAAATTTATTTTTCGGTGAATAGTGCCGTATTCGTGAATAGTGTCGTATACGTGAATAGTGCCGTATACGTGAATAGTGCCGTATACGTGAATAGTGTCGTATACGTGAATAGTAACCCCGACACAAAAAGTTCCAAATTTGATAAAAACTCATATCAATATTTCAGCATAATGATATTGAAGAAAATAATATCATTAAGAAGAAAATAATATCTCTTACCTCAAAATATCAGTACTTCTGGTCGGAATACCGGTATAAGGCTGAAAGAAACTTGCTCTGATGAATAGAAACTCTCAAAGTATCTAAATACTCACAAAATACACTCAATAATCTAGAGAGAGAAAGAGAGAAAACTTGTTTCTGGTGTGATTTTCAATTCTAACTTAGCCCTCTATTTATAGGAAAATTTTGGTAGGTTTGACCTGCAACCTGATGGCTTTACCTGCTACTATTCCCACCCACCACATTTGAAATATAATTCAGCACATTTCTTCACCAACCACAAGTGGGGCCCACCAATTCTAGAATTTTCCATCAAAATGATAAACTCCGAAAATTCAACAATTTCTGAACCAGTCATCTCGTAAAATTCATAATAAATCATACGTTCATTTTTAACGGTTCAAAATTTGTGGACATATACTCAACTTATATATGTATAACATATCCAAAAATTACCACGATCCAACGGTCGGATTAAAAATTATAACACCCGCAATATTTCTCAAAAACCCTGATTTGATTTTTAATACCTCCATTCCGACAAAAATACTGATAAAAACCTCAACATTAACTCCTTCATTTTTAACCACAAAAATATATCCCTCATTTATATCCACATAAAATAAATATTTCCTTATCATATGAATCAATAATTAATTATTCACAAATAATATTACAGAATCACATTTATGACAACCAGGCCGTTCCCAGGAAAGAGGGGGCTTTCCAATAAGGATTTCTCCTTACTGGCGCGCAATTAGATGACCAAACCTCTCCTTAGACAGAACTTTCTAGACATTGCCAATAATGTTATCTAATAATAATATGAATTATTGATCTGATAATGAAAAATACTGTGCAGCAACAATTATTGAAACAACAATGCAACAATTATTGAATCAATAAAATAAAATATTGAACAATAACTACTATAACAATTATTGAGTAGTGCCTTCTTACGTAAGAATCAATAATTGGTGCAATACCGTGTGCTACTGTATTTTAACCACCGGGTATTCCAACAGTATTAACGGTAACAACTACGCCGTTATTTATAAACAACTTATACTTGTCGTTTTCTTCATCCAATCGCTTTCCGTTATGGGGCCCACACAAGGCTGCGTCGTCGTACGAATATTCCCCGACAGCAAGAATATTCCACGACCAACCGAATATTCACCGACCAAAAATAAATATTTTATAACCACTTGCTTATTTTGCAAAATTTGCACATTTCACCCATAACCAAAGTATTATATCAAATTAACCCCTTATTATTCAGAATAATATTTAGAGAAAATTTGATTTTATTCATTAATAAGTTGGGGTCTTACATTCGTAAGGTTGTTAGTTTTCATATTCCTAATCGACCTATTATGCGAATTCAAGCAACCAAACCATTAAAATCAATTGCTGTCATCTCAAGCCATAAAACTATTCGTTTATTGAAAAATGGATGTCAAGCTTTCTTAGCTCATGTCACAGATCTAAACAAAAATACGTCAGTTTTGAATGATATTTCTATTGTTAATAAATTCCCTGACGTATTCCCTGAAGAACTTCCTGGCCTACCCCCAGAGCGTGAAATTGAATTTTGTATCGATCTTGAACCCGGTACAAAACCCATTTCCAAAGCCCCATATCGAATGGCTCATATTGAACTTCAGGAGTTAAAGATCCAACTGCAGGAATTGTTAGACATTGGCTTTATTCGTCCTAGTACTTCTCCTTGGGGAGCTCCTGTTCTATTCGTGAAGAAGAAAGACGGAAGTATGCGACTTTGTATTGATTATCGGGAGTTGAATCATGTCACCATCAAAAACAGGTACCCATTGCCACGTATTGATGACCTGTTTGACCAGTTGCAAGGAGCACAATTCTTTTCAAAGATCGATCTTCGTTCTGGATATCATCAGCTGAAGGTTAGAACTGAGGATATTCCAAAGACGGCTTTTAGAACTCGGTACGGGCATTATGAATTCCTAGTCATGTCCTTTGGATTGACTAATGCTCCTGCTGCCTTCATGGATATGATGAACCGGGTATTCAAGGAATATTTGGATCACTTTGTGGTCGTCTTTATTGATGACATCCTTATTTATTCCAAAAGCCGTGAAGATCATGAGCAACACTTAAGGCTGGTACTCCAAAAGCTTCGTGAATACAAGCTTTATGCCAAGTTGAAGAAATGCGAGTTCTGGCTGGAGGAGGTAGCATTCCTTGGGCACGTAGTATCAAGTCGTGGAATATCGGTTGACCCGGCAAAGATTGAAGCTATTCAAAGCTGGGAGCAACCTAAATCAGTGACCGAGGTACGTAGCTTTCTTGGTTTAGCTGGTTATTATCGGAGATTCGTGGAAGGATTTTCTCGAATCGCTACTCCATTAACTCAGCTGACTCGGAAAGATACAAAGTTTGGTTGGAGCGAAGAATGTGAGCAGAGTTTTCAAGAACTCAAGAGGAGACTCATTTCAGCACCTGTTCTAACAATACCATCTGGCTCGGAGGGATTTGTCATCTACAGTGATGCTTCGAGCAAAGGGTTGGGATGCGTTCTCATGCAACATGGAAAAGTCATAGCCTATGCATCAAGACAACTCAAGGAATATGAGAGGAATTATCCTACTCATGATCTAGAGTTGGCAGCTGTTGTCTTTGCACTTAAAATTTGGAGGCATTACTTGTATGGGGAGAAAGTGGAGATCTTTACGGATCATAAAAGCCTCAAATATTTCTTCACTCAAAAGGAACTCAACATGCGACAACGACGTTGGCTTGAACTGTTGAAAGATTATGATCATACCATTCAATACCATCCTGGAAAAGCGAACGTGGTAGCTGACGCATTGAGTAGAAGATCATATGCGGGTACAAGTGCAATATTAACAACGCAAAGGCCCATTTTGTGTGACTTGCAAAGGATGGAGATAGAGTTGAAGACTCCAGGGACCCATGTGATGATGGCGAATATACGAGTAGAACCGACTTTAATCGATAAAGTTAAAGCTGCTCAAGCTACAGACCTGGAGCTGATGCGTATGAGGAAGAAAGTGCAAGAAGGTGTTATGCCGGAAGCAAGAATCGATGAAGAAGGAATACTTCGAGTCAACTCCAGACTTTGTGTTCCTAACAACCCTGATTTAAAGTATGAAATCATGATGGAGGCGCACAACACACCGTTTGCAATCCATCCTGGAAGTACCAAAATGTATCATGATCTTCGTCATACATTTTGGTGGAGCAATATGAAGAGAGAGATAGCGTTGTTTATCTCAAGGTGTCTAACTTGTCAACGAGTCAAAGCGGAGCATCAAGTACCAAAAGGTCCATTGCAACCACTTGAAATTCCAGAATGGAAGTGGGAGCACATTACCATGGATTTCGTTACCGGTCTTCCCAGGGTTTCTCAAGGTATTGATGCGATTTGGGTCATTGTTGATAGATTGACCAAGTCTGCTCATTTCTTACCGATACGAGAAACTTATACACTTGAACGTCTTGCTCGTATGTACATAAACGAGATTGTAAGACTGCATGGTATGCCAGTATCCATAATTTCTGATCGAGACCCAAGATTCACTTCACGATTTTGGGTTAGTTTACAAAAAGCTATGGGCACGGAGTTACGATTTAGTTCAGCATATCATCCTCAGACGGACGGACAATCAGAGAGGACTATTCAAACTCTTGAAGATCTATTAAGACTCTGTGTCTTTGACTTCAAGGGAAGTTGGGACAAGTTCTTACCATTGGTGGAGTTTTCCTACAACAACAGTTATCAAGCAAGTATTGGCATGGCTCCATTCGAAGCATTGTATGGAAGAAAATGTCGTTCTCCAGTATGCTGGGATGAGGTGGGCGAAGCAACGTTGTTGGGACCGGAGTTGGTACGTATGACTACAGAAAAGATTCAAACGATCCGACAACGTATAAAAACCTCACAAGATCGACAAAAGAGTTATGCTGATCTTCATCGAAAGGACGTGGAATTTGATGTAGGAGATCATGTGTTCTTACGTGTTGCTCCATGGAAAGGAGTTACGAGATTTGGAAAGAGAGGAAAGCTAAATCCTCGATTCATCGGTCCATTTTTAATCCTCGATCGAGTAGGAACTGTGGCTTATAGACTCGCTTTACCGCCAAGTATGTCTCGTGTTCATAACGTTTTTCACATATCCATGTTACGCAAATATGTGGAAGACCCGAACCACATTATTGAGTTAGAACCGGACGAAATAGCGGAGGATTTGACGTATGAAGAAGTTCCTGTTCAAATCTTGGATAAGAAGGAACATATTCTACGCTCCAAGGTTATACCTCAAGTCAAAGTTTTGTGGAGAAACCACGATGTTGAGGAAATGACTTGGGAGTTAGAATCAGAAATGAAATCAAGGTATCCTTACCTCTTCGACATACCAGGTACGTACCCTAATTTCGAGGGCGAAATTTCATAAGAAGGGGAGGTTGTAAGACCCCAATTTTTATAAATAAAGATGAATTTTCTATAAATATCATTTTTGAATATTATGGAGTTAATTTGATATAATGTTATAGTTGTGGGTAATATTTATAAATTTTGCAAAGTAAGCAAGTTGTTATAAAATATTCGTTTGGTCGGAGAATATTCTTTTTGTCGAGGAATATTCGTACGACGGCACAATCATTGGTGGACCCCACAACGGAATTATTGTCGGATTGAGAAAACGACAGAATTATCTTTCTATAAAAATAACGGCTGAGGTGTTACCGTTAAAACCGTTAAAACTGTTGAACTACTCGGTAGTAAAAGTACAGTAATACGCGTGGTTGCATAGTAGCACACGGTATTGATTATTGATGCTTACGTGAGAAGTCACTCAGCTATACTCAATTATTGCTACAGTAATTGCTGCATCATATCTCTTAAATTATTGTCATAGTATCATCTGTATAATATGTTATATTATTAAATCAATAATTGAGACGTTGTGGTAAGTTTGGTTATTTTATGGGGGGCCATATGTCATCATCTAAGAGTCTCTTCGTCAATAGTAATTACCGTCGTCAATAGTAATTACCGTCGTCAATAGTATTTACCTTGGTCAATAGTAATTACCTTCGTCAATAGTATTTACCTTGGTCAATAGTAATTACCTTCGTCAATAGTATTTACCTTGGTCAATAGTAATTACTTTCGTCAATAGTAGTTGTCCCTTCAATATTACCAAGAGTCATTTGACCCTTCGTTAAGACCAAGAGTCATTTGACCCTTCGTTAAGACCAAGAGCCACCCTCAGTTTTTCTATAAATAGAGGCCTAGGGCTTCATTATTTTTCACGAATTCATTCAAGCTATAGAGAGAGAAAGTATAGAGAGAATAAGAGAGAGAGAATAAAAGTATTCTGCTACATCACTTTTCCAATATCCAGTTCTTTTAAGGTAGGGAATATTATTTCTTTTATATTCATGAAGAGAACTTCTGTTATTCCATTCGTTATTATTCTGTTGGAATAACCAGTATACGCGGTCTACCCTATACTTGGTGACATTCTTCTATTATTCTGTTGGAACATCCTGTCTGTGTGTTTTACACCGGACCTGGTTCCGTTTATTATTCTGTTGGAACATCCTGTCTGTGTGTTTTACACCGGACCTGGTTCCATTTTTATTATTATTCTGTTGGAACATCCTGTCTGTGTGTTTTACACCGGACCTGGTTCCATTATTTATTATTCTGTCGGAATATCCTGTCTGTGCGTTTACGCCGGACCTGGTTCCATTATTTATTATTCTGTTGGAATAACCTGTCTGTGCGGTCTATCGCATGCATGGTGATTTCTTTTGTTATTCCATTCTTTATTATACTCAGTTGGTTAAGTTTTGACTTCTATACTCCATGAAATTTGTGGAATATCCTTGATAGTTGCGTTTCATCCAGTATCTTTTCAAGAAAATATTCTTCTAAGTATTCTTGAATTTTACTCCACAATGCAGTATCATGTTGACAATTTGGACGTTGTTAATTCCTGGATAAATTAATTCTTGAACTTGTTTTATTGAATTCTTATATCATTGTCATCATCCTCATGTTTATAAAATGTTAAAAGTCATCTGTGGCATGTAGTGCATAGATGGACTTGGTATGATTATGACCAGGGATTATTCGGTATAATCATGACCGTAATGTTACAAATGATGTGGTAAAAGTCCTCATTGGCCCGTAGTGCATTGATGGACAGTTGTTGGCATGATCATGACCATTAATGAATATACGAATATCCTTGGCCGTAGTGCAGGGGTGATTCGATGATGTGGATTATTTTATTAAGCTGAGTCCCAGCGATCACAGTGTTGAAAAACTTTTTAAATCATAAAAGATAGTAGAGTTTATTTTCTACTTGACTCTTTTAATGGATTGCTTGTTCCGTTACAGTTAAACTTGATGTCTATTATATTTTATCAGTTTAACATTGTTGAAGGCTAATGATAATTTATTCTGCATTATCTTAGTCATAATATTTCTTACTGGGCTAGTTGAGCTCACCCTTTCTTTCACTGTTCTCGTAAGACCCCAACTTATTAATGAATAAAATCAAATTTTCTCTAAATATTATTCTGAATAATAAGGGGTTAATTTGATATAATACTTTGGTTATGGGTGAAATGTGCAAATTTTGCAAAATAAGCAAGTGGCTATAAAATATTTATTTTTGGTCGGTGAATATTCGGTTGGTCGTGGAATATTCTTGCTGTCGGGGAATATTCGTACGACGACGCAGCCTTGTGTGGGCCCCATAACGGAAAGCGATTGGATGAAGAAAACGACAAGTATAAGTTGTTTATAAATAACGGCGTAGTTGTTACCGTTAATACTGTTGGAATACCCGGTGGTTAAAATACAGTAGCACACGGTATTGCACCAATTATTGATTCTTACGTAAGAAGGCACTACTCAATAATTGTTACAGTAGTTATTATTCAATATTTTATTTTATTGATTCAATAATTGTTGCATTGTTGTTTCAATAATTGTTGCTGCACAGTATTTTCATTATCAGATCAATAATTCATATTATTTGAATAATATTATTAGATAACATTATTGGCAATGTCTAGAAAGTTCTGTCTAAGGAGAGGTTTGGTCATCTAATTGCGCGCCAGTAAGGAGAAATCCTTATTGGAAAGCCCCCTCTTTCCTGGGAACGGCCTGGTTGTCATAAATGTGATTCTGTAATATTATTTGTGAATAATTAATTATTGATTCATATGATAAGGAAATATTTATTTTATGTGGATATAAATGAGGGATATATTTTTGTGGTTAAAAATGAAGGAGTTAATGTTGAGGTGTTTTATCAGTATTTTTGTCGGAATGGAGGTATTAAAAAAAATCAGGGTTTTTGAGAAATATTGCGGGGGTTATAATTTTTAATCCGACCGTTGGATCGTGGTAATTTTTGGATATGTTATACATATATAAGTTGAGTATATGTCCACAAATTTTGAACCGTTAAAAATGAACGTATGATTTATTATGAATTTTACAAGATGACTGGTTCAGAAATTGTTGAATTTTCGGAGTTTATCATTTTGATGGAAAATTCTAGAATTGGTGGGCCCCACTTGTGGTTGGTGAAGAAATGTGCTGAATTATATTTCAAATGTGGTGGGTGGGAATAGTAGCAGGTAAAGCCATCAGGTTGCAGGTCAAACCTACCAAAATTTTCCTATAAATAGAGGGCTAAGTTAGAATTGAAAATCACACCAGAAACAAGTTTTCTCTCTTTCTCTCTCTAGATTATTGAGTGTATTTTGTGAGTATTTAGATACTTTGAGAGTTTCTATTCATCAGAGCAAGTTTCTTTCAGCCTTATACCGGTATTCCGACCAGAAGTACTGATATTTTGAGGTAAGGGATATTATTTTCTTCTTAATGATATTATTTTCTTCAATATCATTATGCTGAAATATTGATATGAGTTTTTATCAAATTTGGAACTTTTTGTGTCGGGGTTACTATTCACGTATACGTATTCACGTATACGGCACTATTCACGTATTCACGTATACGGCACTATTCACGAATACGGCACTATTCACCGAAAAATAAAATTTTTCCTTTTTGTCCAAGATGTCTATTATGGTTACTATCTTTGATTGTATCCATGTTTTGATCTTTATTTTTGAATTCTGCTTCACAATTGATTATTATGAAGTATTATTGATCTTGGATAAACTGTTATACGAATCCCTACTATTTGTCCTTCTGTCTCATTGGATTCGTTCTCTTTAAGATATTTTTCATCATCCTCAGTCCTAAATGATGATATTACTGAATATCTTTGGCCTGTAGTGCAAAGATGTATAATTACTTGATGAATATCTTTGGCCTGTAGTGCAAAGATGAACAGGTGTTGAGATGAACATGACCGACTGATGATACAAATGAATATCTTTGGCCTGTAGTGCAAAGATGAATATTTGGTTAAAGATGATTATTAATTGATGTTACAGGGATAAAATATTGATGATGGACTTTTAAATCTTAGAAGATAGTAGAATTCTTTCTCTACTTGACTCTTCTAATGGTTTGCTGTTTCCGCTGCAGTTGTTGATCTAAAACTTGTTGTCGATTATATTCTATCAGATTTTTCCCTGTTGAAGACTAACGATAATTTGTTGTATATTATCTTAGTCATAATATTCTTTACTGGGCTAGTTGAGCTCACCCTTTTCCTTTTTGTTCCATTTTTCTTCTCAGGAGGTGAGAACATAGCAGGATCTAGTCGGGGTATGGAGTGATGGTTCTAGAAAGATGTATTAGCAGTCCTCACTATTTCTGTAAAATAGTGTTTGAATAATTGTAATGAGGATTTATTTGAGTGTGGATATTGTCTAGAAGACAATATTTGTATTTAAACTCACAGTATGTGTTGTCGTATTTTGCACGACAATTGTATTATTGAAGTTGTAGTTTGCTTTCTGTACCATGTATTTGGCGACTCAGAATGGGTGTTGTATACCTATTTTGGGGGCGTCACAGTTGGTATCAGAGCTTAGGGATATGATCCCTGGCTGAGATGTGAGACAAGAACTAGGAGGGGAGAGACGGGGAATTCCTTCGCTAGTATGACCTGACTAAGTTTATTTGGTGTTTATTTGGTCGGTCAGAGTATAGGGATAATATATGACATGACTATTAACCCTTGTTTTATGGCAGTATTTAAGAATGGCAGCTGAGAACGTTAATAATGGAGTAAATCAGACCGTGGAGACACCTTTGATCACTACCCAGGGGAACGTGCAACAGGAAGGCAATATTCCTCCTGTAAACAACGTTACCGAGCAAACGATGAATGATGGAATGTTTAGGAGCTTTTTGCAGTTCATGCAAAATCAGACGAGGGAGACTCGTGTGCAGAATACGGGTGGAAATGATAACAACGCGCGGTTTGTCACAGCTAAGCAGTTCAAAGAATTGGGACCACCAGAATTTAAGGGAAAGCCGGATCCGATCATGGCGGAAACGTGGGTCAAGCAAATTACCAAGATATTTGATGTCTTGGGATGCACGGAGGAACAGAAGGTTCCATTCGCCACATTTATGTTCCGCGGTGAGGCAGACTACTGGTGGGAGTCTGTGAAGCGTACCCAGCCTGACGCACTCAACATGTCCTGGGAAACATTTCAAAAACTGTTCAATGACAAGTACTTTCCTGAAAGTATTCGTCATATGAAGGAGGTTGAGTTTATTAGACTGGAACAAAACAACATGACGGTGTCCCAGTACGAGGCGAAGTTTGCAGAGTTATCCAGGTTTGCACCTCATTTGGTCGAAAATGAGGAACGAATGACAAGGATGTTTCTGAGAGGTCTAAAACCCGAGATTCGGCAATATCTTATCTCTCATAAATTTTCTTTATATTCAGATGTTGTAAACAGGGCTCAATTATTAGAGCGAGATAATGAGTATGTGCAACCGAGGGACCACAACCAGGGTCATACCGGTGGCGGCAGTCATCGAAGCAATGAAAACCAGCAGGGAGGAAAACATTCGGACAAAAGCGGTAACCACTCTGGTGGTAATCGTGGTCGTGATAATAGAAGGAGCGAGTCGGGAGGAGATTTCAAGAAGAGAAGGTACAACAATGATAACGTGAAGACGTCAGCACAAACATCAACTGTTTCTAGGGGAGGAGAACGACCACCGGTCGTATGTTACAAATGTGGGAAAGAGGGACATATCAGCCCAAACTGCCCACAACAATCCAAGGTATGTTATAACTGTGGAAAGGAAGGTCATATAGCTCGAGAGTGTTCTGTAGCAAAACCAAGTTCAGCGGGGATGGTGACTCCAAAAGTTGTCCCGGATAAGTCGAAATCAGCGGTTCCTGGAAGGGCGTTTGTCGTTACTGGCCAAAACGCGAGAAACCCGAACGAGGTGATCACGGGTAAGCTAATCTTGAATTCTTGCGAAGTTTATACTTTACTAGATACCGGTTCTACCCATTCTTTTATCTCTCCTGCTTGTGCTCAACGTTTAAACTTGACTCCGGAGAAATTGGACTTTAACTTATCTGTTGAAACTCCGTTGGGTGAAACCTTCGTTACATCTACAGTTTATAAATCTTGCATGATCCAAGTTGGCACTATCACATTACCTGTTGATCTTATCTCTTTAAAGATACTTGCTTTTGATGTGATTTTAGGAATTGATTGGTTAACCACTCATCATGCTAAAATTGATTGTTTTCGTAAGGTTGTTAGTTTTCATATTCCTAACCAACCTGTCATACGAATTCAAACTACTAAACCACTAAAATCAGTCACTGTCATATCAAGCCACAAAGCTATTCGTTTATTGAAAAACGGATGTCAAGCTTTCTTAGCCCATGTTATGGATTTGAACAAAGACAAGTCAGATTTGAATAATATTTCTATTGTTAGAGAATTTTCCGATGTATTTCCTGAAGAACTTCCCGGTCTACCCCCGGAACGAGAAATTGAATTCTTTATTGACCTTGAACCCGGTACAAAGCCCATTTCTAAAACCCCATATCGAATGGCTCCTATTGAACTTCAGGAGTTAAAAGTCCAACTACAGGAGTTGTTGGACATCGGTTTTATTCGTCCTAGTACGTCTCCTTGGGGTGCTCCTGTTTTATTCGTAAAGAAGAAAGACGGGAGTATGCGACTTTGTATTGACTATCGAGAATTGAACCATGTCACCATCAAGAATAGGTATCCGCTACCTCGCATTGATGACCTGTTTGACCAGTTGCAAGGAGCACAATTCTTTTCAAAGATCGATCTTCGTTCTGGATATCATCAGCTGAAGATTAAAACTGAGGATATTCCAAAGACTGCCTTCAGAACTCGGTACGGGCATTATGAATTCTTAGTAATGTCTTTTGGATTGACTAATGCTCCTGCTGCCTTCATGGATATGATGAACCGTGTATTCAAAGAATATTTGGATCAGTTCGTTGTTGTCTTTATTGATGACATCCTCATCTATTCCAAAAGCCGTGAAGATCATGAGCGCCATTTGAAGCTGGTACTGCAAAGGCTTCGTGAAAACAAGCTATATGCCAAACTGAAGAAATGCGAGTTCTGGCTTGAGGAAGTAGCATTCCTTGGGCACGTGGTGTCAAAACATGGAGTATCTGTCGACCCGGCGAAGATTGAAGCCATACAAAGTTGGGAGCAACCGAAGTCGGTAACCGAAGTACGTAGCTTTCTGGGCTTAGCTGGTTATTATCGGAGATTTGTGGAAGGATTTTCTCGAATCGCTACTCCGTTAACTCAGCTGACTCGGAAAGATACAAAATTCGTATGGAGTGAGGAATGCGAGAAGAGTTTCCAAGAACTCAAGAGGAGACTCATTTCGGCACCTGTTTTGACAATACCATCTGGTTCGGATGGATTTGTTATCTACAGCGATGCTTCAGGCAAAGGGTTAGGATGTGTTCTCATGCAACATGGGAAAGTCATAGCCTATGCCTCACGACAACTCAAAGAATATGAGAGGAATTATCCTACTCATGATTTGGAGTTGGCAGCAGTCGTTTTTGCGTTGAAGATCTGGAGACACTACCTGTATGGGGAGAAAGTGGAGATCTATACAGATCATAAAAGCCTCAAATATTTCTTCACCCAAAAGGAACTCAACATGCGGCAACGACGTTGGCTTGAGCTGTTGAAAGATTACGATCATACCATCCAATACCATCCTGGAAAAGCAAACGTAGTAGCTGACGCATTGAGTAGAAGATCATATGCGGGTACGAGTGCAATGTTTTTAACACAAAGGCCCATTTTGTATGACTTGCAAAGGATGGAGATAGAGATGAAGGCTCCAAGTACCCACATGATGATATCAAATATACGAGTAGAACCGACTTTAATCGATAAAGTTAAAGCTGCTCAAGCTACGGATATAGAGCTGATGCGTATGAAGAAGAAAGTGCAAGAAGGTGCTATTCCAGAAGCAAGAATCGATGAAGAAGGAATACTTCGAGTCAACTCCAGACTTTGTGTTCCTAACGATTTTGACTTGAAGCATAGAATAATGATGGAGGCACACAACACACCGTTTGCAATCCATCCTGGGAGTACCAAAATGTATCACGATCTTCGACATACATTTTGGTGGAGCAATATGAAAAGAGAGATCGCGGAGTTTATCTCGAGGTGTTTAACTTGTCAACGTGTAAAGGCGGAGCATCAAGTGCCAAAGGGTCCATTGCAACCACTTGAGATCCGAAATGGAAGTGGGAACACATTACTATGGATTTTGTTACAGGTCTTCCCAAGGTTTCTCAAGGCATAGATGCGATTTGGGTTATTGTTGATAGATTAACCAAGTCCGCTCATTTCTTGCCGATACGTGAGACTTATTCCCTTGAACGTCTTGCTAGTATGTACGTGAACGAGATTGTGAGATTGCATGGCATGCCAGTATCCATAGTTTCGGATCGTGACCCAAGATTCACTTCACGATTTTGGGTTAGCTTGCAGAAAGCTATGGGCACGGATTTACGATTCAGTTCAGCATACCATCCTCAAACGGACGGACAATCAGAGAGGACTATTCAAACTCTTGAAGATCTATTAAGACTTTGTGTCTTAGATCTCAAAGGGAGTTGGGATAAGTACCTACCATTGGTGGAATTCTCCTACAACAACAGTTATCAGGCGAGCATAGGTATGGCTCCATTTGAGGCGTTGTATGGAAGAAAATGTCGTTCTCCAGTATGCTGGGACGAGGTGGGTGAAGCAACATTGTTGGGACCAGAATTGGTACGCATTACTACAGAGAAGATCCAAACGATTCGACAACGTATACAAACGGCACAGGATCGACAAAAGAGTTATGCGGATCTTCATCGGAAGGACGTGGAATTTAATATTGGGGATCATGTATTGTTACGTGTTGCACCATGGAAGGGAGTTACAAGATTTGGGAAGAGAGGAAAGCTCAATCCAAGATTTGTTGGTCCATTTGAGATTCTTGAGCGAATAGGAAATGTGGCATATAGACTCGCATTACCTCCAAGCATGTCTCGTGTTCATAATGTTTTTCACATATCTATGCTTCGTAAATATGTTAAAGACCCGAACCACATTATTGAGTTAGAACCAGACGAGATAGCTGAAGATTTAACGTACGAGGAGGTACCTGTTAAGATCTTGGATAGGAAAGAGCATGTCCTACGCACGAAGGTTATACCACAAGTTAAGGTTTTGTGGAGAAACCATGCTATTGAAGAAATGACCTGGGAGTTGGAATCAGAAATGAAAGCGAGGTATCCTCACCTTTTTGAAACATCAGGTACGTACGTCAATTTCGAGGACGAAATTTCATAAGGAGGGGAGGTTGTAAGACCCCAACTTATTAATGAATAAAATCAAATTTTCTCTAAATATTATTGTGAATAATAAGGGGTTAATTTGATATAATACTTTGGTTATGGGTGAAATGTGCAAATTTTGCAAAATAAGCAAGTGGTTATAAAATATTTATTTTTGGTCGGTGAATATTCGGTTGGTCGTGGAATATTCTTGCTGTCGGGGAATATTCGTACGACGACGCAGCCTTGTGTGGGCCCCATAACGGAAAGCGATTGGATGAAGAAAACGACAAGTATAAGTTGTTTATAAATAACGGCGTAGTTGTTACCGTTAATACTGTTGGAATACCCGGTGGTTAAAATACAGTAGCACACGGTATTGCACCAATTATTGATTCTTACGTAAGAAGGCACTACTCAATAATTGTTATAGTAGTTATTATTCAATATTTTATTTTATTGATTCAATAATTGTTGCATTGTTGTTTCAATAATTGTTGCTGCACAGTATTTTTCATTATCAGATCAATAATTCATATTATTATTAGATAACATTATTGGCAATGTCTAGAAAGTTCTGTCTAAGGAGAGGTTTGGTCATCTAATTGCGCGCCAGTAAGGAGAAATCCTTATTGGAAAGCCCCCTCTTTCCTGGGAACGGCCTGGTTGTCATAAATGTGATTCTGTAATATTATTTGTGAATAATTAATTATTGATTCATATGATAAGGAAATATTTATTTTATGTGGATATAAATGAGGGATATATTTTTGTGGTTAAAAATGAAGGAGTTAATGTTGAGGTTTTTATCAGTATTTTTGTCGGAATGGAGGTATTAAAAATCAAATCAGGGTTTTTGAGATATATTGCGGGGGTTATAATTTTTAATCCGACCGTTGGATCGTGGTAATTTTTGGATATGTTATACATATATAAGTTGAGTATATGTCCACAAATTTTGAACCGTTAAAAATGAACGTATGATTTATTATGAATTTTACGAGATGACTGGTTCAGAAATTGTTGAATTTTCGGAGTTTATCATTTTGATGGAAAATTCTAGAATTGGTGGGCCCCACTTGTGGTTGGTGAAGAAATGTGCTGAATTATATTTCAAATGTGGTAGGTGGGAATAGTAGCAGGTAAAGCCATCAGGTTGCAGGTCAAACCTACCAAAATTTTCCTATAAATAGAGGGCTAAGTTAGAATTGAAAATCACACCAGAAACAAGTTTTCTCTCTTTCTCTCTCTAGATTATTGAGTGTATTTTGTGAGTATTTAGATACTTTGAGAGTTTCTATTCATCAGAGCAAGTTTCTTTCAGCCTTATACCGGTATTCCGACCAGAAGTACTGATATTTTGAGGTAAGGGATATTATTTTCTTCTTAATGATATTATTTTCTTCAATATCATTATGCTGAAATATTGATATGAGTTTTTATCAAATTTGGAACTTTTTGTGTCGGGGGTATACTATTCACGTATACGCACTATTCACGTATACGGCACTATTCACGTATACGGCACTATTCACGAATACGGCACTATTCACCGAAAAATAAAATTTTCCCTTTTTGTCCAAGATGTCTATTATGGTTACTATCTTTGATTGTATCCATGTTTTGATCTTTATTTTTGAATTCTGCTTCACAATTGATTATTATGAAGTATTATTGATCTTGGATAAACTGTTATACGAATCCCTACTATTTGTCCTTCTGTCTCATTGGATTCGTTCTCTTTAAGATATTTTTCATCATCCTCAGTCCTAAATGATGATATTACTGAATATCTTTGGCCTGTAGTGCAAAGATGTATAATTACTTGATGAATATCTTTGGCCTGTAGTGCAAAGATGAACAGGTGTTGAGATGAACATGACCGACTGATGATACAAATGAATATCTTTGGCCTGTAGTGCAAAGATGAATATTTGGTTAAAGATGATTATTAATTGATGTTACAGGGATAAAATATTGATGATGGACTTTTAAATCTTAGAAGATAGTAGAATTCTTTCTCTACTTGACTCTTCTAATGGTTTGCTGTTTCCGCTGCAGTTGTTGATCTAAAACTTGTTGTCGATTATATTCTATCAGATTTTTCCCTGTTGAAGACTAACGATAATTTGTTGTATATTATCTTAGTCATAATATTCTTTACTGGGCTAGTTGAGCTCACCCTTTTCCTTTTTGTTCCATTTTTCTTCTCAGGAGGTGAGAACATAGCAGGATCTAGTCGGGGTATGGAGTGATGGTTCTAGAAAGATGTATTAGCAGTCCTCACTATTTCTGTAAAATAGTGTTTGAATAATTGTAAGGAGGATTTATTTGAGAGTGGATATTGTCTAGAAGACAATATTTGTATTTAAACTCACAGTATGTGTTGTCGTATTTTGCACGACAATTGTATTATTGAAGTTGTAGTTTACTTTCTGTACCATGTATTTGGCGACTCAGAATGGGTGTTGTATACCTATTTTGGGGGCGTCACAACGAAAACAATCAATTTTTGCATAATGAGTAGTTAACCAATCAATCCCTAGAATCACGTCAAATGCAAGTATTTTTAATGAAATCAGATCGATAGGTAATGTGTGGGTACCAACTTGAACCAAACAAGACTTATAAACAGTGGAGGTAATGAAGGTTTCTCCCAACGGAGTTTCCACAAATAAGTCAAAGTCTAATTTCTCCGGAATCAAATTTAATCGATGAGCGCAAGTAGGAGAAATAAAAGAATGGGTTGAACCGGTATCAAATAAAGTATAAACTTCTTTAGAGTTTATAATAAGCTTACCCGTGATGACCTCATTCGGGTTCCTTGCTCTCTGGGAGTTCACAACAAACGCTCTCCCTTGCACAACCGGTTTTGACTTTCTTGGGACGGCTTTTGGTGCCTCCATCCTAGCTGAATTTGTCTTCGGTAAACGATAAAATCGGGCTAAATGACCTTCTCTTCCACAATTATAACATGCTTTGGACGACATCGCGCAGTTTGGACTGATGTGCCCCTCCCCTCCGTATTTGAAACATATGATAGGTGGTCGTTCTCCTTCCTTAACGACAGGTGCCGGTGCTGACGTCTTTCCATCATTGTTGAATCTCCTCTTCTTGAAATGTCCATTCTTATTGTTTTGGCCCTGATTACCACCGAAGTGGTTACCATTTCTGGCCTGTTGATTCCCTCCACGCTTGTTGTCACCGCTTCGATGGCTGCTCTCACTGGTATTATCATTTTGCCGGCTGCTCTCTTTTGGTTGCGTTGTCTCGTTATCGCGCTCCACCAACTGAGCCCTATTTACAACATCTGAATACAAACATAGTTTATGAGAAACAAGATGTTGACGTATCTCCGGCTTCAAACCTCTTAAAAACATCCGCGTCATTCTTTCTTCATTATCCACCAGGTGGGACGCAAACCGGGATAACTCCACAAATTTTGCCTCGTACTGCGACACGGTCATATTATTCTGCTCCAATTTGATGAACTCCACCTCCTTCATGTGACGAATACTCTCGGGAAAGTATTTGTCGTTAAACAGCTCTTGGAACTTCTCCCAGGACATCTTCAGTGCGGCAGGTTGAGTACGCTTTATCGATTCCCACCAATAATCTGCCTCTCCTCGCAACATAAAGGCGGCAAAGGGAACCTTTTACTCCTCGGAGCAACCCAAGACATCAAATATCTTGGTGATCTGCTTTATCCATGTTTCAGCTACAAGTGGTTTGGGTTCTCCCTTAAACTCCGGTGGTCCCAGCTCCTTAAACTGTTTAGCGGTGACCGCCAGAGAGTTTCCAGTATTTCCACTTACGTTGTGGACAGGAGCCGCTTTCACCTGTTGTTGCATGAATTGCATAAAGCCTCTGAACATTTGATCATTCATCATTTGGTCAGTGTTGTTGTTTGCATGAGGATTGACACCTTCCTGATGCACATTATCATGATTATTGATATGTGGTGAATCAACAGTCGTCTGTGCTCCATTGCTATTCTCAACGTTCTCAGATGCCATTTTCAGATACTGCCACAAAATAAAAATTAATTGATATGTCATATATTATCCTTATATTATGACCGACCAATTAAATATCATGCAAATAAACTTAGGTATGTCATACTAGCGAAGAAATTTCCCGTCTCTCCCCTCCTAGTTCTATTCTCACATCTTAGCCAGGGATCATATCCCTAAACTCTGATACCAACTGTGACGCCCCCAAAATTAGGTATACATCACCCATCTTGGGTCGTCAGATACATAGTACAGAATACAAATACAACTTAATAATAAAACTGTCGTGTACAATACGACAAAACATAAACTGTGAGTTTGAATACAAATATTATCTTCTAGAGAGTATTCATACTCAAAAGGAGTCCTCATTACATTTATTAACACACCATTACATAGAATAGTGAGGACTACTAACTAATACTATTCTTCGGACCATCACTCCGTTCCCCGACTTGCCCCAGCTACGTTCTCATTTCCTGAAGAGAACAGTGAAGAAAGGGTGAGCTCAACTAGCCCAGTAAGAAATATTATGACTAAGATAATGCAGAATAAATTATCATTAGCCTTCAACAATGTTAAACTGATAAAATATAATAGACATCAAGTTTAACTGTAACGGAACAAGCAATCCATTAAAAGAGTCAAGTAGAAAATAAACTCTACTATCTTTTATGATTTAAAAAGTTTTTCAACACTGTGATCGCTGGGACTCAGCTTAATAAAATAATCCACATCATCGAATCACCCCTGCACTACGGCCAAGGATATTCGTATATTCATTAATGGTCATGATCATGCCAACAACTGTCCATCAATGCACTACGGGCCAATGAGGACTTTTACCACATCATTTGTAACATTACGGTCATGATTATACCGAATAATCCCTGGTCATAATCATACCAAGTCCATCTATGCACTACATGCCACAGATGACTTTCAACATTTTATAAACATGAGGATGATGACAATGATATAAGAATTCAATAAAACAAGTTCAAGAATTAATTTATCCATGAATTAACAACGTCCAAATTGTCAACATGATACTGCATTGTGGAGTAAAATTCAAGAATACTTAGAAGAATATTTTCTTGAAAAGATACTGGATGAAACGCAACTACCAAGAATATTCCACAAATTTCATGGAGTATAGAAGTCAAAACTTAACCAACTGAGTATAATAAAGAATGAAATAACAAAAGAAATCACCATGCATGCGATAGACCGCACAGACAGGTTATTCCAACAGAATAATAAATAATGGAACCAGGTCCGGCGTAAACGCACAGACAGGATATTCTGACAGAATAATAAATAATGGAACCAGGTCCAGTGTAAAACACACAGACAGGATGTTCCAACAGAATAATAATAAAAACGGAACCAGGTCCGGTGTAAAACACACAGACAGGATGTTCCAACAGAATAATAAACGGAACCAGGTCCGGTGTAAAACACACAGACAGGATGTTCCAACAGAATAATAGAAGAATGTCACCAAGTATAGGGTAGACCGCGTATACTGGTTATTCCAACAGAATAATAACGAATGGAATAACAGAAGTTCTCTTCATGAATATAAAAGAAATAATATTCCCTACCTTAAAAGAACTGGATATTGGAAAAGTGATGTAGCAGAATACTTTTATTCTCTCTCTCTTATTCTCTCTATACTTTCTCTCTCTATAGCTTGAATGAATTCGTGAAAAATAATGAAGCCTTAGGCCTCTATTTATAGAAAAACCGAGGGTGGCTCTTGGTCTTAACGAAGGGTCAAATGACTCTTGGTCTTAACGAAGGGTCAAATGACTCTTGGTAATATTGAAGGGACAACTACTATTGACGAAAGTAATTACTATTGACCAAGGTAAATACTATTGACGAAGGTAATTACTATTGACCAAGGTAAATACTATTGACGAAGGTAATTACTATTGACCAAGGTAAATACTATTGACGACGGTAATTACTATTGACGACGGTAATTACTATTGACGAAGAGACTCTTAGATGATGACATATGGCCCCCCATAAAATAACCAAACTTACCACAACGTCTCAATTATTGATTTAATAATATAACATATTATACAGATGATACTATGACAATAATTTAAGAGATATGATGCAGCAATTACTGTAGCAATAATTGAGTATAGCTGAGTGACTTCTCACGTAAGCATCAATAATCAATACCGTGTGCTACTATGCAACCACGCGTATTACTGTACTTTTACTACCGAGTAGTTCAACAGTTTTAACGGTTTTAACGGTAACACCTCAGCCGTTATTTTTATAGAAAGATAATTCTGTCGTTTTCTCAATCCGACAATAATTCCGTTGTGGGGTCCACCAATGATTGTGCCGTCGTACGAATATTCCTCGACAAAAAGAATATTCTCCGACCAAACGAATATTTTATAACAACTTGCTTACTTTGCAAAATTTATAAATATTACCCACAACTATAACATTATATCAAATTAACTCCATAATATTCAAAAATGATATTTATAGAAAATTCATCTTTATTTATAAAAATTGGGGTCTTACATTAGTTGGTTAACTAGTGAATGTTACAAATTGTATACTAGAGGAGTACTGACTGTTACTTGAAAAACTAGAGAGGTGGTGACTATTATATATTACTCCCTTCGTCCCAGGATAAAAGTCCTGGTAGACTTTTCACGCATATTAAAAAGATGGATAAAATGACAAAATTTCCCATAATAATGTCATTAAATATGGAAATAGAATTAGAATAAAAAAAGTATGATATATTTAATGCTACGGGTATAATATGAAAATATGTGTAAAATTTTGGTTATTAAAAGAAAATAGACATTTAACATGGGACTACTCAAAATAATAATAAGGATTTTTATCATAGGACAGAGGAAGTATAATTATTTACAATGAGTGTCAGTATATTTTATTCTTTTTTTAACCAGCATGATAAACTGTTTGTTAAGCCCTTACTAATTCATCTAAGATAGACGGAGAGATATAACAACTACATATTATTTCTATTCCCACAAATTAATAGTTATATATAACCAGGCATGGAGAGATCTTACCACAATAATTTTATAATATTATTGTGTCATTTTGATTGGTCACAAGTCAATATTGACTCGATCATTTAAAATTTTTATTTTTTAATACAATATATAAACTCTTATGTTTGTTTATAAGAATTACATTTGAGATTAAACTGTTAATCTCAAGTGTCTGACCCATCCAACTACATGATATGGCTATATATGATGTAATCATTGTTTATTATTTTTTGATGTATAAACAAGTTTAAATTATAGTTTAAAATATGTCATTATTAGTAAGGGTGTAATAGTCCAAATTATATTTTTTTTATCCAATCTTCTAATTAATCTTGAAAAAAACAAACATAATATGAGATTATTTTAAGTTATCCCATGAATAATTCTATAAAAAACAAACATATGGGTAGGACTATTAATCCTAAGATTAATAGTCTTGAAATTATAATCCGGAATTATAATTCTTGCAATATATACAATAATTGGATATATATATATATATATATATATATATATATATATATCGCAAAAAAATAAAAAAATTCTTCGTACTCAACTATGGACCTTCCACGCAATTCAATGTTCTATTTACTCAATCTCGTTTCATAAAAAGAGTTATATATTTTTAAAATTTATAAATTTTAAAAATGTAATTTTCTTTTATATTTATTTTTAAATGTAATGAGTATGCTGATAACAATTAACATGATAGTAAAATTGTGTTAAGTTGAGAATATTATATTATTATTAGTTAAAAAAATAGACTATTTTTGTCGAACAAAATTTATGTACAAATGAAAAAACATTGTAGCTTTTGTTATAAATAAATAAATATAAATAGAGTAATGCTAGAGACAATAACTATACATAAAAAGTTATGCGCACACAGTACAAGAGGGCGGGAAAATAGAGAGCGGGACCTACAAGTGAATGTTTTACATATAGTAATGGTAGGGACACCAATTATATATAAAAAGTTGTACACACATAATATAAAAAAAGAAGAAAAAACAGAGAGACTGCAATTGAGTGTTTTACACATTTTTACTGGTAATTTTACTCTTAGTGTATTTTTTGTGTACAATTGATGCACATAGCATTATCCTTTTTATTGATAAACAACACATGAGTTCTACTCTATTTACAATTGTGATTCTTTGTTGGATGGGCTCAGTTGAGACGAAGGAATAGTAATCCAAGTTGGCCCAGCGTTTACTAGGGGCAACCCGGCCCAAATTATTAATTTCAAATTCAAATAAGGTAACGATTTTCCCCTTCCCTCTCTCGGTCCTTCTCTCTCCTCTGCACTCTGCTCTCTCCAATGGCGAGCACAAACAATTATGGAACAACACCAAACAAAACTCCAAACACCACTACCAGAAAACACCATCAATCTGCAACCGAGCCATCATCATCTGTATCATTTTCAAATCGTTTAGCTTCCGAAGTCAAAAACAGATTTGAAGCCTATAATCGCCTTCAAGCTGCGGCTGTTGCGTTCGGAGAGAAGCTTCCGATTCCGGAGATCGTTGCTCTCGGAGGTCAGTCCGATGGAAAAAGCTCACTCCTTGAAGCCCTTCTAGGGTTTCGGTTCAATGTTCGAGAAGTAGAAATGGGTACCAGACGGCCGCTCATCCTTCAAATGGTCCATGATCCGACTGCATTGGATCCCCGATGCCAGTTTCAGGTTATCTCATATTGACCCGACTAAATATGAATATTTTTTTGGGAATTTTAGAGTAGTTGATTACATAATTTGACCTAGGATTCCCAATTTGTCAGAAGCTAAGCTCTTAGCTCTATATGTTAATAATCTTCATTAGTTAACAAGTCTTGAGGTGCCAACTTTTTTCCATATTATTCAATTAGCCGAGTCTCGTAACTCCGGCACTACATGACAGTGGGATCAACGTTCTAAAAGGCGCTAGGCGGGAGGCTGGCTGCCGGGGTCCGCCTCCCGCCTCCCGCCTAGCGCCTAGGGGGTCTAGGTGGGATTTTTTATTTTAAGTAAATTTTAATATTTTATCTTATATTTATTTAAACAAAACAATAATATAAAGCAAAACAATCTATAATAAAGATAATAAAGACATTTACTTAAAGTTCAAACACATATTTATATTTCTAATGTCAAAGTTCAAACACAAACATGGAATTGTTCAAAGTTCAAACATATTTTTAACGTATTAGTTTTGTTCATAAACAAGATTGCTATTAAATAATAAAATTTAAAATTTCAAGAATTTAATTCAATATTAAAACTTAAGAAACTAAATCTAATTTAAGAATTATATTGAATTAAACTAAATATTACAAATATATCATCATTTATATAATTTGAAGTTGGTAAAAGTTCAAAAAATTATAACTATAACAAAATTATCCATTTTGACTTGATATTGTTCACTTCTTGTTATGATTTGATATGCTACAACCTGTATTATGAATATGGTAAATCATTAGAAAAATAAATATATCAAGATCTGGTTTAGGTACTTATTAAAACAAATAAAAACCTCTCCGTATAGACCTTGCCTAATTTTCTGGAGGAATTTTTTGCCGCCTTGAGCCTAGGTGAGGCGCCAGGGGGCCTACCGCCTAGGAAGCTCGCCAAGGGGGGGCCTAGAGCCTAGGTGGAGCCTAGGCGGACCTAGGCGGGGATTTTTAGAACACCAGGTAGGATTTATCCCATACTTTGGACGACCCAAATGATTTATTAGAGTGAGCGAGAAATTCAAAATCAATTGTATTTTGTTAGATAGATAGTTGCTAATTCTATTAATTTACAACAAAAAATAATTTTTTGAAAACATAATTGTAGAATTAATAGGTACATGTAAATGGTAAGAGTCCATTTGCAAATTTTTTGTTACAAAATAAGACCCATTTCTATTATATTGTAGTAGTATTACTAGTATATACTGACATAATATGTTTGTAAGGAATGGGCCAAGCACAATTGTACAATTAGAAGAAATTAGGGAACAGGGATAGAGAGGAACTAGAGTGGGGAAGAAGAAAGAGCAGTTAATAGAGAGAAAAGGTAGATTCGTTATATTCATTCATACCTGAATAAAGTGATAGATCTCATACATATACTCTCCTTTTAACAAAGCAAAAGAAATATAGAAAATGACTGAGCACTGAGCACATGCTCCTTACCTTCCTAACATCGGCTCTAACAGACTCTTAGCAAAAAGACAATAATGACCAGCTTAACAATAGTTAAAAGACTGGAATACTCTATTACTTAACTACTTATTAAACTCAACTACTTTAACTCAATGGATCAGCTAGCTCTGTTCCTTACACTCCCTTCCCTTTAAAAAGGCCCTTTTGCTCAAGGGTTGAAATGAGGAAACTTGTTGTGTAACTGGTTCCAGTCCTCCCAGGTAGCTTTAGAGGGAAGAGAATTTTTCCATTGAACCAATACCTTCACTTCAGCTGCATTATTCCTCTTAATCATCCTCCTTTCTAAGATAGCAATTGGTTCCACTACAGATTCTTCAACTGAGTCCAGAAGGGGTAGTATGGGTGAGGCAGTGAATTGGGATCCAATTTTTTTTCTTGAGTAAAGAAACATGAAAAACTGGATGTATCTTGGAATAACTAGGTAGTTAAAAGTTTGTATGCCACCAATCCTAGTCTCTTCTCCACCAGAAAAGGCCCATAATACTTGGGAGCCATTTTCCCATGTTTTAACTGGTTCAGTGAAGTTTGTGTGTAAGGCTTAACCTTGAGATAAACCATATCACCTGGAACAAAAGTCCTCTCTGTCCTGTGTTTGTCAGAATAGCACTTTATTCTGGACTGAACTTCCACTAAGTGCTACTTCAACATCTGTAGTAACTAAGATCTCTCTTTACAAAATTGCTTGGTTATAGGGTCTTGTATCTGTCCAAATTGATGGAAGTTGAGGTGTGGAGGTTTATACCCATAGAGCATTTCAAAAGGAGTTGCTTGTAAACCTGTATGGAAATGAGAATTGTACCACCATTCAGCTAGAGGCAACCAAGAACCCCACTTGTGAGGCTGCTGAGTCACCATACATCTAAGATAGCATTCTAGGACTTGATTTACTCTCTCAGTCTGCCCATCTGTTTGTGGGTGGTAAGCTGAACTCATCTGCAATTTGGTGCCTACCATTTTGAAAAGGGATTACCAGAAAAGGCTAATAAACACCTTGTCACTGTTAGATACTATGGTAGTAGGTAGTCCATGTAGCTTATAGATGTGTAGCAGGAAGCCCTGAGCCAACTGTGCAGTAGTGAAAGGGTGTTTTAAAGCAATAAAGTGTCCATACTTGGTAAGCCTGTATATTACCACCCAAATCACTGTCATACCTTCTGAATTAGGCAAGCCTTCTATAAAGTCCTTAGAGATATCAGTCCAAGGTGTCTCCGGAATGGGAAGGGGTTGCAGCAGTCCATGGTATGCCACAGATTCATGTTTCTGCTGCTGGCAGACATCACACTTGTAAGACCCCGAATTTTATGAAATAAAAGTATTCAATTTTTCTTATAATTACTATTCAGTAAATAGTTAAATTGATAAATATTAAAGTTAAGGGTGATATATGAATTTTTTTTTGGAAATACACAAGTGGTTATAAAATATTCATTGTTATCGGTGAATATTCGTTTGATCGTGGAATATTCTTACTGTCGGGGAATATTTATACGACGGCGCAGCCTTTTGTGGGCCCCATAACAGAAAGCGATTGGATGAAGAAAACGACAAGAGTAAGTTGTTTATAAATAACGGCGTAGTTGTTACCGTTAACACTGTTAGAATACCCGGTGGTTAAAACAAAGTAATACGCGTTGTTGCACAGTAGCACACGGTATTGCACCAATTATTGATTTTTACGTAAGAAGGCATTACTCAATAATTTTTACAGTAATTACTGTTCAGTATTTTATTTTATTAATTCAATAATTGCTGCGTTGATATTTTATATTACTGTTGTTTTAATAATTGTCACTACACAGTATTTTCTATTATCGGAGCAATAATTCATATTATCTTAATAATATTATTAGATAACATTATTGACAATATCTACAAAGTTCTGTATAAGGAGAGGTTTGGTCTTCTAATTGCGCGCCAGTAAGGAGAGATCCTTATTGGAAAGCCCCCTCTTTCCTAGGAACGGCCTGGTTGCCAGTACTGTGATTCTGTAATATTATTTGTGAATAATTAATTATTGATTTATATGATGAGGAAAAATATTGATTTTATGTGGATATAGATGGAGAAAATTTTTTAATGTGACAATTGTTGTAAATTAATATTTTATCTTTTTCTGATAAAATAATTCAATTAAATATATTATTTTAATAATATATTAATGGTGATATTTTATAATGAATGTGGGATATATGAATAAATGAGGAGGAAGAGTATTACTCTTGAGATTAAAACTATATGTTGATCATATTATTTTTTTATCATATATAACATTTTTATAACCCTAATGATGATATTTCTCTTTGACTTGAGTGTAAAGATGTGTAGATTTTTGGTACGATCATGACTATGAGTTCTCTTTGGCCAGTAGTGCAAAGTTGAATTGTTGACTGGTATGATCATGACCATTGAATTTATAATTGAATATCTTTAGCTTAAGTGCAAAGGTGAAATGATCAACGTGGTTATAATTATTGGTTATATAAATTCTGAAATGATTATATATTTCTTTGAGATAATAATATATTTGGCCTGTAGTGCAAATATGAACTGTTGAAGAATATCTTTGGCCTGTAGTGCAAAGATGAGTTGTTGATGAATTTCTTTGGCCCGTAGTGCAAAGATGAAATTATTAGTATGATTATGAACAGGAACTGTGATTTGGTATAACCATGATCTTTGATGTTTCAGGTAAAGACAAGTGATGAAAATTATCTTTGTTCTGGATGAGAAGAAGAATTTAGAACTACAATTATGATTATGAGTTATACATGTGATTGTGGACAGGAATTGTTGATTGATGTTACAGGGATAAAACATTGTTGGTGGACTTTTAACATAGAGAAGATAATAGACTTTATGGTCTATTTGACTCTTCTAATGGATTGCTCGTTGCGCTGCAACTATGGTTGAAAAATTTTATCATATACCATATGTTCTAAATCTCTGATTTAATTCTGTTGAAGGCTATTGATAATTTAATTATCTTTAGTCATGATATTCTTTACTGAGCTAGTTGTGCTCACCCTTCTATTTCACAATTCCTTTCAGGTAATAAGAGTGTAGCTGGGTCGAGCGGGGGTAACAGGAGAATAGAACGGTGGTCATCATTTAGTAGTTATATTTGGTGAATCATCTAGGGTGAGGCGAACCCAACGTTGGAAGGGTGTTTTGCCACTATCATACAAGATGTCTAATGATATACAATCTCGTGTCATCATAAGACAAGGATGTGCTCATCCACTTGCTGAGTATATTTACGAGCACTACCTATATAATCTTGGTGTTTGTTTGAAGTATAATTCTCAATTAGAGACAGTGGAGATAATGATATGTCAAGAGAAGACTCGCCATTGGGAAGAATATGATAGTAATCTTCTCATTTTTCTTTGGGGTCTATTGGGTCAACCAAGGATAATTCTGTGGCCATATGATGTCTATCATAACCTAGAAGCATGGCCTCCCATGTACGAAGGTTTCCTTAAACACTTCCCAAAGATTCTAATTTCTAAAACAGTTTTCGACTATACCTTTATGTAAGGTGTCATTGTGAGGTGCTGTCCACGGTTGGGACATGAGTCACAGTTGATATATATTTGTATCCAAACTCACAGCATATGTGTTGTTGTATTTTGCACGACAATTGTTGTAATAAAGTTGTAGTTATTTTCTGTACCATGTATTTGGCGACTCAGAATGGGTTGGATGGAATGGACATGTTTTGGGGGCGTTACAACACTCCTTCATAAAATTTGTGACATCTAGTCTTAAAGAAGGCCACCATAAGAATTTGTTGATTCTTTCATAAGTACCCCTAATGCCTAAGTGTCCACCAATGGGTGAACTATGGAATTCAGTCAAAAACTTCCTTCTTAGATCCAAATCTGGGCTACCCACTAATTTATTCTGGAACTTAAGTCTGCCATGGAGAAAGGAATAGCCCGGAAGGGTGTCTGGTTTTAGTTGCAGTTGGGTAATGATTTCTTTCATTCCATCATCCTTTTCCCATGACTGAGAAATCTCTTGCAACCAAGTAGGAATGACTGTGGCAATATTGTTGCAGTTATCCATGACACCTTGGGTAATGGCTAGACAAGAGTTTTGTAGTGAAGGTTCCCCCATTTTTCTAGAGAGGCTATAAGCCACTACATTCTCCTTACCCTTTTTGTATGTTATTTCATAATCAAGTCCCATCAATTTAGTTATCCATTTTTGTTGGTTGGTGGTTGTAATCCTTTGGTCTAATAAATACTTAAGGTTGTGGTGGTCAGTCTTGATGTACACCTTGTTTCCCAACAGGTAGTGCCTCCACTTGTTAGTAGTATACACCACTGTCATTAGTTCCTTTTCATAGGTTGACCACCCCAAATGTTGGGTTGTTATTGCCTTACTCAAATAAGCTATAGGTCTTCCCTTTTGTATTAACACTGCCCCTATGCCAAAATGTGAGGCATCAGTTTCCAAAACAAATGGCTCATTGAAATTGGGAATGGCTAGGACTGGGGCTTGTGTCATAGCTTCTTTCAGTTCTTTGAAGGCTGCAGTTGTTTTGTCATTCCAAGCAAACTTGTCTTTCTTTAACAGGTCAGTTAAAGGTTTATTGATGAGCCCATAATTTCGTATAAACTTCCTGTAGTATCCAGTTAGCCCCAAAAATCCCCTCAATCCTTTGATGTTAACTGGTAAAGGCCAATTGAGCATGCAACAAATCTTGTCTTGGTCAGTAGAAATACCTTTAGAGTTAATCACATGCCCTAAGTACTGGACCTGTTTTGTACCAAAAACACACTTCTTTTAGCATACAAAGTGTGGTTCTTCAGTAGTTGCAAAGTCAGCCTCAAATGCTCCAAATGTTCCTTATAACTACAATTGTAAACCAATATGTCATCAAAGAACACTAGCACAAACTTCCTTAGGTATGGTTGGAATACCTCATTCATTAAGGATTGGAAAGTGGCTGGGGCATTAGTGAGCCCAAAAGGCATCACCAAAAATTCAAAATGACCATTATGGGTTCTAAAGGCTGTTTTTGGTATGTCTTCTTTGTTGACTCTAATTTGATGGTGCCCAGACCTTAGATCCAATTTTTGAGAACCACTTGGAGCCATGTAGTTCATCAAGCAGTTCATCAATTGTTGGTCTGGGAAATTTATCTTTTATTGTCATAGTATTTAGTGCCCTATAATCTATACGCATCCTCCAGGTGCCATCATGTTTTTTTACTAAGAGAACTGGAAAAGCATACGGGCTGTTGCTAGGTTGGATGACTCCATTTTGCAGCATCTCTTTCACAATCTTCTCTATTTCCCCCTTCTGAACATAGAGATATCTGTAAGGCCTGAGGTTTACTGACTTGCTCCTTTCTTTCAACTTGATGTGGTGATCCTGAGTTCTAGTTGGGGCTCTTGACTCTTGAAAGATCATTGAGAATTCTTGCAACAGATTTTCCATTTGAGGGCAGCTTCCATTAGTAGTGTCACCCTCATTCCCTCCACTATTCTCATGTTTTCCTTTGTGGATGCCCTGATCCTCCAGTTCCATTCCTTCCCCTTCCTTGGCTTCTTGGTACATTCCAAACAAGTAGCCAAAATACCCATGAGATGTAGATTTAAGCACCCTTTTGAACTCACCAGAATCCATGTACTGTATGGTTGGGGTTACTTGATCAGATTCACCTTGTAATACTATAGTCTTTCCTTTTCTTTCCAGACTCAGCTGCAAGTTGTGAAAATCAAAGGTGACTGGGTTAAAGGATTATAACCACTGAACCCCTAGAATTGCATCTATACCACCTAATGGTAGTATTCTGAAATCTGTTTGGAATTCTTCCCCTTGTATAGACCAAGGAAGTTTTGGACAATGTTAATGGCTAGAAACCTTGAATCCATCTGCCACGGTCACACTGATAACATTAGTTTCCTTGATTGCAACCTTAATTCTCTTAGCTGCTTGAGGGTCTAAGAAATTGTTGGTGCTGCCAATATCCACCAATATCCTCATAAATCTTCCCCGGGACATCCCAAGCAATCTGATGGTATTATTAGTATTGTGTCCTGAGAGGGCATGCAGTGTAATTTGAGCTTCTTGGTCCCCATTCTTTGTTGGTAAATCCCCATTTTCATCATCCTCATAGCGCTCAACCTCCTCAGATTCTAAACCATTTAAGGCTGAGGGAAGCAACATGAATAACTGTGGTTTCTTTCATGTGTGGCCTTGCACAAAAAGTTCATCACATGAAAAACATAGCCCCTTTCTTCTCTTTTCATTGATCTGCTCCCTAGTCAACCCCCTCACAGATAAGGTTCTCACATTATTCCCATTTCCCATGTCCACCGGTTTGGGTTGTGACATAGGTGCAGGTTTAGAATAGGCGATGCTCATAGTAGGCTTATTCATCATCCTACTCCTTTTGAGCCAAGCTTCCAATTTAGCTTCTTCCACCATAGACAATCTGATCATATCCTTGAGAGTTTTTGGTTTAAGCTCCTGGACTCCTAACTGAATCTTCAATTTCAATCCTCCCATGAAGCAGTCCATAAAAAATTCCTCATTAAGGATTGGGTTCCTTGCTAAAGCCCAACCCCTTAGTTCCTCAATTTTTTTTCTGTACTTATCCACTGTCCCAGTTTGTTGTAATTTCTTCAATTCCCCTATGGGATTGTCACTGGCCTCTGGGCTAAATCTAGCCACAATTTCCTCTATCAATCCATTCCAAGTTAGCTCTTGACCTTCCTGCACAAACCCGGAGTACCACAACTCAGCTTCCCCTTCCAAACTCAAGGTGGTCAAATACATCTTCTGAGATTCAGGTACTTCGTGATGTGAAAACAGCTTGTTACATTTCTAATCCATGACCTAGGATTCTCCCCATTAAACTTAGGGAACTCAAACTTAACTGTTTTAAAAATATCAGTATACTTATCTGGTTTAGGAGGTGGTTCGTAGGCGCCCAAAAGGGAAATGGAAAGAGGACCTGAGGGACCTAGCTGAGTAGGATCATTTGATTGCATTCGTTGAGTTAAGAAGGCCTCAAAGCTCTTCATTATGTGCTCCAGTTTGACATCAAACCCTTGCTGCAGTGTAGAGACTGATTATGACAGACGAGCTTGCAGATGCTAAATAGTTGTGGTCTGCTCATGAACATGAGTTTCTAAATTACTCGATTGTTGATTATTAGTGGCTATAATCGCAGGTTCGAAGGCTCTGATACCAATTGTAAGGAATGGGCCAAGCAGAATTGTACAATTATAAGAAATTAGGGAATAAAGATAGAGAGGAACTAGAGTGGGGAAGAAGAACGAGCAGCTAATAGAGAGAAAGGTAGATTCATTATATTCATTCATACCTGAATAAAGTGATAGATCTCATACATATACTCTCCCTTCAGCAAAGCAAAAGAAATATAGAAAATGATTGAGCACTGAGCACATGCTCCTTACCTCCCTAACATCAGCTCTAACAGACTCTTAGCAAAAAGACAATAAGGACCAACTTAACAATAGTTAAAAGACTAGAATACCCTATTACTTAACTATCTTATTAAACTCACTTAACTACTTTAACTCAATAGATCAGCTAGCTTTGTTCCAGATTCAATTGCAAGTTGTGAAAATCAAAGGTGACTGGATGAAAGGATTGTAACCACTGAACCCCTAGAATTGCATCTATTATAGTTGTTAAGGCGTCGCCTAGGCGTCCAAACGATGAAAAACTGATACGGCGATGGGCACCTTAAGGTGGAGCTGCTAAGGCGGGTGCCTTGAGATGCCTTGGACGCCTTAGCAGCTCTGGCCCAATCAAAGTATTTTACAATTCTGATCCATTAACCCATGATCCACCGATTAAAAACCCATGACCCATCGATTAAAAACCAGGGAGAAATGAAATAAAACTTTAAAAAACTTATTAGTAATCGGATTCGACACATCTTTATCAGACTACATATTTGTGATGGTTGCAACTTTATTTTCGATGTGGTGTTTGTTGAATTCTTCATTTCTTTTACTAATTTTTAATATCAAGTGTTTTGTTTTTGGATTGTTATTGCTAAGTATTTACATAATTATGCCTTTAATGTTATTCCATAGTGTTATGTTTTGAGTTTTAACGTATATGAAATTTTATTGCCAATATACTTGTTAAGTAAAATAAATAATATATAAATTGCACAGTAAACGACTTGTCGCCATACGGACGCCATGGTGGTCGCCTTGTCGCCTAGGCAGTCGGCTACCGCCACGAGGATGCTGAATAGTTGTGGTCTGCTCATGAACATGAGTTTCTAAATTGCTCAATCGTTGATTATTGGTGGCCATAATCGCAGGTTCGAAGGCTCTGGTACCAATTGTAAGGAATGGGCCAAGCAGAATTGTACAATTATAAGAAATTAGGGAACAGAGATAAAGAGGAACTAGAGTGGGGAAAAAGAAAGAGCAGTTAATAGAGAGAAAAGGTAGATTCGTTACATTCATTCATACCTGAATAAAGTGATAGATCTCATACATATACTCTCCCTTCTAGGGGTGTTCAAATTTATCGGTTTTTTCAATTTTTTGGTTTTCCGGACCAGATTGAACCGGTCGGTTCGATACAAAAAAGAACCGGTCCGGTCCGGTACAAAAAAGAACCGGTCCGGTTCGGTACAAAAAACCCGATATATACCGATTTTTTGGTACCGATTTCGGTCCGACATTTTTATGGTTCGGTTTTACCGAACCGGACCGGTATATACCGATTTTCTAATTTTTTATTATTATTAATAATAATAAAATAATGATTATAATAATAAAAATAATAATAATATTAATAAAAATAATAATAAAATTAATAAAAATAATAATTATATTAAGTTTCGGTAAAAACCGATACTGAACCGGTACCGCCGGTTCGGTATACCGGTCCAACCGGTATCGGTATCAAGATTTGGCCGATTTTGGTACCGGTAAGGAGCATGTGCTCAGTGCTCAATCATTTTCTATATCGGTATCAAGATTTGGCTGATTTCGGTACCTCTACTCCCTTCAGCAAAGCAAAAGAAATATAGAAAATGACTGAGCACTGAGCACATGCTCCTTACCTTCCTAACATCAGCTCTAACAGACTCTTAGCAAAAAGACAATAAGTACCAGCTTAACAATAGTTAAAAGACTGGAATACCCTATTACTTAACTATCTTATTAAACTCACTTTAACTCAATGGATCAGCTAGCTCTGTTCCTTACAATGTTCTCAAGGTTATAGTGACTATTTCATCACCTTTTGTATTGATGAAAGTTTTTGTCAATTTGAGATGATTATAAGAAATTGTAAGACATAATGTGAAAGAAGTTATGCGAGTCTACCTGTTTTAGAAGGATATCAAGATTATATGCGTCTTAATTTATGCTTTGTCTCTTTTCATAGATGACCGATACTCTTGTTTAAGTGTAAGACCCCAACTTATTAATGAATAAAATCAAATTTTCTCTAAATATTATTGTGAATAATAAGGGGTTAATTTGATATAATACTTTGGTTATGGGTGAAATGTGCAAATTTTGCAAAATAAGCAAGTGGTTATAAAATATTCATTTTGTCGGGGAATATTCGTTTGGTCGTGGAATATTCTTGCTGTCGGGGAATATTCGTACGACGACGCAGCCTTGTGTGGGCCCCATAACGGAAAGCGATTGGATGAAGAAAACGACAAGTATAAGTTGTTTATAAATAATGGCGTAGTTGTTACCGTTAACACTGTTGAAATACCCGGTGGTTAAAAATACAGTAATAACGCGTGGTTGCACAGTAGCACACGGATTGCACAGTATAGTTGAATTATTGATTCGTACGTAAGAAGGCACTACTCAATAATTGTTACAGTGATTACTGTTCAATATTTTATTTTATTGGTTCAATAATTGCTGCATTGATATTTCATATTATTGTTGTTTCAATAATTGTTACTGCACAGTATTTCCCATTATCAGATCAATAATTCATATTATTTGAATAATATTATTAGATAACATTATTGACAATGTCTAGAAAGTTCTGTCTAAGGAGAGGTTTGGTCATCTAATTGCGCGCCAGTAAGGAGAAATCCTTATTGGAAAGCCCCCTCTTTCCTGGGAACGGCCTGGTTGTCATAAATGTGATTCTGTAATATTATTTGTGAATAATTAATTATTGATTCATATGATAAGGAAATATTTATTTTATGTGGATATAAATGAGGGATATATTTTTGTGGTTAAAAATGAAGGAGTTAATGTTGAGGTTTTTATCAGTATTTTTATCGGAATGGAGGTATTAAAAATCAGGGTTTTTGAGATATTTTGCGGGGGTTATAATTTTTAATCCGACCGTTGGATCGTGGTAATTTTTGGATATGTTATACATATATAAGTTGAGTATATGCCCACAAATTTTGAACCGTTAAAAATGAACGTATGATTTATTATGAATTTTACAAGATGACTGGTTCAGAAATTGTTGAATTTTCGGAGTTTATCATTTTGATGGAAAATTCTAGAATTGGTGGGCCCCACTTGTGGTTGGTGAAGAAATGTGCTGAATTATATTTCAAATGTGGTGGGTGGGAATAGTAGCAGGTAAAGCCATCAGGTTGCAGGTCAAACCTACTAAAATTTTCCTATAAATAGAGGGCTAAGTTAGAATTGAAAATCACACCAGAAACAAGTTTTCTCTCTTTCTCTCTCTAGATTATTGAGTGTATTTTGTGAGTATTTAGATACTTTGAGAGTTTCTATTCATCAGAGCAAGTTTCTTTCAGCCTTATACCGGTATTCCGACCAGAAGTACTGATATTTTGAGGTAAGGGATATTATTTTCTTCTTAAATGATATTATTTTCTTCAATATCATTATGCTGAAATATTGATATGAGTTTTTATCAAATTTGGAACTTTTGTGTCGGGGTTACTATTCATGTATACGGCACTATTCACGTATACGGCACTATTCACGAATACGGCACTATTCACCGAAAAATAAAATTTTTCCTTTTTGTCCAAGATGTCTATTATGGTTACTATCTTTGATTGTATCCATGTTTTGATCTTTATTTTTGAATTCTGCTTCACAATTGATTATTATGAAGTATTATTGATCTTGGATAAACTGTTATACGAATCCCTACTATTTGTCCTTCTGTCTCATTGGATTCGTTCTCTTTAAGATATTTTTCATCATCCTCAGTCCTAAATGATGATATTAATGAATATCTTTGGCCTGTAGTGCAAAGATGTATGATTACTTGATGAATATCTTTGGCCTGTAGTGCAAAGATGAACAGGTGTTGAGATGAACATGACTGACAGGTGATACAAATGAATATCTTTGGCCTGTAGTGCAAAGATGAATATTTGGATAAAGATGATTATTAATTGATGTTACAGGGATAAAATATTGATGATGGACTTTTAAATCTTAGAAGATAGTAGAATTCTTTCTCTACTTGACTCTTCTAATGGTTTGCTGTTTCCGCTGCAGTTGTTGATCTAAAACTTGTTGTCGATTATATTCTATCAGATTTTTCCCTGTTGAAGACTAACGATAATTTGTTTGTATATTATCTTAGTCATAATATTCTTTACTGGGCTAGTTGAGCTCACCCTTTTCCTTTTTGTTCCATTTTTCTTCTCAGGAGGTGAGAACATAGCAGGATCTAGTCGGGGTATGGAGTGATGGTTCTAGAAAGATGTTTTAGCAGTCCTCACTATTTCTGTAAAATAGTGTTTGAATAATTGTAATGAGGATTTATTTGAGTGTGGATATTGTCTAGAAGACAATATTTGTATTTAAACTCACAGTATGTGTTGTCGTATTTTGCACGACATTTGTATTATTGAAGTTGTAGTTTGCTTTCTGTACCATGTATTTGGCGACTCAGAATGGGTGTTGTATACCTATTTTGGGGGCGTCACAGTTGGTATCAGAGCTTAGGGATATGATCCCTGGCTGAGATGTGAGACAAGAACTAGGAGGGGAGAGACGGGGAATTCCTTCACTAGTATGACTTGACTAAGTTTATTTGGTGTTTATTGGTCGGTCAGAGTATAGGGATAATATATGACATGACTATTAACCCTTGTTTTATGGCAGTATTTAAGAATGGCAGCTGAGAACGTTAATAATGGAGTAAATCAGACCGTGGAGACACCTTTGATCACCACCCAGGGGAACGTGCAACAGGAAGGCAATATTCCTCCTGTAAACAACGTTACCGAGCAAACGATGAATGATGGAATGTTTAGGAGCTTTTTGCAGTTCATGCAAAATCAGACGAGGGAGACTCGTGTGCAGAATACAGGTGGAAATAATGACAACGCGCGGTTTGTCACAGCTAAGCAGTTCAAAGAATTGGGACCACCAGAATTTAAGGGAAAGCCGGATCCGATCATGGCGGAAACGTGGGTCAAGCAAATTACCAAGATATTCGATGTCTTGGGATGCACGGAGGAACAGAAGGTTCCATTCGCCACCTTTATGTTCCGCGGTGAGGCAGACTACTGGTGGGAGTCTGTGAAGCGTACCCAGCCTGACGCACTCAACATGTCCTGGGAAACATTTCAAAAACTGTTCAATGACAAGTACTTTCCTGAAAGTATTCGTCATATGAAGGAGGTGGAGTTTATCAGACTGGAACAAAACAACATGACGGTGTCCCAGTACGAGGCGAAGTTTGCAGAGTTATCCAGGTTTGCACCTCATTTGGTCGAAAATGAGGAACGAATGACGCGGATGTTTCTGAGAGGTTTAAAACCTGAGATTCGTCAATACCTTATCTCTCATAAATTTTCTCTGTATTCAGACGTTGTCAACAGGGCCCAATTATTAGAGAGAGATAATGAGTATACTCAACCGAGGGACCACAACCAGGGTCATACCGGTGACAGCAATCATCAGAGCGATGATAACCAACGAGGAGGGAAAAATAAGAACAAAGGCGGTAACCACTCGGGTGGTCATCGTGGCCATGATAATAGGAGAGGTGAGTCAAGTGGAAATTTCAGAAAGAGGAGATTCAACAATGACGGGAAGACATCAGCAGCAGCACCAGCACCAACAACAAATTTTAGGGGAGGAGAACGACCGCCAGTTAGATGTTACAAATGCGGGAAAGAGGGACATATCAGCCCAAACTGTCCACAACAATCCAAGGTGTGTTACAACTGTGGGAAGGAAGGCCACATAGCTCGAGATTGTACTATAGCGAAACCAAGTTCAGCGGGAGTGGTGATTCCAAGGGCTGTCCCGGATAAGGCGAAATCAGCGGTTCCTGGAAGAGCGTTTGTCGTAACTGGCCAAAACGTGAGAAACCCGAACGAGGTGATCACGGGTAAGCTAATCTTGAATTCTTGCGAAGTTTATACTTTACTAGATACCGGTTCTACCCATTCTTTTATCTCTCCTGCTTGTGCTCAACGTTTAAACTTGACTCCGGAGAAATTGGACTTTAACTTATCTGTTGAAACTCCGTTGGGTGAAACCTTCGTTACATCTACAGTTTATAAATCTTGCATGATCCAAGTTGGCACTATCACATTACCTGTTGATCTTATCTCTTTAAAGATACTTGCTTTTGATGTGATTTTAGGAATTGATTGGTTAACCACTCATCATGCTAAAATTGATTGTTTTCGTAAGGTTGTTAGTTTTCATATTCCTAACCAACCTGTCATACGAATTCAAACTACTAAACCACTAAAATCAGTCACTGTCATATCAAGCCACAAAGCTATTCGTTTATTGAAAAACGGATGTCAAGCTTTCTTAGCCCATGTTATGGATTTGAACAAAGACAAGTCAGATTTGAATAATATTTCTATTGTTAGAGAATTTCCCGATGTATTTCCTGAAGAACTTCCTGGTCTACCCCCAGAACGTGAAGTTGAATTCTTTATTGACCTTGAACCCGGTACAAAGCCCATTTCTAAAACTCCATATCGAATGGCTCCTATTGAACTTCAGGAGTTAAAAGTCCAACTACAGGAGTTGTTGGACATCGGTTTTATTCGTCCTAGTACGTCTCCTTGGGGTGCTCCTGTTTTATTCGTAAAGAAGAAAGACGGGAGTATGCGACTTTGTATCGACTATCGAGAATTGAATCATGTCACTATCAAGAATAGGTATCCGCTACCTCGCATTGATGACCTGTTCGACCAGTTACAAGGAACACAATTCTTTTCAAAGATCGATCTTCGTTCTGGATATCATCAGCTGAAGATTAAAACTGAGGATATTCCAAAGACTGCCTTCAGAACTCGGTACGGGCATTATGAATTCTTAGTAATGTCTTTTGGATTGACTAATGCTCCTGCTGCCTTCATGGATATGATGAACCGTGTATTCAAAGAATATTTGGATCAGTTCGTTGTTGTCTTTATTGATGACATCCTCATCTATTCCAAAAGCCGTGAAGATCATGAGCGCCATTTGAAGCTGGTACTGCAAAGGCTTCGTGAAAATAAGCTATATGCCAAATTGAAGAAATGCGAGTTCTGGCTTGAGGAAGTAGCATTCCTTGGGCACGTGGTGTCAAAACATGGAGTATCTGTCGACCCGGCGAAGATTGAAGCCATACAAAGTTGGGAGCAACCGAAGTCGGTAACCGAAGTACGTAGCTTTCTAGGCTTAGCTGGTTATTATCGGAGATTTGTGGAAGGATTTTCTCGAATCGCTACTCCGTTAACTCAGCTGACTCGGAAAGATACAAAATTTGTATGGAGTGAGGAATGCGAGAAGAGTTTCCAAGAACTCAAGAGGAGACTCATTTCGGCACCTGTTCTGACAATACCATCTGGTTCGGATGGATTTGTTATCTACAGCGATGCTTCAGGCAAAGGGTTAGGATGTGTTCTCATGCAACATGGGAAAGTCATAGCCTATGCCTCACGACAACTCAAAGAATATGAGAGGAATTATCCTACTCATGATTTGGAGTTGGCAGCAGTCGTTTTTGCGTTGAAGATCTGGAGACACTACCTGTATGGGGAGAAAGTGGAGATCTATACAGATCATAAAAGCCTCAAATATTTCTTCACCCAAAAGGAACTCAACATGCGGCAGCGACGTTGGCTCGAGCTGTTGAAAGATTACGATCATACCATCCAATATCATCCTGGAAAAGCAAACGTAGTAGCTGACGCATTGAGTAGAAGATCATATGCGGGTACGAGTGCAATATTGTTAACACAAAGGCCCATTTTGTATGACTTACAAAGGATGGAGATAGAGATGAAGGCTCCAAGTACCCACATGATGATATCAAATATACGAGTAGAACCGACTTTAATCGATAAAGTTAAAGCTGCTCAAGCTACGGACATGGAGCTGATGCGTATGAAGAAGAAAGTGCAAGAAGGTGCTATTCCAGAAGCAAGAATCGATGAAGAAGGAATACTTCGAGTCAACTCCAGACTTTGTGTTCCTAACGATTTTGACTTGAAGCATAGAATAATGATGGAGGCACACAACACACCGTTTGCAATCCATCCTGGGAGTACCAAAATGTATCACGATCTTCGACATACATTTTGGTGGAGCAATATGAAAAGAGAGATCGCGGAGTTTATCTCGAGGTGTTTAACTTGTCAACGTGTAAAGGCGGAGCATCAAGTGCCAAAGGGTCCATTGCAACCACTTGAGATCCCGAAATGGAAGTGGGAACACATTACTATGGATTTTGTTACGGGTCTTCCCAAGGTTTCTCAAGGCATAGATGCGATTTGGGTTATTGTTGATAGATTAACCAAATCCGCTCATTTCTTGCCGATACGTGAGACTTATTCCCTTGAACGTCTTGCTAGTATGTACGTGAACGAGATTGTGAGATTGCATGGCATGCCAGTATCCATAGTTTCGGATCGTGACCCAAGATTCACTTCACGATTTTGGGTTAGCTTGCAGAAAGCTATGGGCACGGATTTACGATTCAGTTCGGCATACCATCCTCAAACGGACGGACAATCAGAGAGGACTATTCAAACTCTTGAAGATCTATTAAGACTTTGTGTCCTAGATCTCAAAGGGAGTTGGGATAAGTACCTACCATTGGTGGAATTCTCCTACAACAACAGTTATCAGGCGAGCATAGGTGTGGCTCCATTCGAGGCGTTGTATGGAAGAAAATGTCGTTCTCCAGTATGCTGGGACGAGGTGGGTGAAGCAACATTGTTGGGACCAGAGTTGGTACGCATTACTACAGAGAAGATCCAAACGATTCGACAACGTATACAAACGGCACAGGATCGACAAAAGAGTTATGCGGATCTTCATCGGAAGGACGTGGAATTTAATATTGGGGATCATGTATTATTACGTGTTGCACCATGGAAGGGAGTTACAAGATTTGGGAAGAGAGGAAAGCTCAATCCAAGATTTGTTGGTCCATTTGAGATTCTTGAGCGAATAGGAAATGTGGCATATAGACTCGCATTACCTCCAAGCATGTCTCGTGTTCATAATGTTTTTCACATATCTATGCTTCGTAAATATGTTAAAGACCCGAACCACATTATTGAGTTAGAACCAGACGAGATAGCTGAAGATTTAACGTACGAGGAGGTACCTGTTAAGATCTTGGATAGGAAAGAGCATGTCCTACGCACGAAGGTTATACCACAAGTTAAGGTTTTGTGGAGAAACCATGCTATTGAAGAAATGACCTGGGAGTTGGAATCAGAAATGAAAGCGAGGTATCCTCACCTTTTTGAAACATCAGGTACGTACGTCAATTTCGAGGACGAAATTTCATAAGGAGGGGAGGTTGTAAGACCCCAACTTATTAATGAATAAAATCAAATTTTCTCTAAATATTATTGTGAATAATAAGGGGTTAATTTGATATAATACTTTGGTTATGGGTGAAATGTGCAAATTTTGCAAAATAAGCAAGTGGTTATAAAATATTCATTTTGTCGGGGAATATTCGTTTGGTCGTGGAATATTCTTGCTGTCGGGGAATATTCGTACGACGACGCAGCCTTGTGTGGGCCCCATAACGGAAAGCGATTGGATGAAGAAAACGACAAGTATAAGTTGTTTATAAATAATGGCGTAGTTGTTACCGTTAACACTGTTGAAATACCCGGTGGTTAAAAATACAGTAATAACGCGTGGTTGCACAGTAGCACACGGATTGCACAGTATAGTTGAATTATTGATTCGTACGTAAGAAGGCACTACTCAATAATTGTTACAGTGATTACTGTTCAATATTTTATTTTATTGGTTCAATAATTGCTGCATTGATATTTTATATTATTGTTGTTTCAATAATTGTTACTGCACAGTATTTCCCATTATCAGATCAATAATTCATATTATTTGAATAATATTATTAGATAACATTATTGACAATGTCTAGAAAGTTCTGTCTAAGGAGAGGTTTGGTCATCTAATTGCGCGCCAGTAAGGAGAAATCCTTATTGGAAAGCCCCCTCTTTCCTGGGAACGGCCTGGTTGTCATAAATGTGATTCTGTAATATTATTTGTGAATAATTAATTATTGATTCATATGATAAGGAAATATTTATTTTATGTGGATATAAATGAGGGATATATTTTTGTGGTTAAAAATGAAGGAGTTAATGTTGAGGTTTTTATCAGTATTTTTATCGGAATGGAGGTATTAAAAATCAGGGTTTTTGAGATATTTTGCGGGGGTTATAATTTTTAATCCGACCGTTGGATCGTGGTAATTTTTGGATATGTTATACATATATAAGTTGAGTATATGCCCACAAATTTTGAACCGTTAAAAATGAACGTATGATTTATTATGAATTTTACAAGATGACTGGTTCAGAAATTGTTGAATTTTCGGAGTTTATCATTTTGATGGAAAATTCTAGAAATGGTGGGCCCCACTTGTGGTTGGTGAAGAAATGTGCTGAATTATATTTCAAATGTGGTGGGTGGGAATAGTAGCAGGTAAAGCCATCAGGTTGCAGGTCAAACCTACTAAAATTTTCCTATAAATAGAGGGCTAAGTTAGAATTGAAAATCACACCAGAAACAAGTTTTCTCTCTTTCTCTCTCTAGATTATTGAGTGTATTTTGTGAGTATTTAGATACTTTGAGAGTTTCTATTCATCAGAGCAAGTTTCTTTCAGCCTTATACCGGTATTCCGACCAGAAGTACTGATATCTTGAGGTAAGGGATATTATTTTCTTCTTAAATGATATTATTTTCTTCAATATCATTATGCTGAAATATTGATATGAGTTTTTATCAAATTTGGAACTTTTGTGTCGGGATTACTATTCATGTATACGGCACTATTCACGTATACGGCACTATTCACGAATACGGCACTATTCACCGAAAAATAAAATTTTTCCTTTTTGTCCAAGATGTCTATTATGGTTACTATCTTTGATTGTATCCATGTTTTGATCTTTATTTTTGAATTCTGCTTCACAATTGATTATTATGAAGTATTATTGATCTTGGATAAACTGTTATACGAATCCCTACTATTTGTCCTTCTGTCTCATTGGATTCGTTCTCTTTAAGATATTTTTCATCATCCTCAGTCCTAAATGATGATATTAATGAATATCTTTGGCCTGTAGTGCAAAGATGTATGATTACTTGATGAATATCTTTGGCCTGTAGTGCAAAGATGAACAGGTGTTGAGATGAACATGACTGACAGGTGATACAAATGAATATCTTTGGCCTGTAGTGCAAAGATGAATATTTGGATAAAGATGATTATTAATTGATGTTACAGGGATAAAATATTGATGATGAACTTTTAAATCTTAGAAGATAGTAGAATTCTTTCTCTACTTGACTCTTCTAATGGTTTGCTGTTTCCGCTGCAGTTGTTGATCTAAAACTTGTTGTCGATTATATTCTATCAGATTTTTCCCTGTTGACGACTAACGATAATTTGTTTGTATATTATCTTAGTCATAATATTCTTTACTGGGCTAGTTGAGCTCACCCTTTTCCTTTTTGTTCCATTTTTCTTCTCAGGAGGTGAGAACATAGCAGGATCTAGTCGGGGTATAGAGTGATGGTTCTAGAAAGATGTTTTAGCAGTCCTCACTATTTCTGTAAAATAGTGTTTGAATAATTGTAATGAGGATTTATTTGAGTGTGGATATTGACTAGAAGACAATATTTGTATTTAAACTCACAGTATGTGTTGTCGTATTTTGCACGACATTTGTATTATTGAAGTTGTAGTTTGCTTTCTGTACCATGTATTTGGCGACTCAGAATGGGTGTTGTATACCTATTTTGGGGGCGTAACATTAAGTATTATGGATGTGTTTGTTTACAATTATGTTGCATGTGATTGAACTAATTTAACTTATTTATACTAGTTAAATTACCTATAAGCACCTTTTTTTTTAATCCTTTTTGATTAGTCTGAAGATGGCATGGCATCCTCATGAATTTTTTTTGAGGTCATTTATGAGAGATTATATAATTTAAATTAGGAAGGTGGGATTAAATAGTAACCCCTTTTGAGGTATCAAATGGCCTTGGGAGTAGAAAAATAGTCGATGAGATTGTCATCATAGGATTAACTCAAGGATAAAAAAATTCTTATAGGTAGTTCTTGTCTTGTTTATAGTCGATGAGACTGTCTTGTTTATAGTCGATGAGATTGTCTTGTTTTGTATAGAAGTACTTGTGCACTTAGAAAAACCTTTTGACCATGATTCCACGAAAGCATGAATAAACTTTCATAAATTGATCATGATTCCATGAAAGCACGAATAAACTTTCATAAACTGATACTTCTAATAATTTTTCGGTCTCCCACTATTATTAATTCTTAAATAGCTGAATGTGTGTGTGTGTAAATATATATACAGATATGCGTTTAGGCCTGCACATGAACAAATAGAAACACATTTTTAAGAAGTTGGTACCATTAAATACTAAACTTTGACATTTAAAACAGGATGAGGATTCTGAAGAATATGGCAACCCAGTTGTTGTAGCATCAGCTATTGCAGAGATCATAAAATCAAGAACCGAGGTACTTTTGAAGAAGACTAAAACTGCAGTTTCTTCTAAGCCAATTGTGATGAGAGCTGAATATGCCCATTGTCCTAATCTCACAATCATTGATACTCCAGGTTTTGTTCTCAAGGTAATTTTCTGTAACTGTAGAATGTAGATATTACTTATTTTTCTGCAACTCATTAATTTTTGCCCTTCATTTATTTTTTGGTTTGAAACTGCATTGGCAGGCAAAGAAGGGTGAACCAGAGAGAACTCCTGAGGAAATTCTCTCAATGGTGAAGTCATTGGCCAGCCCTCCCCATCGCATTCTTTTGTTTCTTCAACAAAGTAGTGTGGAGTGGTGCTCATCTTTGTGGTTGGACTCTATTCGTGAAATTGATCCAAGATTTAGGCGAACAATAATTGTGGTGTCCAAATTTGATAACCGACTCAAGGTACTAGTACATAAGCATAACTTATTGATGGAATCTTGAATATATGAAATGAATAAAATGAGACGGAAGCTTTGAAAGTGGATCATCATATGGCCATTCCAAGGGTATCCTTAGTTACGCTACAGAGGGTGTCATGGTGCTGATGAGTGCTGCAGCTTTCTTTATATATTTTTTTTGGTAAAAGAAATTTCTCCAACTGGATAAATATAATTTCAACTATTCCTTATGAATGGCATGGAGCATTAAATATAAATGAAGAATGTTTTATAAAAGCTCCAACAATAACAAATCAATCTGTGATATGCCTACATTTTTCTTTTCAGGGTTTGCCTTTAGCAATTAATGTGTAAAAGTGAGATTTTGTAGTTACTTGAATGATGATGGAAACCTTGTTTTGATGGTTTAGCATGAATTGCTTGGTCCCTCTAAATTACATGCATTCTCTTTGTTGTTTGCATGCTTTGTGGTTTAAGCTTTTCTAGTTTTGATTGTAAGGAATTGATTCATTCAGGAGTTTAGTGATCGGTGGGAAGTGGACCGTTATTTGAGTGCAAGTGGATACCTCGGAGAAAACACTCGACCATTTTTTGTGGCCTTGCCTAAGGAGAGGAGCACCGTTTCAAATGATGAATTCCGCAGGCAAATATCGCATGTGGATGCAGAAGTATTAGGTCATTTGCGTGATGGTGTCAAAGGGGGGTTTGATGAAGAGAAGTTCAGGTCTCATATTGGTTTTGGATGTCTCAGAGATTATTTGGAATTTGAGCTTCAAAAACGATACAAAGAAGCTGCTCCAGCAACATTAGCTTTACTTGAGCAGCGGTGTGGTGAAGTCACAGATGAATTAGCGAGGATGGACTCTAAAATACAGGCTACTTCTGATGTTTCACATCTTCGGCGATCTGCAATGTTGCATGCTGCCGCAATATGCAATCACATGGTATGTTATTTTTGGCCAATTATAATGGTATCTTTTAGTACTTAGTTGCTATAATAAGTGTCAAGCATTTAAATTTAAAAGTTCAAACTTATTCAACACACAATTCTTTTTTTCATATACGTGAAGAGAGCACTAATTAATGGAGCAGCAGATCCTTCCCCAGAGCAATGGGGGAAAACTACGGAGGACGAAAAATCAGAGAGTGGTATTGGGAGCTGGCCAGGAGTTACAGAAAATATAAAACCTGCTAATGCGACCCTTCGTCTGTATGGAGGAGCTGCTTTCGAAAGGGTGATGCATGAATTTCGCTGTGCTACATATTCTATCGAATGTCCTCCTGTATCAAGGGAGAAGGTAACTTTCACATGTTACTTGTTAGAGCAATTGATCCTGAGAATTGAATGTAGAGTATTTGATGTTGATAACTTGTTTGAGCCTGTGACAGGTGGCAAATATATTACTTGCCCATGCTGGCCGAAGTGGGGGTAGGGGAATTACAGAGGCTGCTGCTGAGATTGCCCGTGCTGCTGCTCGGTCATGGCTGGCTCCTCTTCTTGATGCAGCGTGTGATCGGCTTGCTTTTGTTTTGGGGAATCTATTTGATCTTGCTGTTGAGAGAAACCAGCAACATAATTCGGACCGTAAGATGTTACATAATTCCTTAGTTAAATTTTCACCAACTTAATAGTTTTCTTTGCTTATGTTAGAGAAACTGAACTATCAGTTTAATATATTCCTTTTGCTCTTTCCACATTGTTGTATTTGCTGCCATACAGTACAAATAGTTATACTGATATGTTGCAAGTTCTTATATGCATTATCTTCTTTTTTATTATTTGTTTTCTTTTAACTAGTTGACAGTTCGTCTCTTCTTCATTTCAACTAGCTAAAAAACTTTGAGCTGGTCTTGTGTCCTGCAGATGGGAGTAAAACTGGAGATATGGATGGGTATGTAGGTTTTCAAGCTGCTTTAAGGCACACTTATAATCGATTTATTAAGGATCTGGCAAAACAGTGCAAGCAACTGGTTAGGCACCATCTTGATTCAGTTACAAGCCCATATTCTCAGGTCTGTTACGAGAATGACTTTCTGGGTAGTTTTGGTTCAGGTGCAAACTCCATTCCCAGATACAACCATGCTGCAGCTTGCTCATATGGTCTTGAGTTATCTGATGGGGCTGTAGTTGTACGCAATGAAATAATGAAGGACCAAGAAAACATTCCTCCAGAAAACAATGCACAGGAGACCACATCAGGAAAAGTTGCAGAAGGCAGAGAAGCCCTTCGTGAAAGCCTAATTACCGTGCCAGAGACTCCATCCCCTGATCAACCATCTGATGGAAATTTTGCAGTTAAGAAGGAACTTGGACGCTGCATTGATATTGGATCAAGAAAACGGCACTCTAGAATAATGGGCAATAACAGAAATCCAGACCAACTAAGAGGTCAAAACGCTGGTGGCATTTTATTTGGGAATGGGGATACTGGTTCAAGGTCAGGCTCAGCTTACTCAGAGATTTGTTCCTCAGCTGCACAGCATTTTGCACGGATACGGGAAGTTCTGGTCGAGCGTAGCGTGACTTCAACTTTGAACTCTGGCTTCTTAACCCCCTGGTAGGCTACTAAACTTCAGAAAAACTATTTGTCTGCACAATGCACATGCATATTTATATAAAAATCAGGATTCAAATAACTGTCAGGAAACCCTCAAGGCCTAAACTAGTGAATTAGTTCATTTTCGTGATGGTTCAACCATAGTTACTAGTTAAGGTTCAGGACTGTTATATGCATCGAGACAATCACACCAGTACATACTAAATACCAATGCAAGCTTTTGTCTTGCTTGTACATTCTTACCAATGTTTTAGTTTGGATCTATGTGCAAACCGAAAGTTTAGGGATGTCTTGGGAAATTAAGCCTGTTGTTTGTTTGCATGATTCTAGTAATGTAGAGTACATTTTCTTTTAAATGTTGTTACCACCCAAGAGATGATCATAATAGACTTCGTTTATTCTGTGCTTTTTATTCGAGCAGCCAGGACCGGCTTGTGGTCGCACTAGGAGTGGATTTGTTTGCTGTGAATGATGAGAAATTCATGGACATGTTTGCTGCACCTGGAGCTATTGATATTCTGCAAGACGAAAAGCAGTCCCTTCAGAAGCGTCAGAAAATACTGCATTCGTGCTTGAATGAGTTCAAGAGCTTGTCTCGAACACTTTGATGAAAACTCTTCATCACTATAACTGTACAAACTCCATGCCATTAGAGCCTAGAGGGGGGAGGGTTTTACAAGAGCAAGTGAGCATATGTAAAACAGTAGCATCCTTGAGATACAAGGACAATCCCCCACCTTGACTTTTTCACGGGAAAAAATATCTAGTAAAATTTAATCTTCTTTTTCATAGTGATGATATAATGTGTTGAATGGAAATGTGACCCTTCAGAATTTAACACCACCATGGTATCTGTTTAGGTTATGAATAATGCTAACAAAACATGTTTATAGGTAGGGAATAATGGCCATATACAGTTGTGTATGTTTTATTTGTATACAGTCGGTTAAAATTAGGATAAAATTTGTTTTTGATTTATGATTTGTAGGAGATAAGGTGTTTTAAAAAATAAAAAAATAAATATGTTAAAACGACCTAATTTTGATAGACTGTCTACAAATAAAACATACACAACTGTGTATGACTACGTTACCTTAAATACATACAAAATCATGTGTTCAAATATAGGGCAAATAGTTGTAACTAATTATAAACACGTCACTTTAATCGTGTTCTAGTACATTTTCGGCCTACAAATTTTGACATAAAGTATTTGGGCCCAAAGCATTTAATTTTAAAACAAGTAGTGTATATCATTGATAATGATTTGTTGGCTCATTTTTGACTAGATAGTACTCTCTCTACTTTACGATAATAGTCGTTTCAGCACATGGATCATTTAATATTATTATTTAATAATTAAAATTTATGTAAAATTTTATCATTACCCTTTTACAGAAAGATGAAAATTATCAACATAATCATAATGAGAGAATGTTTTTGGATTATGAAAGAAGTTAGATGTGATATGAAAAAGTGAATAAATTATTTTCTTAAAAATTTATAACGACAAATAAATTGAAACAAAAAAATCTTCTAAAAAGTATATTGTTATGAAAGGGAGAGGGAGTACCAAACTACCAGTTATCAAAACATCTTAAGAAACTTAATTTACTTCAGCTTCAAAAATTATTTTTTATTAGATTTTGATTTTATTTTTTGCTAAATGTGAATATTTTTTGCGTGTTCCCTTCGTTCTATTTTGACTATCATCCTATTCACATTTTGGGATGCATAAAAATATTTGTCGCATTTAAAATGTTAGTCCGTAATATCCCCGAAAAAAAGGCAGTTCGATGTTCATGGTGGCCACGGTACCCTTGGCGCAAGTCGGATAACAAATTGCTCTATTATCGGGCAAGGGAGATTAGTCGACCCGCGGGTCGGATACTCCACAATATCAAAAAAAAGAAAAGAAAAAAGAAAATGTGCTTTGTCATTTGAGAATAAAAATTTAAATCTAGACTGTGTCTTTATCCTATGGACGACTACAAATATGATTGTCCAAATAGTGGTATACTAATATTTGTAAATCTAAATTTTATTTGTTACACCATGATGCTCAATTGACCATTATACCCAATATATGACTTTGGATTATCAACAAATCCTTGCACCATATAAAAAGGGCTTATTAGCAAATCATTAAGGAGGTGAAATTCACACATTAATAAAGTCTTGTGCCAAACTCCCTTCCATATATTTTTTATGAGGTCGAATTTATATTTATATTACTGAAGTCAATTTTTTTACAATCAACTCACTAAAGTATTATATTTTTATAAAAATTGAAATTTTCGTTCAAGAATATTAAAAGTTAACTGTATATACTATGTTGACACTGATGTGAATTATTCAACTGATCAAAATGAAAATTAAACTAATTAAAATATCAGTAAAAACTAAATATATGCTAAAAGCATAAATAAATAAATAAAGTTTTAGTATATCACTACAAAATTAAAAATAAATAACTAAACAATTAAATATATATAACTATGTATATAAATAAATTAAAATAACTAAACTAATCACCACTAAAGAAAGAAAAAAAAGAAATTCAAAATCAACCTGCTTATAAACCCAGAACACAATGTTTAGTTAACATGAAGTTAATTTTGATCAATTAACATAAAACTGTCTTGTTGTGTTCTGTTGGATGAATTTATGTCCCATTCATGAACAAAGACAATCATCCTCTTAGAGATCAAAATCTAGAATCAATCTTTTGAATGGACAAATTTTAATAAAATATCAGTTCCAAACATCAGTTTGGCTCTAGTCAATGTACATGTGAGTAATCTAATTCCAAACTCCATTGCTCTCACTAGACACTGATTAGTGAGTGCACTTTGTGCCCCCCACACCAACCTCTCCTTTCTCTCTTCCTTCCATTCACACACAAGTAGAAACCCATCCAATCAATTGATTTTCATAGTAAGGGTGGGAAGGTTATCCAAGTTTATAGGGGGGAAAAGGTAACAAGATTTTTTTGCTAGCTTAGCCAGCTCTTGTATCTAATGGGGGATAGAATGGTTCCAATAAACAAAAGTAGGTAGTGTATTTTGACCTCTTCATAAGATGGACCAACTGCTTTGAACAAGTTCTCAAGCTCCCACATGGGAATTCTTCCATCCAATTGTCAAACCTAATTTTACTTGGAAAATTTTCTTGGAATTTAGTGGGCGGTTTGAGCTGATAGGTCTCACAAACCCCAACTACACCGGTCCAATAAACTTGTCTTCAACATATCACATTGACCGGCAGGCAGATAAATTAACTTTTAGTGTCTCGACTTACAAATTAGTGTTTGTATTAAAAAAAAATTACAAGCTCGTGATTATACTTGAATATTTACGTAAAATTATTAAATTTAACTTACGGACATGACGGAAAAGTCTTAGTAGACTAACAGATTTAACGTGAATAATGACATTTCTATCTAGGACTCATCAGAGGTCGAAAGATAATGAAAATAAGAGAAACAGTTGTTGCCTCCTTCATCCTCACGTGAGTCACGTGCAGTAACTAAGAGGGATATTTCCCTCCACTTTCGACCTCTAATGAGTTCCAGATACAAATATCATTACCCACGTAGGATTGTTAGCCTACTAAGAGTTTTCTGCCATGTCCGTTAGTTAAATTTAACGATTTTAAATAAATATTCAAGTACAATCACCAGCTTGTAATTTTTTTCTAGTACAAGCACCAAATTGTTATTTTTTTCGGTCGGGATACCAACTTATAAGTCGGGTCCTCCTAGTACAGGCACCAAAAATTGATTTATTCCACAGTGGCCATATGACTTTTAGAACACAGGAAAGTGGAGCTTATCAAGTTAATAAAGATTAAAATTTCATACACTGTCATTGTATATAGTGAATACTACTATCAATTTTATGCCGAGTATCATTATTCTTATTTTAATGACGCGTTATGATTTTAACACCACTGGTGTAAACACTGTCAGTCTATTAAATTTTAAGTCATGTTTCAAAATCAAAAATACGTTTTAACTTTTTGATCAATCTTGTAAGTATTAAAAGTAAAAAAAATAATCTAGTATTAATTTTAAATTTTAGAATTTTACGTATAGATCAAAATATCGTAAACTAAAATAATTAAATATTAAATATTTGTTTGCATATGCTGCGTTGTCTCTCTGTTCAAAGCATAAGAAGTACCAAAAGCATTGTTATTGTTACGTAATGCTAAAACATAGTTTAATACAAGAGTCAAGCCGGCCAAGCTATAACAGTATTTATACAACTAATTTTGAATCTTTATTTTCTTCTTTTATTATTCAATTAGCTACTCACTTTATGAGTTAAAATCAATACTAACTTTAATATGCTTGAAAAAGTCAAAATTAAAAAAAAAAAAAAAGTAAAATAAAAGTGAAACTTCCAAGAGATATTTCTTGAATAATCAATTTGGTATTGATTGAGCTAATTGTTTAAATTTATTTAATTATACAAATATTAAAAAAATGATTGTTAAATAAGAATTAACCTCCATAATCCCACATCATAGTGATGTTGAGGTAGTGATAGTAGCAGTGCATTTGGTCCCCCAGTTGTCTTTTAAGTACTAATTCTATTCCAATATACATGGGAATTTGATTCTCTTTTATCTTTGCCATTTCTTATGAATATGATTACTGGAATCACAACAATTAGTGGATTCCGAACACCATTGTGTATATTAAATTGGAATAGCAAATAGGACGATGAATTTGATGAGGGAATTCTCAACTTAAAGTTACTAGCTTTTACTACACATGTTTGTTCTTATTCCCGCAATTATTATATTTAAATATGGAACCATGATCAAACTAACTATCTAGATCTAAACATATTAAATTTCGATTTTCAAATTTAAATTAAAAAAATTGTACGTCTAATAAGCAAAATATTCATATCGCCCCACTCGTTACTGCCATTTTTTTCTCTTTTTATTTTTCATTTATTAAAAAATGACATAAATTCGTGTCACGCACATAAGAGACAATTATAATTACAATTTTATTTGGGAATAAATCATGCCTAACATTGTTCTTGATGTACATCAATTAAAAGTTGACTAATAAAAAAGGAACTAGTAATGATCGTGACCTTCGATCAATCTTTTATGACTCATGAGTTGGCCGTGAGTGTAGTCAACATTTTTTTGTTAAAAAAATTCAACCTTATTAGACTAACTAGAGTGGAGTGAAAGTAACATCTTGCAAGAATATTAGAAAAAGGAATAATTATGTTCATGGAGTTGGAGGAAAATAAAACACCACCAAATAATTGAAGCATATAGCACAAATTAAGGGTGGTGCATGTTTGTGTTGTGTGAATGTAACGTATGGAAATTGATATTTTTTTATAATTTTTTAATATTTTTATATAAAAAATATTATTATAGATATATTGCGACGGTATAAAATGTATAGCGACCATTTTTATATAAAAATATCGAAATATTATGTTGAAAAATCGGTTTCCTTAACGTTAACATCTCCCATCCCAATCATACCAGGCCTAGAAATACCAGCCAGTCTTTATGTAGTCAGGGTACTGAAGTCAATGTTTCCCATTTCAGTTTTTTTTAAGCTTTTAGTGTCACTTGGTTATATATTTTGTCGTTCGTCTTTTCAATTTATAAATATACGTCGTAATTATAATTTAATTAAAAAAATTATAATACTATAATATGACTCGTAAATGATCGTGAATCGTAAAATATTTGCATAAAATAAAAAAGAATGAAAGAATTATTTTGTTTAAAAATAATACGAGTATGAAAAATTAATAGTAAAATGTTACTCTCTCGGTTTCGTAATAACTGTCTTTTTAAACACATACACATGAATTAAGAAAGTCACTTAATATTACGTACTTCATTTAAGAATTAAAATTTGTATGAAATTCCATCACTACCCCTTTATGAAAAGTTGAAAACTTTCGATGTAAAAAAGAAAATTTATTGGGAGAATGAGAGAAGTTAAGGGTAATATAAGAAAATAAATAATTTATTTTTCTAAAAAATTGTAAACAACAAATAAATTAAAATAAATTTTTTCAAAGAAGGTCGACAAAGACCTTTGTAATATATTTTTTTAATTCTTTTCTCATACTACTTTTGTTCCTTTTTAATTGATGCTTAATAAAATAACATATAGAATAAAGAACATAACTAATATTTTGTCTACTTAATTAAAATTGAATATAAAATCTCAACATTACCTTTTTAAAATTCATCAAAAAGATAAAAAAAAATTAGTATTTAACATTTAAAATAATATACGAAATTAAATCATTAAATTTTCTTTAAAATTTTCAAATTACATACAAAAAACTAAAAAGTCGGGTAAAAAAAGCAGAGGCCAGAGGGAGTGTAAATATATGTTTTGAAATTTATAATTTTCCAACTCCATTGCCCACCGCCATTGCCATCAAAATTCTAATTCCAACCAATCACCATTTTTTTATACTACACTCCTGAGAGACTGCCACTCAGAGTGAAGCATTCAATCAATCTCCTCTATCAACCCAACCACCCCAATAAACAAAACAAGAAAAATGCAGAGATTGAATTTGAACAAGAGTCATTTAAATTATTTATTTTTTAATTTTTAAACTCTGAATACGTCTAAATATGTTAGACCGATTTATTTAGAAAATTATGATTAAATCGGTAAGAAATAGTGTTGCTTGATATTTTTACCTGTTTACCATTTTAGATAATTAAAAAATACCTTTAATATTCATCTTTTTTTACTATTGTAGACAAATTTGTTATGTACAAATTATTTTTTATTTTTTTTCTTTAACAAATTGCTCAATAACCAATTTAATAAATGTTACTGTAATCTTTTTTGTTTTGATTTTATAGACCGACATAATGTTATTGAAAAAATTTAGTGTTTATTCATAAAATTATATTACTAATAATTTACTCCATCAAAAATTATCTACAAGTTTATATTTATATTTTCTTAGATAGTACTTTTTTATTTATAATTATATAATAAATTTATTTATAATAATTTAAAAAACTAAAATAAAAAAATACATATATTCAAATATTTTACACAGATAATTATTAAACACATCGTTTCATTCCCTGTTCAAAACTTTCACTTCATTAAGTCATTCAAATTCTTTTAAACGTGATTTAGTGTAAAGTGGGCATATAGCAAAAATAAGTCTAGAGAGAGGAAAAAAAAAAACTAGAGAGACATAGTGAATTGTGTGTTTTGTGTGAATATAGGTAGAGCTCAAGTCCACAACAAAACAAAAGCAAATTAGCAAATACCCTTTTTCAATTCCCATCAAGTCCTTGTTGTTCATTCATCCATCTCTTCTCCTTCACCTTAAAGGCTTCAACCAACCAAAACCCTCCATTTTCTCTCTTGAAAGGTGGAGCTCCACCTGCAACAAAACAGACCCATCAATGGAAACCACCTCAAAACCTCGAGAGAGAGAGAACCCAAACTCCCCAAACAGCAATGGAAGCAGTACGAACAGCAGCCACAATGGAATTGGATCCGCCCAAATTCAAACTCCCCCGCTTACCCCAAAACCCGTTTCCAGATCCGAATCCAATCCATACCCAACGACTTTTGTTCAAGCTGATTCCACTACCTTCAAACAAGTAGTCCAAATGCTCACCGGATCATCGGAAACTGCTAAACAAGCCTCCAATTCAGATCCACCCTCCTCCGGAAAAAGCTGCAGTATACCGCCAATCAGAACTGCGCAAAAAAAACAGAGCTTCAAGCTTTATGAAAGAAGAAATAGCCTAAAGAATGGCCTAATGATTAACCCCTCGATGCATAATTTTGCTCATCATAACAATAATTCTGGGTTTTCTCCACGTGGCAAGCCAGAGATCTTGTCGCCGAGTGTTCTTGATTTTCCGTCGCTGGTTCTGAGTCCGGTGACGCCGCTGAGGGAAGATCAGTTTAATAAGTCATCCGGAAATTCGTCGGAGGAAGATAAAGCAATTGCCGAGAAGGGATTTTATTTGCACCCGTCTCCGATGAGTACGCCGAGAGGCGGACCGGAGCCGCAGCTGCTGCCTCTGTTTCCGGTGACTTCGCCGCGAGTTTCGGGGTCTTCTTCCTGAGGGGAGTGAGAGGGGTAAACAGTGTGTGGTTGTCCAACTGTGAGTTGTTGAGAGAAGGTATTAATGGATGATTTGGAGAGAAACAGGTAGAGATTTTAATTTGGTTCAATTGTACAATTTGATCACCTCTCTGTTTTCTGTTTCAAAAACAGAAAAAGCTGTTTCTTTCTTGTGATTTTTCTTTCTTTTTTGCTATTTTATTTTTGTCTTTTTTTTATTATTATTATTTTCCATTTCGTACTTTTTAAACTTACAACAATCAACAAGAAATGACACTATTCAGGTGACATTGATGCATCTTGTGGTATGTTTATATGTATTTAGAAAAGGAAAAAAAAGTTGACAAATAGGAGAACTTTGGTTTTCTTATCAAAAGTGAGAAGAAATTTTTTAATTCAAAATATCTTCCTTAATTTTTATTTTTTTTCATAACTAAAATTTCAAGACACCATTTTCATTCCCTTCTATTAAAAACTCCAAGACAACAGTTTTAGTTAGTCAAAGAAAGGAATTTTTTACTTTTATATTTTATATAAAAAAATGTCATTTTAGTGTTTTTAACCAAGGCATAATAATCTTCATTTTAGTGTCTTTTGTCCCTCTAGTACATTTTGATGGAAGTGGTTAGTATGAAATTTATTTTAAAGTAAGTTGGTCAATTGACCAATAGAATACTGACACGCAGACAAAATTGTACGTGTGTCAATATTCTATTGGTCAATTAATCAACTTACCAAAAAAATAACTTCATGCTAACCGGATCCTATTTTGATGATCAGACTCAATAAACCTTTTTTTTTCTTTTTTTTTTGTGTTGATACAAATACTAGTTTAAGGAGTAGATAATATTAGGAAATAAACAAAAGCAAAGAACTTGTTGGGGGATATGGCTTTGGAAACCTCCGACTATGCAATCCAACTGTTAAGTATATAGAGTGTTTTTATCTATACCATGTTTATTTTTTATTTTTTTCCGAAAAATTTATGGTGCCCCCCGGATATTTGTCGATTTTCTTAGTGTTCTATCCGGACATCATAGAGTGTTGTGTTGTTTTTGTTTGAGAATTGATATTTTCACAAGCCTAGTAATTAATAGTAGGAAAGAATGTCATAATCAGGCCCCTCAAGGGTTTATCTCTGGGCCTAATTTCTAGGGATCTGGTCTAATTTGGAATAAATTCTCCTTCATATATAAATTCCATTTGTGCACAAACACATTTTAACGCCTTAGGAATAAGGATGTAAATGAATCTGGTCGAGATCGAGCTGAGTATTGAGTTGCTCATATTTAGTTCACAAAATTTATTGAGTATAAAATAAGGTTTGATTGAAACTCGTTTAGCTACCGAGTCAAACACAATCTCAAATCAAGTCCGAGCAGTTTGAACTTTTCAAACCAATATGATTACTCAATAGAAAATTGTAATTTGAAAAGATTTGAGTAATTTATCAAATTTTAAAATTTACTCATATTTAAATTACTTATATTTCGAGTCAAACTCAAATCAAACTTTTAATCGAACGAGTACCAAAGCATGCAACTGATGAAAGTAATTGCTAGTGGGCTGGATACTTCATATACTTGTGCCTTAAAATAAAATCCATACATAGTGGTCTTTATATTCTTAAAAATATTTTTATAATTGTATAATCAAACACTAATTTAATTTTGTTATAAAAATACAATTTATAATTATAAAATATAATAACTATTTCAGATTTTTTGGACTTAGTTCCGAAGGGCAAGGAGTTCCGAGTTGAAAATGAGTCAAAGTTTGTTTATACTACCAACCATAGACCATGACATTTGTTTAGTTTTGTTTAAAATAAATTTATCAAAATAAAATTTGAAAAGAGCAAGTATTGGAAAAAAATTATCAGAGTATTCATAACAATTTTTCTAATAAATTTTCTATCCCTAACTTTGAAAAATGCTTCAATAAATCGTTATTCAACAATTTCTTATCCTTATTTAACTCTCTATTTTAATATGATTTTACTCCTCAGGATGAGGGAATCAAAAATGTGTTCTCTATGTATACAAAATGACATTTCACACCCTCATTTAAGTGGACAACTCATCAATCATTATCCAACTCATCTTCATTTTCAAATTATAAAATTAATATTGAATTATTTAAAAAAAATTAATTTCAAATGTATTCAAATTTAAAATTGATATAAATTTATTTAATTCATGCCAATATAATTCTAAATATTATAAAAGTATTATTAATTATAAATTTTATTATTTTCAAAATTTAAATGAATCATATTAATTTTAACTTTAAAAATATCACAAAATAACTTTTTAAAAGTTAATATTAATCTTATGTACATTTGCAACTACAATATATTCAATACTCACTCCATAAATTACTTAAAATTTAAAATAAAATAAGAGTTATTTTACAGTGGAATATAATTGATAAATTATACTCTCTTTTATAAATTATAATATTATTATTAATTTTTATAAGTCAATTTGATGCACTCTCAAACTTAATAATTTTGCTAAGAATTGTAAAAATAATAAATTTTATTAGTAGTATTTTTTTTCTAAATAAGTTACATTATGTATTGATTAAATTTATATTTAAAAATATCACATACTTACTTCAAAAAAGATTAATGAATTAATATCAATTTTATAATTAAAAACAAGATGTCGTAGTATATTTCATCTATCATAAACTCTAACCATGAAGCTAATACAAAGGTCGAATAGTTACAACGGTCAAAACATATTTTGACGGTTGGAACTTTCAAATTTTAACTTTTAACTTTTAAATTTCATTATTTAAGAAATCAATATAAAGAACATGTTGGGTACATAGTGAAAAAATTGAATCTCTATCTTACAGAATGACCCAATAATATTACAGAGTAGAGATAGAGATAAAAAAAATATCGTGAATGCTCTTAGTGTTTTAGCCTAAACACTCCCTTAATCTAAGATTAAAAAGAGCACAAATTTTGTAAATTAATTTTTTATATTATAGTATATATGTTGTATTATTTTTATAAATATAGAAGTCTAGAAATGGAAAAAAAAAATCTCATTGACAATCTTCGAATAGTTATATTTATAACAGGGAACATGTATTTTTCATTGTAGTATAAACCATTTATTTAATGTTATTTGAAAAATAGTTTGTGTTGATTAATTTCACATCCAAAGTGAAAATGTGAAAACGATAAAATAGAACTATCAATTTTACCTTTCAATTATTTGATTAGACTTAAAATTTGTGTTTTAATCATTTTCCTCTTTGTTCTAAAATTAGAAATGTATTTTAATTTCTTGAAATAAATTTATTACATTTTATATTTAAAATTAATATGATTTTGTTCAAGTGATGAGAACAACAAATATAATATATATTAGTTTACATCTTGTTTTGACAAAAAAAAATAATAATAATTTTGTGTCGAGTTTAAATTTTAAAATATCCTGAATAGTCAAAAATATATATATATATATATATATATATATATATATATATATATATATATATTAAATTTTGAAATGAAATTAAAGAGAGATAGTGACATGCATAGCAGTAGCATAAATCCCCGAGATGCCATCGTTTGACTTAGACAAGAATGTCAATAAAGTGGATCCAGTTAGCATAAAATTTATTTTTTAGAATTGGTCAATAGAATGTTGACACACATAAAATCTCGTCTGCGTGTCAACATTCTATTGGTCAATTGACCAAATTATCTAAAAATAAACTTTATATTAATCACTTCTCAATAAAATGTATGTTAATAGCTAGTATAATGATGACCGAAAAAGATACTAAATAGGAACAGCCCAAGGGCCTGTGTGATAATATCAAAATTAACAAAAAGCAGAGAAAAATCTGATTTTCCTTTTCCCTTTTGCCTTTTTCCCTCTTCTTTTTTCTTACTTAGTTTGTTTATGTAGAGTGCGATGAGCAGAAACTGTCCAAAAGCTAAGATATTTTAGGTATTTTTACGTCCGCCCAATAATTAAAAAACAAAAAACGACGCACATAAATACTCTATTCAGTTGAATGTTTGATATATATATATATATATATATATATATATATATATATATATATATATATATATATGGTCCGTTATTATTTTTGTTATGAATTAAAAATGAACAAACACTATCATTAGCATTAAATACAAGAACTAACGGTCAAAATTAGAACTGAAATTCACGTTCACTACTATTAATAGCGGACGACTGATTACGTTACTACTAATAATAGCAGATGACGAGTATCATCCACTACTAATAATAACGGATGCCGCTGAAAATAATTGCGGATGTAAATTTTTCACTTCTAATCTCGACCATTAGTTCCTAACTTCCTATATTGAACAAAAGAATGATAGAGATGATATTTAATTATTTTTTATCTATATCAAGTACTTACTAGGGATTATTTTTATATATATATATATATATATATATATATATATATATATATATATATATTCCAAAGCTTTGAGGATAAAGCCATGGTGCCTTCCTCTTCTTTTTTTAAACCATTAGCAAAATGAATATATATTCTAAATCTGGTTATATTTTTAGTGAATCAAAACTTAATTCTTAAAAGTAATAAACTCTTATAATCATAATCACATTAGAAACATAAAAAAAAAACCAACGAACACCACCACAAGGTAACTTTTATTGGAAATGCTGAGCGTTTTTCCGACAAGAGAATCAATTAGTATAATTAAGCAAAGAAATCAAATTTCTGGAAACGTATAGAAAGTATGATGGCCAGGCTTGAACATCTCATGGAAGTTGAATAATAATGACTAATGCATTTCACATTTATTTATTCAAATATAAGCTGTAATTTTATATATCATTCATGCATGCATTAGGTAAATAAGTAATAATAACCCCATACAAATACATTCCAAGAAGAGTCATGTAAAGAACACAACCAATCCTAGATTTCAGAAAAAGATGTTACCGTCTTAAATCCATGATTCTCTGGAAGCTGTCCATTTCCTGGCCGGACAGATATGATCACCTCCAAACCTGAAACATATAGTATTAAAATTCAAATGTCATCAGTGCTGAAGGAAAATCCTATACACACCAAAAGCCATCTGTGTGCACTCTCTCAGAAACCAAGCCATAAGAATATACTAGTCCTTTAGGCAAAACCTTCATAGTAATTGGATCCGAACGGCCTTTAAAAATGAGTTTCCGAATTCTTTGTTTTTTTTTTGGGAAACAGTACACTGGATAACCTATCAAAAGTGAGCTGGGTTTTACCTGCTGCCTTTGCAGCTACACCTTCTTGATAGACGTCAGTAATAAACAAAATCTCTGATGGCTTATGCACACCAAGAGTCTCTGAAATTTCAATATAACTTCTTGTTTCTTTCTTGTTCCTAAGCAAAAATAGAAGAATAGGATGGTTTTTTTAGTGAAAAACCGAGTCGATATAACTTCTTGTTTCTTTCTTATTGAAATTATTATGGAAATTCAAAATATTACCCCACTGTGGTATCAAAATATCCACACAAGTAATTTCTCAAGTCACCATAATTTGTGTAGCCAAACAAAAGCCTCTGCGCCAATCTGCTACCGCTGGAATATATGTATACCTGAGGAGGAGAGAAAATATAAAGTTACTCAACACTTGAAACAATTCTATTTCAGAGATAATGAACTGCAACTAACACAAGACTATATATACTCAAAAATAAATATCCTAAAAATGCTAAACATATGCCCCGGGTACACAAAAATGAATATATGCAGTATCCCTTGGGCATTGCGCCAACCCCAAATGTAGTAACTGGGGAAGCAAGTATCTAGGCCCCTGTGGTCAGCTTACTATGTTACTTATGATGACCAAAAATGATATATATATATATAGGGCAAAGGTGAAAAAATGCTCCTGACATTTACCCCAAAGTCCCACTTCCACTCTGAACATTTTTTTTTCTTTCAAAAGTATACTTGACATTATAAAACGTAGTTCAAATATACCCTTCCCGTTAAAAAAATGCCAGCTAGACAAACAAATGTTAATTTATTTTTGATGTTGCCGACACGTGTAAAAAATAAAAGTTAATAAAAAAAAATCTTTGTTCTTTGTTCTTCCTCTTTTCTCTCTCTAAATCTCCTTTCTCTATTTTTTTCATCTGCGCCATAAGAAACCTCTATGATAAAAAAAACCCCAAATCAAAACCCCACCAATTAAGATCTGTATACAAATCAAAGCCACATCAGCCTTTCTCCGCTTACTCCTCATCAGATTTGAACCTGAATTGATGAAGAAATTGGCTAAAAATTACCTCCGCGATACGAAGTTCACTATCATACGTTTGAGGTGAGATTTGATCATTATTTTGAGCTTTTTGTTAATGATTTTGGTCTAATTCTACTCGAAATTTGTTGAGGAACAAAGCCCAGTCATTTGCAAGCTCTAATCGAATGATCTGATTGGATTTGAAGCAAGATTTTAGGTTTATTTTTAGTTTCACGACTTAGCAAAATTTCTGAATTTTGGGGTTGATTTTGACATGATTTGATGAGGTTTGAGCTCCTAATCTTTTTGAAATTTCTGTTTGGTTCTCTTTCCAAACTTAATTTTAATCGGTTGATGTCATTTTGTGTGTGGGGGAGATGAAGATTATGCAAATTGCTTTGTTTTTTGCATTTCTCTGTTTTTTGGGAATGGAGGGAGTATAATTCTATGAGGCTGTGATTGTAACACCCCGAACCTGATACAAGCCACAAGTTCAAAGGCCAACAAGGCAACAATATCAATAACACGCAGCCCAAACAAAACAACTCAACAATAATCTTAGTTTAAAACCCAACAATAAATATATTTTAATTCAATCCAAATGAAATACCAATAAATACCACATTCAAATAACGGAGACGCAACTCTTCAAAATTAAGATTTTTATCAAAATTCATTAACAAAAGAAAAAATATCTAAAACTAAACTCCAGCTATTCCAAGCGCATCAAATAAATGCTCAGCTTTCAACGATGAGACCTGTAAAAATCTGTGAGGGGGAGTGGTGAAGCCCAACAAATTATGATCCTCACTATTTAGGTGGATCAAATATCATTTGCAAAAATACTTTTTCGAAAGCGCGTAAGTTGGAGGATGGGTTAGTGTTACGAGCCGACATAAGACCTGGTGCGGCGTCTTTGAGCTGCCCACATATGATGCGGTGTTCAATAAAGCGTTAGTGATCGAGAAGGGCTTAGCAGAAATGGAGAAAGGAAAGAACAATAAGAGAGAAAAGCTATCCGGGGGAGAGTCGAGCCATGGAGGACCTACAAAGAAGTCGAATATGCAAACCACTAAATTTAGAGGAAATCAAGGAAACCAATGGAATCAAGAGAACAAGCTGAGGTGTACGAGGTGTGGTAGGAACCACCCAAACAAGGAATGCCGTTGGAATACGGGAGCATGTTTTCATTGTGGAGATTTCGGCCATAGGACTGCGCAATGCCCCAAGAACCCTCCACCAAAAAGAGATGGGAAAGAAGAGGAAATAACCTTGGCAAGTCTGAGGCCAACTCGAGGACCTGTGTTTCAGCTTTCAGGCAACCAAAATTAAGGTATAAAACTCTTTTGTCAATTGTGCTAATTAGTTAAATAATAAATTTTTCTTCATCATGTGATATTTATGTTTTCTTTAGAATTGTGATTTGGGAATTTGGAGGACCAAATTCTTTTAAGGTGGGTAGAATGAATGTAACAATCGGGTTTTCTATAATAATAATAATTAAATAGTAAGATAATAACTGACATCTGTTAACTAAATCCTACATTTAAGGATTTGTGTTATATTTTAAAAACAAAGGGATAACTATAGTTTTAAATTTGAATTAACATCTATCTGTTCTCATCTTTTAAAACGCTGGGATTGGGATAATATTAATGAGGGTTTGAGAAAGAAATATCAGACGAGAGAAAAGAACGTAAAAACTTATTTGGCTTTAGAACTACTGCAGAACAGGGAAGAAAGGAAGAAAAATCAAAAAGGTAAAACTTAAACCCTTATTTTCAAATTATGAGATAATATTTGTATTATATATGAAAATTTTAGATTTTTAAAGCCAATATCCTGAAAATGGTGTTATGTATGTGGTTTTTGTGAAAATAAATGATATATATATATATATATATATATATATATATATATATATATATAATTATTTCAGTATAGATGTGCGAAAATTTTAGCCAGGGTAGACTTGTAGAGTTTGTAATTTCATTGACGTGTGTTAGTATAATTGTATAATTACATATTAACTATCGTGCCTGCAGGTGTATATATATGTGTGTGGGTAAAGAATCTTTTTATCTTTAGATGTGTATATATATATATATATATATATATATATATATATTATGATGTTAGTAGAAATTTCGAGTTCTGTGTATATAAATGATTAGTATACATTCTTGATCATGGTTATTGTTTGTAATTATATGTGTAGGTATTGGTATCTTGCATGAAATTATTATGCAAGTATATTTATAACTATAAAATGAATTCTAAACTAATAACAAAAAATATTTGTTCTAATTTTAAAGTTATAGTTTCAATATTTAAGTTATTATAATTTCAGAAGATTATTATAATTTTAGATATATTAATTAAATACAAATTGAATTAAAAATAAATAAATATTAAATATTAGTGTGTGTAAGATATAAAAGGTGTACGCCTTAGTAAGTCCTAAATTTAATATTAAATATTGAATTCATTTTATAGTTATAAATATACTTGCATAATAATTTCATGCAAGACACCAATACCTACACATAATTACAAACTATAACCATGATCTAGAATGTATACTAATCATTTATATACAAAGAACTCCAAACTTCTACAAACATCTATATATATATATATATATATATATATATATATCACTATTCTAAAAATTCCCGCCTAGGTGCTAGGCTCCCCAGGCGCCTCACCTAGGCCCAAGGTGGACAAAAAATTCCTCCAGAAATTAGGCATTTTTTTTATTTTAACAACTAACCAAACCAAATCTTAATATATTTATTTTTCTAATGATTTACCATATTCATAATACAGGTTGTAGCATATCAAATCACAACAAGAAGTGAACAATATCAAATCAAAATGGATAATTTTATTATAGTTGTAATTTTTTGAACTTGTATATATCAATTTCAAATTATATAAATGATGATACATTTGTAATATTTAGTTTAATTCAATATAATTCTTAAATTTATGTTTAGTTTCTTAAGTTTTAATATTGAATTAAATTCTTGAAATTTTAAATTTTATTATTTAATAGCAATCTTATTTATAAATAAAACTAATACATTAAAAATATGTTTGAAAACAATTGCATGTTTGTGTTTGAACTTTGACATTAGCAATATGGATATGTGTTTGAACTTTAAGAAAAGACCTTTAGTATAGATTGTTTTGCTTTAAATTATTATTTTGTTTGGATAAATGTAAAATAAAATATTAAAATTAGTTTTAAATAAAAAATTCCGCCTAGGCCCCGTAGGCGCTAGGCCCCCCTCGACCGCCCGCCTCCCACCTAGCGCTTTTTAGAACATATATATATATATATATATATATATATATATATATTCACACATCTAAAGATAAAAGATTCCTTACCCACACACATATATATACACCTACAAGCACGATAGTCAATATGTAATTATACAATTATACTAACACACGTCAATGAAATTACAAACTCTGCAAGTCTACTCTGACTAAAATTTTCGCACCCCTATACCGAAATAATTATATTATATATATATATATATATATATATATATATATGCGATTAAAAAAATATCATTTATTTTCACAAAAACCATATACATAACACCATTTTCAGATCTTGGCTTTAAAAATCTAAAATTTTCATATATAATACAAATATTATCTCATAATTGAAAAGAAGGGTTTAAGTTTTACCTTTTTGAATTTTCTTCCTTCTTCTCTGTTCTGCAATAGTCCCAAAGCCAAATAAATGTTTACGTTCTTCTCTCTCTAGTTTGATATTTCTTTCTCAAACCCTCATTAATATCATCCCAATCCCAGCGTTTTAAAAGATGAGAACATATAAATGTTAATTCAAATTTAAAAATTATAGGAATCCCTTTGTTTTTAAAATATAACACAAATCCTTAAATGTAGGATTTAGTTAACAGATGACAATTATTATTATTATTATAGAAAACCAGATTGTTACAATGATGATGAATGGTATGAGCTTATTGTCCAATTATTCTTCATTTTTTATCACCTGAAGTTGGAATTAACAGTAAAGTGCAGTGCGATTCAGATGTTAAATTCACATTACTCTGTCAGATACAAATTGATGATATTCACAAGCTAAAAGGTTTTCTTCATAGTTTCTTACTCACAAATATGTTTACAAGGTGCCGAAGATGAACTAAAGCATGTTGTGGGGATTGTTCAGCCAGTAAGTGTGGCATTCCAGGTGATCAAGGGCTTCAAATTATCCAATAGATGGAGTTTACACCAGTGACAGTTGTGGCAACACTCCCATGGTAAGTGAATATGAAAGACCCAAATGAAAATTGAGTAATAAATATTAAAATACTTTGTGTAGATAAGTTCAATATAATGAGTTAATGGTATGTGATGAGATCTGTAACTCTCGTATGCAACTGGGGGTTGCGATTAACGGAGGAGAAAGAGAATGGAGGAAGGAGATGAGAGAAAAAAAAAAAAAGGAAGAAGAATTTTTTTTTATTAACTTTTATTTTTGACACGTGTCAGACACATCAAAAATAAATTAACATCTGTTTGTATAACTGGCATTTTTTTAACGGGAAGGGTATATTTGAGCTATGTTTTATAACGTTAAGCGTACTTTTGGAGGAAAAAAAAGTTCAGGGTAGAAGTGGTACTTCGAAAAAAACATAAGAGGTATTTTTGGACCTTTGCCCTATATATATATATATATATATATATATATATATATATATATATATATAGCCAATTGAATTCAAAATGTATGACAGTCCAACAAAATTAAAGGTGTGGCTTCCAATTTTAGTTTTTGGGGAATGGATACATCTGAAGTTCTGAACAATAATAATTTTCTATTGTTGACCAGTTAAAAAAGACATCATGTGAACAATAGTAATTTGGCAAAAAGTGGTAACCGAAGTAGGGAAAGGGAGGACAAAATTAACCTGAAATAGAAAATTAAAACGAAAAGTGGGTATTTTGAGGGACAGGTTCTACTTACTTTGCCAAGAAAAAGTCCATCCATAATCCATGTACCTTTTCTTTCAATATACAATTCTGAGCTAATTACAAAATAAAAAACAAAAGCCAATTAAAATGTGAAACTAACCTTGATGCCCAAAGCATGCCACTTCTCAAGAGCTTCAGGTACATCATCAAAAACTACGCCTTCTATTTCACTTTGCTGAAATCCAGTTCGCCATATATGACCCTGTGTGCTTAGATGTTAGTCAGATTCTAAGGATTCCGAGGGAAAGAATAATGTGTGTATAACATGCATTTTGCTTACTTGTAATTGTTTCAAGGCAGTAATTTTCCTGTCAGCTTTTATCATTGCTTCCACATTAGCTACCAAAGCTGCAATCACCTCCTCTTTCCCTGCGTCATTAGAGGGAATAGGCACAGCACCTATTATTCCTTGCTTCAGATCATCCTCTACCTGGAAGTAGAACATTAAAATATTATTCCGTTCCATATGCTAGTTTGAAAGAGAAAGCAAGAACTTCAGATAACACATAAAATTGGAACCTATACTGCACTACGAACCATTAACTCAACTCAACAATGCCTTTATCCCAAACAAGTTGGGGAAGGCTGAAAATGAATCACAGGTGTAAACGTAAAGCAGAAAGGCAAGAGAAAAGGAAAAACAAAAAACAAAAAAAGAAAAATAAATAAAAGAAAGAGAAGATAGAATAAAATAATGCAACTAAAAGATAATAAGTAAAAGATTGTAAATAGAATAAAAACACAACCGCAAATAAAAATTTAAAAAATACGCATATATAGATGAAATGATGCTAAAAAGAAACAAAGATGAAAACTTGGGACAAGAGAGAGGGATTAAAAAAAAGATGGTACAAACGTAAAAACTAAAATAATGAGTTAGAAAATAATACTCAACATCACCTTTTATCCAAAACTAGACAATGCACATGTTATACTCATCAATGGCTTTCAAATCCCATCTTATGCATATGACACTCAGCTCCATATAGCATTGCTAACCACATCAGTATAAAACTTCCTTTCAACTTTGATGGGATTTTACAATTAACAACCCTGATGCACCACGCTACTTCAATGTTCAACCATCCATCTCTAATCTTGTGGCTAGCATCTCCCCCAACTCACAACGAACCATTAGTGTTGTTTATTTTTGTTTAGAGAAATTCTCAACTATTGCTTGTGAGATGAACAGCCATACCAATTCCAGTAATGAAAAATCATAAGATGATGACAAAATTTTAAATAAACTAGTGAATACATGAGAGAGAGAGGGGGGGATGGGGAGGAAGAGAGATGATACTTTGAAGATGAACCACCGTAAAGTGCACGTATTGGATGTAAAGTTCAAAGATATTATGTCTAACGCAATTTTCAGTTGTACAAAGACGATGCACCATGCATTTCAAAATAAACCAAGAAGACTAGAATGTAAAGTTATCCAGTTTTTGTTCACCATTATAAAGGAATGTCTGGAAGTTCTGAATTAATGTAACTAGTTATTCAAAAGAGATGTCATGTGAACTGCCTAACATGCTCTCACCTACGGACAAAGACACTCCCTGCTAATATTTGCTTGCTGAATTATAGACATTAGGACAAATTGAGAAAGAAACAGATGTAGAAACACAAAACAACTTCTGAAACGAAGGGGAGAAAATAAGAACAAGGGCAAAGCAGCCTATAGTAGCCTGCCTATCGATAAATAGAAGTTTGCTTCGAAGTTCAAAAAATAAACTACAATCTAGGGTAAAATACATGAATAACAAAGAAAACAATCACCCATCTCTTTTACTAAATGGTGGAATTATATGAAGATAAACTCTCTAGATCCAGTGGTATAATTCAAAAATTGTAAGAAGAAAAAGACTCACTTGAGAGCGTAACAACTTGATATCATCTTGAGTTTCTGCAGTATCGTATGTTGCATCTAGATGCCTTCCCACATTTTCACGGGCATATGGAAAGAGAATATCAGTAACAAATGATATAGGAGTAGTAGTCCCTTCAATGTCAAGAACAATGCAACGCTGCCACACATTGTAATAAATAACTAGATGAATCAAAATCGCAATAGTGAAGCTCACATAAGATTTATAGTAGAATGGGAGAATACTTCAACAACTTACATGTGAAGGCTCAAATTCATTATTTGAGATAACAGTCCTGGCCTTGACAGACATACTCGCATTATAGTCACCTTTTAATACTCCTTTGAAACTATGGATTGGGCCATGATTAGGAGTTGAGCAGTCCAGACCAAACTGATGAAGTTTGATAGCAGCATCAAAGAGATAATGATAACATTCAGCCTGAAAAACAGTATACTGTCAGCTGGAGCACATCAAGATAAACTTAATTCCTTAAAGTTGCATCAGTATAAAGAAAACAGATGAGTAAAAGAAAATACCTGCAGATTATGCGTCCGTAATTTATACACTTATTCAACATAAATAATTATTGTAACCATGATACACATTGTTAGAAACCTATATTCATTATTCAACAGGTTAAGTTTTTACTTTTTAGAGAAATTGTTAAGGTTTAGGAAAAATCATCTACTTTGTACTTTTTTTGTGGTAAGTTTCCAGTTTGTACTTGGTTCTTTGTTGGTGGAGTTTGCACTGTGTTTACTTTGTGCATAATGAAGCTCCTTATTGTATCTCCGCACATGCAACTGGTAATTGAATGTGACAGAAACTGTTAAAGCATGATAAACATATTAGGTCCCTTCTATAGCAACTTAAACTCTTAAAGCGATTGGTAATTTAAAATTATATTATAAGGTATTTGCACGTTTTCACTAGGCTATGTCAAAATTGTCCACAACAGACGGTAGTAGAGTATGAGAACAAACTCAGAATCAATTAATCAAGCTCATCAAGACCATGATCCTTATTGGTCAGGGAAAATACAAGAAGGGCCTAATGGGGTTTGTAGACCCCACCAGTTTTTTCAAAATAATTTAGTATAGGGTTGCAAGCATAGTTGTCACGACGCCAAGGTGGGACGCGACAGTAGTTGACCGCCAATACGCCTAGGCGATAAGGCGCCCGCCATGGCGTCCGTATGGCGACAAGTCGTTAACAATGTGCAATTTATATATTATTTGTTTTATTTCAAAAGTATATTACACAATAAAAATTTATATACTCTAAAACCCAAAACATAATAATTAACAGTCTATACTCTGTTTCTAGTCATAGCTCAAACAAAGTCATCAACTATGAAGTCATTTTCGTCTCCCACACGAGCATTTCTCTCATTAAAAGGAGTAGGGTCATAAGTTAGGTTAGGGTCATGGGTTGAGTCACTTGAGTAATTGAAAAAGTCCATGGGGTTTGATGAGTCACGGTAAAAAATGACTTAATCACTTGACTTGGGCCTGCTACCAATGCGTGAGCCTTGACGTCTCGGCGTTGCCTTACCCTTCTCCAACGCCAGAACGCCTAGTCGTCACCAGAGCCGGTCCTGAGTTTTGTAAGGCTCAGGGCAAAAAATTTCAAGTGTGCCCCTTTATACAAATTAAACAAAAAAATAAATAAATTATCAACTAATTAATTTTATTAAAATTATAAGAATTTACAAAAGATAAGTAAGAACACTTTGGGGCCTCATTAAAAAACTTGTTTGGAAAAAATCTAATGGGACAAAACCCCAAACGAAGGAAAAAGAATACCCCGAATTGTAAATATTGCATTAAAAATGAAGAACAAGAATCTCAGCCAAATTTTCTGTTGAATCAAATAATAAATAAGAAAAAGTTAACAAAAATATATATTACAATTTACAAAATTTATATATCTAGATTCTATATGTATCTTAAAAAAAATTACCTTAAAAAAAAAGCACTGGTCTAGCTGGTGGATGATTTATTTCCCAACTTTGTTAGAGAAGAGGAGAATCATCGGAAAAAAATTGCTTGCGTTGCGTTATGAACTGAGAGGGTCGAAGGGTTTTTCCTTCTTTTTGTGACTAAGAGTCTATTTTGATTCTCCATATTTATTGATTTGTTTTATATTATATTTTATAATTAATTTTTTATTTTTTGATACACAAATATACATAATTTTTTTTTAAAATTTGGGCCCTGGGCTATAGCCCTGGCTCTGGTCCGGCTCTGGTCGTCGCCTAAACGACGCCATGTCATCGCCTAGACGACACCATGACAACTATGGTTGCAAGTGAAACTCTTTTAAACTAGAAGTGTCAAAGTGAACTAATTTTAGTTAAAGAGTTAAATTTCAATATTTTTCAGTTCAAATAACCCGTGAATTTGAAAATTATGCTCAAGTTCTTCAATTTGATTTTTAGACACATGCTACCCTCTTTAGTAGTTGCAAAAAGGAACAAAGTAAAAACGGAGACATGATAACAAAATCGAGCTTCTAGATTTTATTTTTCTTGTTTACCTTTTCTCTTGTGTGTGAAGTATCATTTAAGTAGGCCTTTTCTTTCCTGGTAGGACTCCTTTGTGATAAGTTAAGGTGACGTCAAGACATCAAACACTAAGCCCCTCGCGCTGGCGACTATGCAATCTGTGAGCTCAGAAACCCAATTCACCTTTATCATTCTGGTGTTTGTTATTTCTTAAGCTGTGTCACATTTGTTGAACAAAAAACCCTTCACTAGCTCCTAATTTCAAAAATAGTAAATACACTGGAGTAATTTCATGGAAGTGTTTTATCTACATTGTCTGCATCTATAATTTGTATGTGCATTTTGAAATAGAAAAGATGAAAATCAGTATATCTTGGTCTTTTTGTTGCCGAATTTATTGACATTCAACTAACTTAAATTAATTGTGGCTAGATCAAATCAACATATCTACGTCTAGCTCTATCTCAAAAACGCAACCACAGTAAAGGAGAAATTGAGTTGAGGCCTTACTAAATTTCAAAAGTTTGCAAGAACAGAATATTTAACAAACATCAATCCTTTCTTCAGAATTATTACATCATATTCCCTGGAATTTCCAAAAAAGAAGTCCAATTTTGACTTTAAAATTGAAATGAATTCATTTAATTTTAGTCGATACAATCTTGATTATTGTAAACTAATTTAAAAAGTACTGATAATAATAAAAAATTATTGTTTACAAAAGTTAAGTGAATTCACATCAGTATTAAATTTTAGGATTTTGTGAATTGAATTTTAAAGTCAAGTGATACTCTTTCTTTGTAATGGAGATAGTATTTGAAATTTATGATCGCAACCTAGTTATTCCTTGCAAACAAAAGAATGATCAGCAAACATGTTTAACTGATTAAATATAAGAAAATCTTTCTGTAGCAACAAAAACCTGAGTTTTGGCACTTATCCAAGAATCCCCCCATATATATATGCCATGGTTCCGGACCAGCACAGCTGTTGTTTTTGGGTAAGCTTCAATCTATAAAAGGAGGGAAAGTTAAATCAGTCTGAAGTTATGCTTTATACTTAAAATATAAGATCAAATCAACCGAAGAGCAGGCATGATTGGTTTTAAGTTCACATGAAACAAACGCAGAATGCTGAAGTTCCAAACCCAATGATGACAATTGGATGCATTTTATAAAAGTATTCCCGTAGAAAGTTAAAGTCTCAGATCATGGCAGTAGTGTCTGGGACTGGAAATTAGAAAAATAATAAACTGATCATGAGCTTTAAAATATATTTATTCTCAAGTTATTGACTATAAATCAAAAGAGCTTCTTTCTCATGATTATTAACAACTCAACCTTAATCAAGTAGTTCTGTTCAAATTATTTCAAATTTTCAACACACAACACATTGCAATTAGGATGCTAAATTAAGGAAATCAATAGTCAATTTAAAGTACCATTATAGATATATTAATCCTCACTAATTAATTAGCTTCTCTGCGTATATGCTTTAACCATGTGATCATTTAATTTTCAAGTTTCAACGCAATTTTGTGCTTCCTATAATCTCTTTAAGAAATAGGTATAATAGCATCTTATGCACCAAAATTAGTGATGCACATAATTGTCCTGGCAATCTACTTCAACATAACAGCAAAAAGAATTATCCTCTATCAGCATGCATATCAATGAAACCAAAATTTGAAAAGATGTATAAAAGAACATACAGCTGCAGCAAGAGATTCTGTAAGCTCCCGCTCCTGAGCAGTGTTTTCAATTATTGGAACCACAAGCTCGTCATAGTAACCATGCCCTTGAATGCCTTTTATCATTTCCATATGAGTGATCTGCAAAAAATGACAATAATTGAGATGAAGAAAAAAATAGAAATTCTGGGAAAAAAGAAAAAGAAAAGGAGGCAGAGACATTTTCAACAACTTAATAGACCTATCTGTTGATAATTTCTTCAGAGTTGTTAAGGTACTCCCAGATCACCTTTTCAGAAACTCTTACTCAAAAAAGGATATCGATATCTCAAGAGCTCAAATCAAGCTAATAAAAGTGTAGACTACAAAAAACATAGTAGTTATCAAAAAAGTTCAATGACCTAAATGCAAAACATTATCAACATAATATTTCATGGGGATCAAATCTGATGTCTTTCTAAGTCAACAGAAACTCATGAAAATTAATTTATCACCGATTGTTCATCTTTGGTTAGATTTCTATAATTACATGTTAATGTTTCACCGATCATTCATCTTTGGTTAGAGTACTATCACTACATGTTACTATTTCTTTTTCTTTTTCCTTTCTTGGCTATAACTTTGTTTAAAGTATTCCCTACCTTATAAGTCACATTTGGTATTGCTTAACTAATTTTGAGATTGAGAAGATTATTTTTCTTTAAATTTAAAGTCTAAGAAAAATGTCAAATGCAGTTGCTTTTGTCCATTCAATTTTATATTCACCCTGGAGCCTCAAAATTTGATTACTAAATTGGGACATGGTAAAGTTAGATGTCTCAAATTAAAACGAGAAGGCATAATGATTGCCCATAAAACATAACATGGTAATAAATTGTGTTTTGGTACGAACATTCCAAACCATGAGGTGCACTTTCATTCCGAACTCATTTAACCCTAGTACTCATACTCTAGTGATATACTCCTACAATTTTTATTTCATACATGTCCTTGTACAATTTTTTTATGTTACCAATGTAATTTTTAGTTTGTGTGAGAGGTAATGACGTGGATTAAAAAAACAAAAACAAAATCCATGTTGCACTTTTAAGGTGGTCAACGTGGAAAATGAAGGGTATTTAGGTCTTTTAACTAGTTCCTTCTTAGACCTTTCTTCTTCCCAATGTTTATAAGTCAACAAAATCTATTGGGTTAATTTGAGTCGAGAGATGAAACTGTCTATCAAGAAAAATGGGACTCGAATCTGTTGGGGAATGAAATTGATGAATGATGAAGCAATCAAGATCTATGTTACACGGACTCGGATGGAGTATCCGGTTGGACACAATATTTTGAAGAGTGACATCGGTGCTCCTCAATTTTGTCAATTTTTTACATGAAGTGTCTCATAACAATATCCTTGTCCAAGTGTGGTCGTATCGTACACGGGCACTTAAGGGTAAAGTGAAGAATCCATGTCACATAGATCAAGATTGATTTTTTCTAAAAGATTTTTTGAAAATGATTTGGGTGAAGTTCCAAAAACCTATTATGTTTGCCAGTTTGTGTTCTTTTTTTGTTTCATTAGTTTCTTCATATTGTCATTGAAAACATATGGGTATTAGATCCACACCTAATTATATTATATTATGTTGCTTTGCAAGAAAGTAATTTTTTTGTGGCAAGAAACCTTTTCTTTAGAAATATCTTTGTATTTGCTTATTGCATTTGCAAAGGTTTGGGTGTTTTAGATATGAAAGAATCTAAGTTGACTGTTTTTGAAAATACTTACCAAAATTCGCTATTAATTGACGTTAGTCTTTATGAGGTGAAAAGTTGAGCGTGAAATTATATAAAAACAAGCGTACTGGAGTGGAAATTATGTGCCAAACAGAGGGTGAAAGGGATATTATAGGCATTTGGGTCTTCAAAGAAAGAAATACCCGAAAACGTGGTATGTCAATTATCCCTACAAGATTGCAATCTAAGACCAGGAATGACAAACTTATTTTCAATAAAGAAGGTCTGGGTTTGAACGCCAATGGATTCGTTTCGAATGAAGGAAAATAAGGTTTGGATTTGAATGAAAAAGATGTTACAAATGAATGAAGAAAAGAAGCCTTGGTTTAGTTCTTGCCCTACAAGAAGGGCTCACCGGAAAATCCGACACTCATAAAAATGTGACGCGAGTTCAGGATTCTTGGATTTGGAACAACGCCTTGGGGCAAGAAATACCTCTGAAGTCTGGAACTTGCACCACCAGGGCTCACCAGAAAATTAGGTGATAGGAAAGATGTGACGGTGATAGCCGATTAAACTAGGTTCTAAATTAGCCAAATTGATTTTGTCGACTTGTACTCGTTGGGAAGGAGAAAGGGTTAAGAAGGAGACTGTTAAAATACCTAAATACACTACATTTTCCACATTGATTAGGTGAAAAAACCCACATAGATTTTGTCTTTGATTTTTAACCCACGTTATTAACTCTCACACTAAGGACTAAATTATTCATATAGAAAATTGTACAAGGACAATTATTAAAATTTGTTTAAGGACTAAACTGAAACTAGAGTACGAGTACAAGGGCTAAATGGGTTGTATTACCCATTCTGAAACATCAAAAGTGGCTATCTAAAACTTTTTTCTCCTATTTACTTAAAACTTATATTAATTATAACTTCGCTTCATGACTTAAAAATTAGGAACATCCTCTTACCTAGCCCTTGGGTCATACAACCAATGGCTAGGATCAAATCATGATCCACTATCTAGAATCATGCTCTAAAATATCTAGGATATTATAAAGTATATTAATTGCATGAGTACTCTATTAGAAACCCTACTATGTAACATAATATTCTAGGATATCACCTAATGTAGCCAAATGAGTCCCTTTTGAGTGTCAAGTAAGCAATGACATAGCTTAATTTCACTAAAAATGCATTTGTTGTAACACTATGCTTAGAACTAACTCATCGAATTTTTAACTATATTTTATATAACTTTTTTTAGAAACCTATTTCCAGCTTATCACGTTCCAAATAAACGTTTTTCATACCAACTAAGCGATTCAAAAAAACCTACCCCTACCATATTTTGTATCCCGAAAAGTGATTTTGTTTTCAATTTTGTTCCACAAACCGAATCTAACCAAGATCTGAGTAGCATTGGTAATGTTCAAGTTTAAAACTTTCAACGCATTGGTCGTATGGAGGGCGAGGCCACTCCATGTTCTGTGCCCCACAAATAATAGTAATAATAAACAGCAGGTAGGTACATTTTCCTAGGTGGAAATTGAGAAATACAAGAACTAGTGATTGTAAGGAAAATGGATTAATGAGACTGATCTCAACCTTTTCGCTGCAACTAGAGAAGCCATAGTTCATAAAACTTACACGAAACTCTTTTGCTAAAGGATTGATCATAGTTGCGATACAGGATTCCATTCCATGACTGTGGATAACAGCACCAGCATTACGCATCTCATATGCCTGGAAAATAAGGGTAAACAAGATTATTGTAACTTTAAAAAAAGCTACAAATTTTGAAAGAAAAATAAATCACTTGTCCAAGATGTACATTTATTCCGAATATTTGAAATAATAGATCACAGCAGTTCACTAAAGGTTCTAAGTTCCAACCATTACCACATGAGGTTAGAACAATGTCTTCAACATATCAAGTCTACTATAAAATTGAGACAGAAGGGATATAGACAGGCTAACAAATTATTCAAGGTTATCATATCAAGGATTGTGTTGCAGAGGTAGCAAATTGCACTCAGATGTATTGGATATAGTTATTGAAACATACTTGAAGTGGCTTTGCTATTTTGCCAACAATATCTGGAAAGAAAAAAAAAAGGGAACTTGAGAGAGCAAATAACACCTAGGATACTCTTCCAGATCAAACAAGGAAAGAAAATTCAGAAGCTAACAAAAAGAACGGATTTTGATAATTATGCTCCTTTCATTAAGCTTTTTATCTTTCTACACACCCCCAACGCTTTCCCCTTCTTGCACTCTAATAGATGATGCACCTACAAGCTTATTGTACATATAGCTCTAACCCTTTACTCTTTAAAATCAGTGAACGGTCTTTAAAATCAGTGAACTATTGAACCTGGAAACAAATCATCTTTTACGCTATCTAGTATATTTGAAAGCAGCCAAACACTGCAGAATGAGCCCAACTTCCCATTAGGATTAAGTAGCATTCAGAAAACTTGGATTCGACAAAAAATAAACAAATGAATAGAGAATAACTGGATTGTTTACACAATCAAAAACTCAACTCAGTAACACTTTCTGTCCCGAATTAGTTGGGTGTCTAGACAATCAACAGAATACCGAAATTTAAGCTGATTAATTTCAAATTTGCAGGATTTATTCAGGATTAAATAATAACAGGGGTGGAAGTGTTGAACTTGACCACGTATTAGTATATTACATTGGATAAATTCACAACAATTTAAATCTTAAGAAACAGTTACAACTAACAATTTTCTTAACGGATAATACTAGTAAAACAAACTATACCTTCATGAATAGAGGAGCACAATCAGAACATTTAGGAGGCTTGTGGGGGTATGGCTTGGGCAAAGGCGAAAATAGAACTGAACCACTTGGAGATAGCACATACATATCCTCTGGAACCATTCTTTCCTTTTGCACACCTACCCAAAATCCATCACTTCACTACACTACATATATGTATAGAGATATGTAGATATATAGATATGTAGATAGAGAAAAGAAAGGGAAATGGAAATACCAGATGGGGACATGAGGATGAGTTGTTGGGGTTTGGGGATCGAGTCATCATGGACTTTAATGGTGATACTTCCACCGGTACCAGATACCCATCCGAGGGTATAAAATTGACGGCACACCTCCGTTATCAAGTTCTTAGTTTCCCTCACTTGATTGCTCTCCAAATATGCTTGTGATGTTGCAGCCATTTTTACGCCGTTTATGGAAGCTGCTGCAACTGCCGAAGCTGCCGCCATTGCTGTAGCAGCTCAGAGAGAAATTGAGGCCGCGGTTAGGCAGGGACAGTCCACGGAGGATGATGATATACTGTTTTTATTTTTCATTTTTTTTTGGGTTAAATGAGCATTGATTACATTTCCAGCCGGTGACTGAAAAACAAAGTTGATTTTCACACGTGGCGATAGTTGTCCTACCGTGTTTTAAAAACTATTAATACAAATGAAAGAATTTATTGGGACAATGAGAGAATGTAAGGGTAATATAGGAAAGTAAATAATTTATTCTACTCGAAAGTTATAAACGACAAACTTTTTGAAACAAATTTTTTCTTCTAAAACGACAATCTTTTAGGAACGGAGGGAGGAATACAAACCCACACGTTGCGATCGGATTATTTATTTTGTTAATAATAAATTTATACGTACAATTAATAAATTAAAATATAATAAGAAGATAGTAGATTGTTGTGCGATGGTCAAATTTTGATAGCATATGTTACATAGAGTTGAATAAAAGTTTTGTGCACATATATATATATATATATATATATATATATATATATATATATATATATATCTAATTATATAATTAAAAATAATACTATTATCACACACAAAAAGTCACATAATGCTCACACACACATGTATATTGTGGGCCCCATGTGATGCTCCCAAAATAGGCATACATCACCCATCTTGAGTCGTCAAATACATGGTATAAAATTCAAATACAACTTAATAATACAACTGTAGTGTAAAATACGACAAAAAATAAACTGAGAGTTTTAAAACGAATATTGTCTTCTAGACAGTATTCAACTCAAACGGTATTCTCAATACAATTATTATCACACTATTTCATAGAATAGTGAGGACTACTAATGCTATCATCTGGACCGTCACTCCGTTCCCCGACTAGTCTCAGGTACGTTCTCATTTTCTGAAGAGGACAATGAAAGCAAAAGGGTTAGCTCAACTAGCCCAGTAAAAAATGTTATGACTAAAATAATGCAGAATAATTTATCGTTAGCATTTAACAGTGTTAAATTGATAAAATATAACAAACATCAAGTTTAACTGCAGTGGAATAAGCAATCCATTAGAAAAGTCAAGTAGATAATAAAATCTACTATCTTCTATGATTTAAAAGATTTTTCATCACTTTTATCGCTGAGACTCAGCTTAATAAATAATCCACATCATTCACTGCACTACGGCCAAGAATATTCATTAGTATTACGACCACAAATTATTCATGCACTACGGGTCAAGCATATTCGTGTATTCATCAATGGTCATGATCATGCCAACAACTGTCCATCAATGCACTACGGGCCAATGAGGACTTTTACCACATCATTTGTAACATTACGGTCATGATTATACCAAATAATCTCTGGTCATAAGCATACCAAGTTCATCTATGCACTACAAGCCACAAATGACTTTCAACATAATATAAACATGAGGATGATGACAATGATATAAGAATTCAATAAAACAATTTCAAGGATAAATTTTTAAAGATTTATAATTTAATTTATCCAGAAATCAATAACGTCCAAATTGTCAACATAATATTATTTTGTGGAGTAAAATTCAAGAATAATATTGTACCAAAAATAATTTGGACCGAAAACGAATCAATTTTTATCATGAATAGTACTCCGGGTGAATAGTACTCGAGTGAATAGTATCCCGTAAATAGTATTTCGGGAATAGTAACCCCGTGAATAGTATTCCTGCATGAAAAAGTTAAAACTTATCAAGAATGCTCAGAATAATATTTTCATGAAAAGATACTGGATGAAGCGCAAATATCAAGGATATTCAATTAATTTCATGGAGTTTAGAGGCCAAAATTTTAACAAAATGAGTATAGAATTCAAAATCTGAAATGAAATAATATTACTTACATACTACAGAGTATGTAATAAAATATTATTTCAAGCAAAAATTGAACAAAAATAATATTTCTTACCTTGAAAAGAAGAGTATTCTAACTGGTATAGCGGGGATATTCTTGAAGAAAACTTTCACTGTTTTCTATGCTCAAAACTTTCTAAAACTCTAAAAAAATACGCTCAAAATTATAGAAGAAGAATTCTCTGATTCTAGTGTGATTTTCAATTCTAACTTAAGCGCTTATTTATAGGAAAATGCTAGAACGCCATAGGAGACTAAATAATAAAATAATATTATTATTTTTCAATCTTCTACGCATGCCACTTTTAAAAAAACTTCAGCCACCACAGTGGGGCCTACCCAAAATCAGCACATGTTTTCACAAAAAAATAAAAGTGGGTCACACCCATAATTTTAATAAAAATATTTAATTTTTGAAACATCAATGATTCATAACAAATAGCTCTTTTATTAGAAAATTTTAAATCTTATGTCCTTTTCATAGAAAATTTAATTATCTACAACTTTGTAGAAGAAAGTTTTTCCAAATTCTAAATAAAAAATGTCCGAAATTCACAAATGAATGATTTTAATACCTCATAAAATTCATAACAAATCATACGTTAATTTTTAACGGTTCAAAATTTGTGGACATATACTCAACTTATATATGCATAACATATTCAAAAATCATAACGATCCAACGGTCGGATTAAAATTATAACTCACGCAATAGAGCTTTAAGAACACTGATTTGATTTTTAATACCTCAATTCTAACAAAAATACTGATAAAACACCTCAGCATTAATTCCTTCATTTATAACCACATAAAATAAATATTTTTCTATCCATCATTTATGTCCACATAAAATAAATATTTTCTTATCATATAAATCACTAATTAATTATTCACAAGTAATATTACAGAATCACAATAATGACAATCAGGCCGTTCCTAGGAAAGTGGGGGCTTTTCAATAAGGATTTCTCCTTACTGGCGCGCAATTAGGTGACTAAACCTTTCCTTGACAGAACTTTCCAGACATTGCCAATAATGCTATCTAATAATATTATTCAAATAATATAAATTATTGATCTGATAATAGAAAATACTCTGCAGTGATAATTATTGAAACAACAATAATATAAAATATCAACGCAGCAATTATTGAACCAATAAAATAAAATATTGAACAGTAATTACTGTAACAATTATTGAGTAGTGCCTTCTTACGTAAGAATTAATAATTCAACAATACTGTGCAATACCATGTACTACTGTGTAACAACGCGTATTACTGTATTTTAATCACCAGGTATTCCAACAGTGCTAACGGTAACGATTACGCCGTTATTTATAAAAACTCAAATTTGTCGTTTTCTTCATCCGACAATTATTCTGTTATGGGATCCACAAATGGCTGCGCCGTCGTACGAATATTCCCCGACAAAAAGAATATTTCACGACCAAACGAATATTCTCCGACAACATGAATATTTTATAACCACTTGCTTATTTTTTAAAATTTATAAATATTACCCATAACTATAACATTATATCAAATTTACTCCTTAATATTCAAAAATGATATGTCGAAGAGTTTAGGTCTTACAACCTTTATTCATAAAAGTTTAGGTCTTACAACCTCCCCTTCTTATGAAATTTCGCCGTTGAAGTATGTCGAAGAGGTAAGGATACATTGATTTCATTTCAGATTCTAACTCCCAGGTCATTTCCTCAATATCGTGGTTTCTCCACAAAACTTTAACTTGAGGTATAACCTTGGAGTGTAAAATATGCTCCTTCTTATCCAAGATTTTAACAAGAACCTCTTCATACGTTAAATCTTCCGTTATTTCATCCGGTTCTAACTCAATAATGCGATTCGGGTCTTTCACATATTTACGTAACATAGATATGTGAAAAACGTTATGAACACGAGACATACTTGGCGGTAAGGCGAGTCTATAGGCCACAGTTCCTACTTGTTCGAGGATTAAAAATGGGTCAATGAATCGATGATTGAGCTTAACTCTCTTTTCAAATCTCGTAACTCCTTTTTATGGAGCAACATGTAACAACACATGTTCTCCAATATTGAATTCTACGTCCTTTCGATGAAGATCAACATAACTCTTTTATCGATCTTGTGAGATTTTTATACGTTGTCGGATCGTTTGAATCTTTTTCGTAGTCATACGTACCAACTCCGGTCCCAACAACGTTGCTTCACCCACCTCATCCCAGCGTACTGGTGAACGACACTTTCTTCCATACAACGCCTCGAATGGAGCCATGCTAATACTTGCTTGATAACTGTTGTTGTAGGAAAACTCCACCAATGGTAAGAACTTGTCCCAACTTCCCTTGAAGTCAAGGACACAGAGTCTTAATAGATCTTCAAGAGTTTGAATAGTCCTCTCCGACTGCCCATTCGTCTGAAGATGATAAGCCGAACTAAATCGTAAATTCGTGCCCATAGCTTTCTGCAAACTAACCCAAAATCGTGAAGTGAATCTTGGGTCTCGATCAGAAACTATGGATACTGGCATACCATGCAATCTTACAATCTCATTTATGTACATACGAGCAAGACGTTCAAGTGTATAAGTTTCTCGTATAGGTAAGAAATTAGCCGACTTGGTCAATCTATCAACAATGACCCAAATCGCATCTATGCCTTGAGAAACCTTGGGAAGACCGGTAACGAAATCCATGGTAATGTGCTCCTACTTCCATTTTGGAATTTTAAGTGGTTGCAATGGACCTTTTCGTACTTGATGCTCCGCTTTGACTCGTTGACAAGTTAGACACCTTGAGATAAACTCCGCGATCTCTTTCTTCATATTGCTCCACCAAAATGTATGTCGAAGATCATGATATATTTTGGTACTCTCAAGATGGATTGCAAACGGTGTGTTGTGCGCCTCCATCATTGTTTTATACTTTAAATCAGGGTCGTTAGGAACACAAAGTCTGGAGTTGACTCGAAGTATTCCTTCTTCATCGATTCTTGCTTCCGGCATAGCACCTTCTTGCACTTTCTTCCTCATACGCATCAGCTCCAGGTTTGTAGCTTGAGCAGCTTTAATTTTATCAATTAAAGTCAGTTCTACTTGTATATTCGTCATCATCACATGGGTCCCTGGAGTCTTTAACTCTATCTCTATCATTTGTAAGTCATACAAAATGGGTCTTTGCGTTGACAATATCGCACGTATACCCGCATATGATATTCTACTCAATGCATCAGCTACTACGTTCGCTTTTCCAAGATGGTATTGAATAGTATGATCATAATCTTTCAACAGTTCGAGCCAACGTCGTTGCCGCATGTTGAGTTCCTTTTGAGTGAAGAAATATTTGAGGCTTTTATGATCCGTAAAGATCTCCACTTTCTCCCCATACAAGTAATGCCTCCAAATTTTAAGTGCGAAGACAACAGCTGCCAACTCTAGATCATGAGTAGGATAATTCCTCTCATATTCTTTGAGTTACCGAGAGGCATATGCTATGACTTTCCCATATTGCATGAGAACACATCTTAACTCTTTGCCCGAAGCATCACTGTAGATGACAAATCCCTCTAAGCCAGATGATATTGTCAGAACAGGTGATGAAATGAGTCTCCTCTTGAGTTCTTGAAAACTCTTCTCACATTCCACGCTCTTACCGAATTTTGTATCTTTCCGAGTCAGCTGAGTTAATGGAGTAGTGATTCGAGAAAACCCTTCTACGAATCTCCGATAATAACCAGCTAAGCCGAGAATGCTACGTACTGTGGTCACTGATTTAGGTTATTCCCAGCTTTGAATTGTAAGACCCCAACTTATTAATGAATAAAATCAAATTTTCTCTAAATATTATTGTGAATGATAAGGGGTTAATTTGATATAATACTTTGGTTATGGGTAAAATGTGCAAATTTTACAAAATAAGCAAATGGTTATAGAATATTCATTTTGTCGGGAAATATTCGTTTGGTCGTAGAATATTCTTGCTGTCGGGAAATATTCGTACGACGGCGCAGCCTTGTGTGGGCCCCATAACGGAAAGCGATTGGATGAAGAAAACGACAAGTATAAGTTGTTTATAAATAACAGCGTAGTTGTTACCGTTAATACTGTTGGAATACCCGGTGGTTAAAATACAGTAGCACACGGTATTGCACCAATTATTGATTCTTACGAAGGAAGGCACTACTCAATAATTATTACAGTAGTTATTGTTCAATATTTTATTTTATTGATTCAATAATTGCTGCGTTGATATTTTATATTATTGTTGTTTCAATAATTGCTGCTGCACAGTATTTTCTATTATCAGATCAATAATTCATATTATTTGAATAATATTATTAGATAACATTATTGGCAATGTCTAGAAAGTTCTGTCTAAGGAGAGGTTTGTGTTGGGTTTCGGCACAGAAACGCACAGCGGAAATTAAAATTTTAAAGCAATTTTTGAAACCCTAAAACAGGATCCATGCGAAAAATCAATTAATTAAGAGGTTTAGAGATTATACCGAATATAAAAACGAGAATCTGAAATCGACTGCGCCTCGAATCTCCAACGCAATACAAACCGACTGCGTCTCTACGGTATCCACACGAACGCTCCGCGAATCGTCCTACGATCTGCAGAAGAAGGAATCGTGGTACTAGCCACCAAGGATGAGGATTTTCGGAACTGTTTTCTCTAGTCTCTCTCTAAGAGCGGCTAGGGTTTTTTTTTGTTTTGTTTTGACGTAAAACCTAAAGTCTGATATACATCATATATATAGCAGTCAGGAGGAATTAATCAAAACCTAATATTATTAAAATCCGAATTTATATATATATCTTAATTAAGTCTTACTTAATTAATATACCTATATATAAATTATCCTATTAATTTAAATTCGTAATTTAAAATTCTATCAATCACATTGACATCTTTAAATATTTACAATTTAAATTAATTTCCTTTTAATTACGTTCTTTGTGTGTGACCCTATAGGTTATTATTACGTTGGCAATAATTTTAAAATCATATTATAAAATTATAAACAGTGAGCGGCATCTAGTAATGCATCACTGCTACCCAAGTAATAATAAGATCGATGATTCGATGCAACCTTTTCGTGACCAATGTTTCAATATAATTTAATCCTTTTAACCTTAATATCCTAGATTAAACTCGAGTCATGGAATGTGTCATACTCTTCATAATTTAATCTGAGTTTTCTTGATCAATGAGTAGACTATATGAAACAAATCACTATTTGAGCATGGCCATGCATTTCATAGCCCTACTCAATCAAGAGGCCTATGGATATCACCTATAAAATATAGGATGGTTAAATTCCATCTAGATCACTCATATTACTCACACGATTCATAATGAACCCAATAATCACCTTTATAGTCCACCCTATTAAAGGTGACATTTGATGATATCAAAGTACATAAATTCTCGTGTAGTAATATAGCGGTTTCAGGTCGGAGGACCATTACATCATTGTCACTATGAGAATTGCTAATGACACTTCGCATAATGCTCCATATAGAATTCTCATGGTGGGTCTGTCCAGTACATTGCTCTCTAACATGTACCTATGCATTGACTTAATATCTCATATATTTATGACCAATGAGATTTTGTAAGACCCCGAATTTTATAAAATAAAAGTATTCAATTTTTCTTATAATTACTATTCAGTAAATGGTTAAATTGATAAAAATTTAAAGTTATGAGTGAAATATGATTTTTCTTTCAAAATAAGCAAGTGGTTATAAAATAATCATTGTTGTCGGGGAATATTCGTTTGGTCGTGGAATATTCTTTCTGTCGGGGAATATTCGTACGACGGCGCAGCCATTTGTGGGCCCCATAACAGAATAACTGTCGGGTGAAAAAAACGATAAATTTGAGTTTTTACAAATAACGGCGTTGTTGTTACCGTTAACACTGTTGGAATACCCGGTGGTTAAAATACAGTAATACGCGTTATTGCACAGTAGCACACGGTATTGCATAGTATTTTTGAAATTATTGATTCTTACGTAAGAAGGCACTACTCAATAATTGTTACAGTAATTACTGTTCAATATTTTATTTTATTGATTCAATAATTGCTACGTTGAAATTTTATATTATTGTTGTTCAATAATTGTCACTGCACAGTATTTCCCATTATCAGATCAATAATTCATATTATTTGAATAATATTATTAGATAACATTATTGGCAATGTCTAGAAAGTTCTGTCTAAGGAGAGGTTTGGTCACCTAATTGCGCGCCAGTAAGGAGAAATTCTTATTGGAAAGCCCCCTCTTTCCTGGGAACGGCCTGGTTGTCATAAATGTGATTCTGTAATATTATTTGTGAATAATTAATTATTGATTCATATGATAAGGAAATATTTATTTTATGTGGATATAAATGAGGAATATATTTTTGTGGTTAAAAATAAAGGAGTTAATGTTGAGGTTTTTATCAGTATTTTTATCGGAATGGAGGTATTAAAAATCAGGGTTTTTGAGATATTTTGCGGGGGTTATAATTTTTAATCCGACCGTTGGATCGTGGTAATTTTTGGATATGTTATACATATATAAGTTGAGTATATGCCCACAAATTTTGAACCGTTAAAATTGAACGTATGATTTATTATGAATTTTACGAGATGACTGGTTCAGAAATTGTTGAATTTTCAGAGTTAATCATTTTGGTGGAAAATTCTAGAATTGGTGGGCCCCACTTGTGGTTGGTGAAGAAATGTGCTGAATTATATTTCAAATGTGGTGGGTGGGAATAGTAGCAGGTAAAGCCATCAGGTTGCAGGTCAAACCTACCAAAATTTTCCTATAAATAGAGGGCTAAGTTAGAATTGAAAATCACACCAAAAACATAAGCTTTCTCTCTTTCTCTCTCTATATTATGAAGCATATTTTGTGAGTATTTAGATACTTTGAGAGTTGCTATTCAGTGCAAGTTTCCTTCGGCTTTGCATTCCAGTCAGAAGTGCTACTCTTTTGAGGTAAGGGATTGTAAGGGATAGTAATGGATTTTAAGGGTTGTTATGATTTTCAGTTTCGTAATTTTTCTGATCTTCAAAAATTATGGAAAAATTTGAAATGATATTTTGATGAGTTTTATTGATTGTGTCCAAAAATGGTGATTTTTGGATGTATAGATTAAGAGTTATGAATTTTACGGGAAAAGACTATTTTAAAAGTAACCGCTTATAATTCCTTGTGGTTAACTCCAAAATTGATGAAATTTTTATTGGGAGTACATGTGTATGATAGAAGTATACTCTGTAAATTTCAGAATTTTTGGACAAAAGTACAATTTTTGATAAATGTCTAAATATTCGGCTGTTTTATCCATATGAAAAATAGTAAATGACTTTTAAAAATTCTGAGAAAAATATATGTTCACTATGGGACTATATTATGCTAAATCCCAGAAAAGAAATATTTTTGGAACTGATTTGGTATTTTTCATGAAAATGGACTAGTTATGAGTAAATGAATTAAATATGTTATGTGAAGTAAGAAAATTGGAAAATAGGATTTTATGGCTTGGGAATCCTATATATGAGGTATATGCAGATTTTTGATGAGGGTTTTGGTTATTGATGATGAAATCTTAAGAGTTGGCATTTTATGATGATTAAATGCATTAATTAGTAAAGTGTAAACAATTTAAATAAATTGTTTATAAGCTTAAGAAATATTATTCTTTCAATATCATTATACCGAAATACTGGTATGGATTTTATTGTGGAATTTCTATCTTTTGTGTCGGGGTTACTATTCATGAGTTACTATTCACGATTTACTATTCATGAGTTACGAATATTACTCTTGAGATTAAAACTATATGTTGATCATATTATTTTTATCACCATATATAACATTTTTATAACCCTGATGTTAAAATTCTCTTTCACTGGAGTGTAAAGATGGGTAGATTATTGGTATGATCATGACTAGGATTCTCTTTGGCCTGTAGTGCAAAGTTGAATTGTGACTGGTATGATCATGACCATTGAATTTATAATTGAATATCTTAAGCTTAAGTGCAAAGGTGAATTGATCAACATGGTTATAATTATTGTTTATATAAATTCTGAAATGATTATATATTTCTTTGAGATATGAATATATTTGGCCTGTAGTGCAAATATGAATTGTTGATGAATATCTTTGGCATGTAGTGCAAAGATGGCCTGTTGATGAATATCTTTGGCCTGTAGTGCAAAGATGAACTGTTGTTGAATATCTTTGGCCCGTAGTGCAAAGATGGTTTGTTGATGAATATCTTTGGCCCGTAGTGCAAAGATGGATTTGTTAGTATGATTATAAACAGGAACTGTGATTTGGTATAACCATGATCTTTGATGTTTCAGGTAAAGACAGGTGATGAAAATATTCTTCGTCCTGGGTGCGAAGAAAAATTTATAGTCACAATTATGATTATGAGTTATTCATATGATTGTGGAAAGGAACTGTTGAGTGATGTTACATGGATAAAATATTGTTGGTGGATTTTTAACATGGAGAAGATAATAGACTTTATAGTCTATTTGACTCTTCTAATGGATTGCTCGTTCCGCTGCAACTATGGTTGAAATTTTTGTCATTTACCATATGTTCTAAATCTCTGATTTATTGTTGATGAAGGCTATTGATAATTGAATTATCTTTAGTCATGATATTCTTTACTGAGCTAGTTGTGCTCACCCTTTTGCTTCACAATTCCTTTCAGGTAATAAGAGTGTAGCTGGGTCGAGCGGGGGTAACAAGGGAATAGAACGGTGGTCATCATTTCGTAGTTATATTTGGTGAATAAAATAGGGTGAGGCGAACCCAACGTTGGAAGGGTGTTTTGTTACTATCATACAAGATGTCTAATGACATACAACCTCGTGTCATCATAAGACAGGGTTGTGCTCATCCACTTGCTGAGTATATCTATGGGCACTACCTATATAATCTTGGTGTTTGTTTGAAGTATAATTCTCAATTAGAGACAGTGCAGATAATGATAAGTCAAGAGAAGACTCACCATTGGGAAGAATATGATAGTAATCTTCTCGTTTTTCTTTGGGGTCTATTGGGTCAACCAAGGATAATTCTGTGGCCATATGATATCTATCATAACCTAGACGCGTGGCCTCCCATGTACGAAGGTTTTCTTGAGCACTTCCCAAAGATTCTAATTTCTAAAACAGTTTTTGACTATACCTTTATGTAAGGTGTTATTGTGAGGTGATGTCCACGGTTGGAACATGAGTCACATTTGGTATATATTTGTATCCAAACTCACAGCATATGTGTTGTTGTATTTTGCACGACAATTGTTGTAATAAAGTTGTAGTTGTTTTCTGTACCATGCATTTGACGACTCAGAATGGGTTGGGTGGAATGAACCTATTTTGGGGTCGTTACATTTGGTATCAGAGCTTGGGGATATGATCTCTGGCGGAGATCGGGGAATAAAACTAGGAGGGGAGAGATGAGTAAATTCTTCGCTAGTGTGTCCTACCTAAGCTTATTTGTTGGTCAGTCATAATATCGGGATATTATGTGATATGTTAATTTGCTAAATTAACCCTTGTTTGAAGCTGTATTTTAGAATGATATTTGAAAAACAGGAGATGAGCAATGGAGAAATCATGATGACAGGGAAGATGGAATCTGAAATGAAAGCAAGGTATTCTCAACTTTTTGAAATACCAGGTACGTAAATTTCGGGGACGAAATTTCATAAGGAGGGGAGATTGTAAGACCCCGAATTTTATAAAATAAAAGTATTCAATTTTTCTTATAATTACTATTCAGTAAATGGTTAAATTGATAAAAATTTAAAGTTATGAGTGAAATATGATTTTTCTTTCAAAATAAGCAAGTGGTTATAAAATAATCATTGTTGTCGGGGAATATTCGTTTGGTCGTGGAATATTCTTTCTGTCGGGGAATATTCGTACGACGGCGCAGCCATTTGTGGGCCCCATAACAGAATAACTGTCGGGTGAAGAAAACGATAAATTTGAGTTTTTACAAATAACGGCGTGTTGTTACCGTTAACACTGTTGGAATACCCGGTGGTTAAAATACAGTAATACGCGTTATTGCACAGTAGCACACGGTATTGCATAGTATTTTTGAAATTATTGATTCTTACGTAAGAAGGCACTACTCAATAATTGTTACAGTAATTACTGTTCAATATTTTATTTTATTGATTCAATAATTGCTACGTTGAAATTTTATATTATTGTTGTTCAATAATTGTCACTGCACAGTATTTCCCATTATCAGATCAATAATTCATATTATTTGAATAATATTATTAGATAACATTATTGGCAATGTCTAGAAAGTTCTGTCTAAGGAGAGGTTTGGTCATCTAATTGCGCGCCAGTAAGGAGAAATTCTTATTGGAAAGCCCCCTCTTTCCTGGGAACGGCCTGGTTGTCATAAATGTGATTCTGTAATATTATTTGTGAATAATTAATTATTGATTCATATGATAAGGAAATATTTATTTTATGTGGATATAAATGAGGAATATATTTTTGTGGTTAAAAATAAAGGAGTTAATGTTGAGGTTTTTATCAGTATTTTTGTCGGAATGGAGGTATTAAAAATCAGGGTTTTTGAGATATTTTGCGGGGGTTATAATTTTTAATCCGACCGTTGGATCGTGGTAATTTTTGGATATGTTATACATATATAAGTTGAGTATATGCCCACAAATTTTGAACCGTTAAAATTGAACGTATGATTTATTATGAATTTTACGAGATGACTGGTTCAGAAATTGTTGAATTTTCAGAGTTAATCATTTTGGTGGAAAATTCTAGAATTGGTGGGCCCCACTTGTGGTTGGTGAAGAAATGTGCTGAATTATATTTCAAATGTGGTGGGTGGGAATAGTAGCAGGTAAAGCCATCAGGTTGCAGGTCAAACCTACCAAAATTTTCCTATAAATAGAGGGCTAAGTTAGAATTGAAAATCACACCAAAAACATAAGCTTTCTCTCTTTCTCTCTCTATATTATGAAGCATATTTTGTGAGTATTTAGATACTTTGAGAGTTGCTATTCAGTGCAAGTTTCCTTCGGCTTTGCATTCCAGTCAGAAGTGCTACTCTTTTGAGGTAGGGGATTGTAAGGGATAGTAATGGATTTTAAGGGTTGTTATGATTTTCAGTTTCGTAATTTTTCTGATCTTCAAAAATTATGGAAAAATTTGAAATGATATTTTGATGAGTTTTATTGATTGTGTCCAAAAATGGTGATTTTTGGATGTATAGATTAAGAGTTATGAATTTTACGGGAAAAGACTATTTTAAAAGTAACCGCTTATAATTCCTTGTGGTTAACTCCAAAATTGATGAAATTTTTATTGGGAGTACATGTGTATGATAGAAGTATACTCTGTAAATTTCAGAATTTTTGGACAAAAGTACAATTTTTGATAAATGTCTAAATATTCGGCTGTTTTGGCCATATGAAAAATAGTAAATGACTTTTAAAAATTCTGAGAAAAATATATGTTCACTATGGGACTATATTATGCTAAATCCCAGAAAAGAAATATTTTTGGAACTGATTTGGTATTTTTCATGAAAATGGTCTAGTTATGAGTAAATGAATTAAATATGTTATGTGAAGTAAGAAAATTGGAAAATAGGATTTTATGGCTTGGAATCCTATATATGAGGTATATGCAGATTTTTGATGAGGGTTTTGGTTATTGATGATGAAATCTTAAGAGTTGGCATTTTATGATGATTAAATGCATTAATTAGTAAAGTGTAAACAATTTAAATAAATTGTTTATAAGCTTAAGAAATATTATTCTTTCAATATCATTATACCGAAATACTGGTATGGATTTTATTGTGGAATTTCTATCTTTTGTGTCGGGGTTACTATTCATGAGTTACTATTCACGATTTACTATTCATGAGTTACGAATATTACTCTTGAGATTAAAACTATATGTTGATCATATTATTTTTATCATCATATATAACATTTTTATAACCCTGATGTTAAAATTCTCTTTCACTGGAGTGTAAAGATGGGTAGATTATTGGTATGATCATGACTAGGGTTCTCTTTGGCCTGTAGTGCAAAGTTGAATTGTGACTGGTATGATCATGACCATTGAATTTATAATTGAATATCTTAAGCTTAAGTGCAAAGGTGAATTGATCAACATGGTTATAATTATTGTTTATATAAATTCTGAAATGATTATATATTTCTTTGAGATATGAATATATTTGGCCTGTAGTGCAAATATGAATTGTTGATGAATATCTTTGGCATGTAGTGCAAAGATGGCCTGTTGATGAATATCTTTGGCCTGTAGTGCAAAGATGAACTGTTGTTGAATATCTTTGGCCCGTAGTGCAAAGATGGTTTGTTGATGAATATCTTTGGCCCGTAGTGCAAAGATGGATTTGTTAGTATGATTATAAACAGGAACTGTGATTTGGTATAACCATGATCTTTGATGTTTCAGGTAAAGACAGGTGATGAAAATATTCTTCGTCCTGGGTGCGAAGAAAAATTTATAGTCACAATTATGATTATGAGTTATTCATATGATTGTGGAAAGGAACTGTTGAGTGATGTTACATGGATAAAATATTGTTGGTGGATTTTTAACATGGAGAAGATAATAGACTTTATAGTCTATTTGACTCTTCTAATGGATTGCTCGTTCCGCTGCAACTATGGTTGAAATTTTTATCATTTACCATATGTTCTAAATCTCTGATTTATTGTTGATGAAGGCTATTGATAATTGAATTATCTTTAGTCATGATATTCTTTACTGAGCTAGTTGTGCTCACCCTTTTGCTTCACAATTCCTTTCAGGTAATAAGAGTGTAGCTGGGTCGAGCGGGGGTAACAAGGGAATAGAACGGTGGTCATCATTTAGTAGTTATATTTGGTGAATAAAATAGGGTGAGGCGAACCCAACGTTGGAAGGGTGTTTTGTCACTATCATACAAGATGTCTAATGACATACAACCTCGTGTCATCATAAGACAGGGTTGTGCTCATCCACTTGCTGAGTATATCTATGGGCACTACCTATATAATCTTGGTGTTTGTTTGAAGTATAATTCTCAATTAGAGACAGTGCAGATAATGATAAGTCAAGAGAAGACTCACCATTGGGAAGAATATGATAGTAATCTTCTCGTTTTTCTTTGGGGTCTATTGGGTCAACCAAGGATAATTCTGTGGCCATATGATATCTATCATAACCTAGACGCGTGGCCTCCCATGTACGAAGGTTTTCTTGAGCACTTCCCAAAGATTCTAATTTCTAAAACAGTTTTTGACTATACCTTTATGTAAGGTGTTATTGTGAGGTGATGTCCACGGTTGGAACATGAGTCACATTTGGTATATATTTGTATCCAAACTCACAGCATATGTGTTGTTGTATTTTGCACGACAATTGTTGTAATAAAGTTGTAGTTGTTTTCTGTACCATGCATTTGACGACTCAGAATGGGTTGGGTGGAATGAACCTATTTTGGGGTCGTTACAGATTTGGTCATCAGTCAATCCACATACTAGTCTCAATGCATCATTGTTGTCCCATCAACAATGATACTTGACTAGGGACATTTAAGAACAATGATACTAATTGTAATTATATAATCTCATGTTCAAGTCACATACTTGAAACTATATAATTTGTATCACTATTCTAAGGAATTTTATTATGTTAACAATTATATTACGCAGTAATTAAAACCATAATAAAATCATTTATTTATTCAATCAACAATAATATCAAATGTTAAGCAATTACATCAAATAATTGGCCTCTAGGGCATAAACTCTAACAGTTTGGTCATCTAATTGCGCGCCAGTAAGGAGAAATCCTTATTGGAAAGCCCCTCTTTCCTGGGAACGGCCTGGTTGTCATAAATGTGATTCTGTAATATTATTTGTGAATAATTAATTATTGATTCATATGATAAGGAAATATTTATTTTTTGTGGATATAAATGAGAGATATATTTTTGTGGTTAAAAATGAAGGAGTTAATGTTGAGATTTTTATCAGTATTTTTGTCGGAATGGAGGTATTAAAAATCAGGGTTTTTGAGATATTTTGCGGGGGTTATAATTTTTAATTCGACCGTTGGATCGTGGTAATTTTTGGATATGTTATACATATATAAGTTGAGTATATGTCCACAAATTTTGAACCGTTAAAAATGAACGTATGATTTATTATGAATTTTACGAGATGACTGGTTCAAAAATTGTTGAATTTTCGGAGTTTATCATTTTGATGGAAAATTTTAGAATTGGTGGGCCCCACTCTTGGTTGGTGAAGAAATGTGCTGAATTATATTCCAAATGTGGTGGGTGAGAATAGTAGCAGGTAAAGCCATCAGGTTGCAGGTCAAGCCTACTAAAATTTTCCTATAAATAGAGGGCTAAGTTAGAATTGAAAATCACACCTGAAACAAGTTTTCTCTCTTTCTCTCTCTAGATTATTGAGTGTATTTTGTGAGTATTTAGATACTTTGAGAGTTTTTATTCATCAGTGCAAGTTTCTTTCAGCCTTATACCGGTATTCCGACCAGAAGTACTGATATTTTGAGGTAAGGGATATTATTTTCTTCTTAAATGATATTATTTTCTTCAATATCATTATGCTAAAATATTAACATGAGTTTTTATCAAATTTAAAACTTTTTGTGTCGGGGTTACTATTCACATGTACGTTACTATTCACGTATACTGCACTATTCACGAATACGGCACTATTCACCGAAAAATAAAATTTTCTCTTTTTGTCGAAGATGTCTATTATGGTTACTATCTTTGATTGTATCCATATTTTGATCTTTATTTTTGAATTCTGCTTCACAATTGATTATTATGAAGTATTATTGATCTTGGATAAACTGTTATACGAATCCCTAATATTTGTCCTTCTGTCTCACTGGATTCGTTCTCTTTAAGATATTTTTTATCATCCTCAGTCCTAAATGATGATATTACTGAATATCTTTGGCCTGTAGTGCAAAGATGTATGATTACTTGATGAATATCTTTGGCCTGTAGTACAAAGATGAACAGGTGTTGAGATGAACATGACTAACAGGTGATACAAATGAATATCTTTGGCCTGAAGTGCAAAGATGAATATTTGGATAAAGATGATTATTAATTGATGTTACAGGGATAAAATATTGATGATGGACTTTTAAATCTTAGAAGATAGTAGAATTCTTTCTCTACTTGACTCTTCTAATGGTTTGTTGTTTTCGCTGCAGTTGTTGATCTAAAACTTGTTGTCGATTATATTCTATCAGATTTTTCCCTGTTGAAGACTAACGATAATTTGTTGTATATTATCTTAGTCATAATATTCTTTACTGGGCTAGTTGAGCTCACCCTTTTCCTTTTTGTTCTATTTTTCTTCTCAGGAGGTGAGAACATAGCAGGATCTAATCGGGGTATGGAGTGATGGTTCTAGAAAGATGTTTTAACAGTCCTCACTATTTCTGTAAAATAGTGTTTGAATAATTGTAATGAGGACTTATTTGAGTGTGGATATTGTCTAGAAGACAATATTTGTATTTAAACTCACAGTATGTGTTGTCGTATTTTGCACGACAATTGTATTATTAAAGTTGTAGTTTGCTTTCTGTACCATATATTTGGCGACTCAGAATGGGTGTTGTATACCTATTTTGGGAGCGTCACATGAATGGCTTCAATCTTTGTCGGGTCAATAGATATTCTATGACTTGATACTACGTGCCCAATGAGTGCTACTTCCTCAAGCCAGAACTCGCATTTCTTCAACTTGGCATAAAGCTTGTTTTCACGAAACTTTTGGAGTATCAGTCTCAAGTGTTGCTCATGACCTTCATGGCTTTTGGAATATATGAGGAGAGGTTGTAAGACCCCAAATTATTAATAAATGAAATTTAATTTTCTCTATTTATTATTTTGAAATAGTAAGGGTAGAATTGATTAATAAGGTTAGTTATGGGTAAAATGCTCAAATATTTTAAATAAACAAGTGGTTATAAAATATTCATTGTTGTCGGAAAATATTCGTTTTGTCGTGGAATATTCTTCCTGTCGGGGAATATTCGTACTATGGCGCAGTCTTTTGTGAGCCCCATAACGGAAAGAGATTAGATGAAAAAAACGACAAGTATAAGTTGTTTATAAATAATGGCGTAGTTGTTACCGTTAATACTGTTGGAATACTCGGTGGTTAAAACACAGTAATACGTGTTGTTGCACAGTAGCACACGGTATTGCACCAATTATTGATTCTTACGTAAGAAGGCACTACTCAATAATTGTTACAGTAATTACTGTTCAGTATTTTATTTTATTGATTCAATAATTGTTGCATTGATATTTTATATTACTGTTGTTTCAATAATTGTCACTACACAATATTTTCCATTATCGAAGCAATAATTCATATTATCTGAATAATATTATTAGATAAAATTATTGGCAATATCTAGAAAGTTCTGTCTAAGTAGAGGTTTGGTCATCTAATTGCGCGCCAGTAAGGAGAAATCCTTATTGGAAAGCCCCCTCTTTCCTGGGAACTGCCTGATTGTCAGTATTGTGATTCGGTAATATTATTTGTGAATAATTAATTATTAATTTATATGATGGGAAAAATATTCATTTTATGTGGATATAGATGGAGAAAATTTTTTAAAGTGACAATTATTGAAAATCGATATTTTATCTTTTCTGATAGAATAATATTTTATTATATTATTATAATATAATAATGATGATATTTTTACAATGAATGTGAGATATATGAGTATATGAGGAGGAAGAATATTTTTGTTATAAAAGTTGTTTAAAACATGTTAAACATGTCTGTGGGCCCATTTCTTGACTGAAATTTGATTATAGCCTGTAGAATCGTCCGTTTGTGGATTTCGGTCAATTTCTGTTTGGAATTTAGAAAAAATTTCTTCTGTAAAGTTGTAGATAATAAAATTTTTTATGGTAAAGACATGTGGTTTAAATTTTTCTGATAAAAGGGCTATTTATTATGAATTATTGAAGTTCCGAAGTTCTAAAATAATTAATTTTTGAAGTTTTAAATAATTTTTTTAAGAAAAACGTTTTTGGTGAGTTGAGTGGGTCTTGCATGTGATAAAAATGTGTTGAATTCAGATTCAAGAGGTGGGCGTGACAAAAATTTATATATAATAATATTATATTAAATTTTCTACTTTGGTGTTGTAAGCATTTTCCTATAAATAGGGTGCTTAGGTTAGAATTGAAAATCATACCAGAAACTAAAGTTTTCTCTCTCTTTCTCTCTCGATATATTGAGCGTATTCTTGTGAATATTTTAATACTTTGAGTGTTGCTATACGGTGCAAGTTCAAGTCATAGCCTATATCCGGTGTTTTAACTAGAAATACTGTTTTTTCGAGGTAAAAAATGTTATTTTCTTCTTAAATGATATTATTTTCTTCAATATCATTATGCCGAAATACTGGTTTGAACTTTTTATCAAATTTGAAACTTTTTGTGTCGGGGTTACTATTCACATATACTGCACTATTCACGTTTACGACACTATTCACGAATACGGCACTATTCACCGAAAAATGAAATTTTCTTCTTTTTATCAAAAATATCAATTATGGATACTAGCTTTGATTGTATCCATGTTTTGATCATTCTTAAATTTTACTCCACTATGATTATTAATGAGGTATTTTTGGACATAAAATAGCTGATATACGAATTCTTAATATTTATTCTTTTGTTTCACTGGATTCGTTTTCTTTAAAATATTTTTCATCATCCTCAGTCCTAAATGATGATATAACTGAATATCTTTGGCCTGTAGTGCAAAGATTAATGATTTTATGATGAATATCTTTGGCCGTAGTGCAAAGATGAACAGGTGTTGAGATGAACATGACCAACTGATGAATATCTTTGGCCTGTAGTGCAAAGATGAATATTTGATTCAAGATGTTTATTGATTGATGTTACAGGGATAAAATATTGATGATGGACTTTTAAATTCATAGATGATAGTAGATTTCATCCTCTACTTAACTCTTCTAATGTATTATTATTTCCGCTGCGAATATTGATTTAGAATTTGTTGTCTATTGTATTTTAGTAAATTTTTCCCTGTTGAGGACTAACGATAATTTGTTCTATATTATCTTAGTCATAATATTCTTTACTGAGCTAGTTGAGCTCACCCTTTTTCCTTTCTGTTCTATTTTTCTTCTCAGGAGGCGAGAATATAGCGAGTACTAGTCGGGGTATGGAATGATGGTTCTAGAAAGTTTTTTAGTAGTCCTCACCGTTTTTATAAAATAATGTATCAATAATTATAATGAGGACTTATTTGAGTGTGGATATTGTCTAGAAGACAATATTTGTATTTAAACTCACAGTTTTTATGTTGTATTAATAAAGTTGTAGTTGTTTCTGTACCATGTTATTGACAACTCAAAATGGGTGATGTATACCTATTTTGGGAGTGTCACAGTTGGTATCAGAGCTTAGGGATATGGTCTCTGGTAGAGATCGGGGAATAGTACTAGGAGGGGAGAGACGAGTAAATCCTTCGCTAGTGTGTCATACCTAAGCTTATTTGTTGGTCAGTCATAATATAGGGGTATTATGTGATTTGTCAATTTGTTTAATTAACCCTTGTTTTATGGCAGTATTTAAGAATGGCAACTGAGAATGTGAACAGTGGAGTAAACGAAATCGTGGAGACACCTGTACTCACCAACGAGGAGAACGTGCAACAGGCTGGCAATGTTCCTCCTGTGAATAACACCACTGAGCAGATGATGAACGATGGGATGTTTAGAAGCTTTTTGCAGTTTATGCAAAATCAGACGAGGGAGAATCGTGTTCAAAATACAGGAGAAAATGATAGCAATTCACGGTTTGTCACAGCCAAGCAGTTCAAGGAGTTGGGTGCACCAGAATTCTGGGGAAAGCCAGATCCGATTAAGGCGGAGACGTGGGTTAAACAAATTACCAAGATATTTGATGTCTTGGGATGCATGGAGGAACAGAAAGTTCCATTCTCCACTTTTATGTTCCGTAATGAGACAGATTACTGGTGGGAATCTGTGAAGCGTACCCATCCAGCCGCGCTCAGCATGTCTTGGGAGACATTTCAGAAACTGTTCAATGACAAATACTTTTTTGAAAGTGTTCGTCATATGAAGGAGGTAAAGTTTAATAGATTGGAACAAAACAACATGACGGTGTCCCAGTACGAGGTAAAGTACGCGAAGTTATCCAGGTTTGCACCTTATTTGGTGGAGAATGAGGAATGTATGACGCGGATGTTTCTGAGAGGTTTGAAACCCGGCATACGTCAATATCTCATTTCTCATAAATTTTCTCTCTATTTAGATGTTGTCAATAGGGCTCAATTATTAGAGCGAGATAACGAGTACGGTCAACCGAGGGACCACAACCAGGATCATACCAGTGACAGTAGTCACCAGAACAACGATAACCAGCGGAGAAAGAAAAATACGGACAAGAGCGACAACCACTCTGGTGGTAATCGTGGCCATGAGAATAGAAGAAGCGAGTCGGGAGGAGATTTTAAAAAGAGGAGATTCAACAATGACAATACGAAGACATTAGCACCAGCAGCAACTGGTTCCAAGGGAGGAGAACGACCACCGATCATATGCTATAAGTGCGAAAAAGAAGGACATATCAGCCCAAACTGCCCACAACAGTTTAAGGTATGTTATAATTGTGGAAAGGAAGGACATATCGCTCGAGATTACACTGTAGCGAAACCAAGTCCAGCGGGGATGGTGACTCAAATGGCTGTCCCAGAAAAGTCAAAGTCAGCGATTCCTAGAAGAACGTTTGTCGTGATTGGTCAAAATGCGAGGAACCCAAACGAGGTGATCAAGGGTAAACTAATCATAAATTCTTGCGAAGTTTATACCTTACTAAATACCGGTGCTACCCATTCATTTATTTCTCCTGCTTGTGCTCAACGTTTAAACTTGACACCTGAGAAATTGGACTTTGACTTATCTGTTGAAACTCCGTTAGGAGAAACTTTCATCACATCCACTGTTTATAAATCTTGTTTGATCCAAGTTGGCACCATCACCTTACCTGTTGACCTTATCTCTTTAAAGATACTTGCATTTGACGTGATTTTAGGGATTGATTGGTTAACTACTCATCATGCAAAAATTGATTGTTTTCGTAAAGTTGTTAGTTTTCATATTCCTAAGCAACCTGTTGTGCGAATTCAAGCAACTAAGCCATTAAAATCAATCACTGTTATATCAAGTCATAAAGCTATTCGTTTATTAAAAAACGGATGTCAAGCTTTCTTAGCCCATGTTATGGATTTGAATAAAGACACGTCATATTTGAATAATATTCCTGTTGTTATTGACTTTCCTGACGTATTTCCTGAAGAACTTCCCGGTCTACTCCCAGAACGTGAAGTTGAATTCTTTATAGATCTTGAACCTGGTACAAAGCCCATTTCTAAAACCCCATATCAAATGGCTTCTATTGAACTTCAGGAGTTAAAGGTCCAATTACAGGAGTTGTTGGACATCGGTTTCATTCGTCCTAGTACATCTCCTTGGAGTGCTCCTGTTTTATTCGTAAAGAAGAAAGAAGGGAGTATGCGACTTTGTATCGACTACCGAGAATTAAACCATGTCACTATCAATAATAGGTATCCGCTACCTCGTATTGATGACCTGTTTGACCAGTTACAAGGAGCACAATTCTTTTCAAAAATCGATCTTCATTTTGGATATCATCAGCTGAAGATTAGAACTGAGGATATTCCAAAGACTGTGTTTAAAACTCGGTACGGACATTATGAATTCTTAGTCATGTCTTTTGGATTGACTAATGCTCCTGCGATTTTCATGTATATGATGAACCAAGTATTCAAGGAATATTTGGATCAGTTCGTTGTTGTCTTTATTGATGACATCCTCATATATTCCAAAAGTCGTGAAGATCATGAGCACCATTTGAAGCTGGTACTCCAAAAGCTTCGTGAAAATAAGTTATATGCCAAGTTAAAGAAATGTGAGTTCTGGCTTGAGGAAGTAGCGTTCCTTGGACACGTGGTGTCAAAAAATGGAGTATTTATTGACCCGGCGAAGATTGAAGCAATACAAAGTTGGGAACAACATAAGTCGGTGACCGAAGTACGTAGCTTTCTGGGCTTAGCTGATTATTATCGGAGATTCGTGGAAGGATTTTCTCGAATCGCTACTCCATTAACTCAGCTGACTCGGAAAGATATCAAATTCGTATGGAGCGAGGAATGCGAAAAGAGTTTCCAAGAGCTTAAGAGGAGACTCATTTCGGCACCTGTTTTGACCATATCATCTGGTTCGGATGGATTTGTTATCTACAGCGATGCTTCAGGCAAAGGGCTAAGATGTGTTCTCATGCAACGTGGGAAAGTTATAGCCTATGCATCGCGATAACTTAAAGAGTACAAGAGGAATTATCCTACTCATGATCTAGAGTTGGCAGCAGTCGTTTTCGCGCTAAAGATCTGGAGGCACTATCTATATGGGGAGAAAGTGGAGATATATTCAGACCATAAAAGTCTCAAATATTTCTTCACCCAAAAAGAACTCAACATGCGGCAACGATGTTGGCTCGAGCTGTTGAAAGACTACGATCATACCATTCAATACCATCCTGGAAAAGCAAACGTGATAGCCGACGCATTGAGTAGAAGATCATACGCGGGAACGAGTGTGATGTTGTCAACGCAAAGGCTTATTTGGTGTGATTTACAAAAGATGAAGATAGAAATCAAGACTCCGGGGACACATGCAATAATGTCAAGTATACGTATAGAACCAACTTTAATCGAAAAAGTTAAAGTTGCTCAAGCCACAGACCCAGAGCTGATGCGTATGAAGAAGAAAGTGCAAGAAGGTGCTATTCCAGAAGCAAGAATCGATGAAGAAGGAATACTTCGAGTCCACTCCAGACTTTGTGTTCCTAACGATTCTGATTTGAAGTGCAAGATCATGACGGAGGCACATAATACACCGTTTGCAATTCATCCTGGAAGTACCAAAATGTATCGTGATCTCCGACATACATTTTGGTGGAACAATATGAAGAGAGAGATTGCAAAGTTTATCTCGAGGTGTTTAACTTGTCAACGTGTAAAGGCGGAGCATCAAGTACCTAAGGGCCCATTGCAACCAATTGAGATTTCGAAATGGAAGTGAGAACACATTACCATGGATTTTGTTAAGGGTCTTCCCACGGTTTCTCAAGGCATAAATGCTATTTGGGTTATTGTTGATAGATTAATCAAGTCTGATCATTTCTTGCCGATACGAAAGACTTATTCCCTTGAACGTCTTGCTCGTATGTGTAACAACTCCAAAATAGGTTCATTCCACCCAACCCATTCTGAGTCGTCAAATACATGGTACAGAAAATAACTACAACTTTATTACAACAATTGTCGTGCAAAATACAACAACACATATGCTGTGAGTTTGGATACAAATATATACCAAATGTGACTCATGTTCCAACCGTGGACATCACCTCACAATAACACCTTACATAAAGGTATAGTCAAAAACTGTTTTAAAAATTAGAATATTTGGGAAGTGCTCAAGAAAACCTTCGTACATGGGAGACCACGCGTCTAGGTTATGATAGATATCATATGGCCACAGAATTATCCTTGGTTGACCCAATAGACCCCAAAGAAAAACGAGAAGATTACTATCATATTCTTCCCAATGGTGAGTCTTCTCTTGACATATCATTATCTCTACTGTCTCTAATTGAGAATTATACTTCAAACAAACACCAAGATTATATAGGTAGTGCTCGTATATATACTCGGCAAGCGGATGAGCACAACCCTGTCCTATGATGACACGAGGTTGTATGTCATTAGACATCTTGTATGATAGTGACAAAACACCCTTCTAACGTTGGGTTCGCCTCACCTTATTTTCTTCACCAAATATAACTACTAAATGATGACCACCGTTCTATTCCCTTGTTACCCCCGCTCGACCCAGCTACACTCTTATTACCTGAAAGGAATTGTGAAGCAAAAGGGTGAGCACAACTAGCTCAGTAAAGAATATCATGACTAAAGATAATTCAATTATCAATAGCCTTCATCAACAATAAATCAGAGATTTAGAACATATGGTAAATGATAAAAATTTCAACCATAGTTGCAGCGGAACGAGCAATCTATTAGAAGAGTCAAATAGACTATAAAGTCTATTATCTTCTCCATGTTAAAAATCCACCAACAATGTTTTATCCATGTAACATCACTCAACAGTTCCTTTCCACAATCATATGAATAACTCATAATCATAATTGTGACTATAAATTTTTCTTCGCACCCAGGACGAAGAATATTTTCATCACCTGTCTTTACCTGAAACATCAAAGATCATGGTTATACCAAATCACAGTTCCTGTTTATAATCATACTAACAAATCCATCTTTGCACTACGGGCCAAAGATATTAATCAACAAACCATCTTTGCACTACGGGCCAAAGATATTTAACAACAGTTCATCTTTGCACTACAGGCCAAAGATATTCATCAACATGCCATCTTTGCACTACATGCCAAAGATATTCATCAACAATTCATATTTGCACTACAGGCCAAATATATTCATATCTCAAAGAAATATATAATCATTTCAGAATTTATATAAACAATAATTATAACCATGTTGATCAATTCACCTTTACACTTAAGCTTAAGATATTCAATTATAAATTCAATGGTCATGATCATACCAGTCACAATTCAACTTTGCACTACAGGCCAAAGAGAACCCTAGTCATGATCATACCAATAATCTACCCATCTTTACACTCTAGTGAAAGAGAATTTCAACATCAGGGTTATAAAAATGTTATATATGATGATAAAAATAATATGATCAACATATAGTTTTAATCTCAAGAGTAATATTCGTAACTCATGAATAGTAACTCCGACACAAAAGATAGAAATTCTACAATAAAATTCATACCAATATTTCGGTATAATGATATTGAAAGAATAACATTACTTAAATTTATAAACAATTTATTTTAATTGTTTACACTTTACTAATTAATGCATTTAATCATCATAAAATGTCAACTCTTACAATTTCATCATCAATAACCAAAACCCTCATCAAAAATCTGCATATACCTCATATAGGATTCTCAAGCCATAAAATCCTATTTTCCAATTTTCTTTCTTCACAAAACATATTTAATTCATTTACTCATAACTAGACCATTTTCATGAAAAATACCAAATCAGTTCCAAAAATATTTCTTTTCTGGGATTTAGCATAATATAGTCCCATAGTGAACATATATTTTTCTCAGAATTTTTAAAAGTCATTTACTATTTTTCATATGGCCAAAATAGCCGAATATTTAGACATTTATCAAAAATTGTACTTTTGTCTAAAAATTCTGAAATTTACAGAGTATACTTCTATCATATACATGTACTCCCAATAAAAATTTCATCAATTTTGGAGTTAACCACAAGGAATTATAAGCTGTTACTTTTAAAATAGTCTTTTCTCATAAAATTCATAACTCTCAATCTATACATCCAAAAATCACCATTTTTGGACACAATCAAGAAAACTCATCAAAATATCATTTCAAATTTTTCCAGAATTTTTGAAGATCAGAAAAATTACGAAACTGAAAATCATAACAACCCTTAAAATCCCTTAATATCCCTTACTATCCCTTACCTCAAAAGAGCAGTACTTCTGATCGGTATAAGGCTGAAGGAAACTTGCACTGATGAATAGCAACTCACCAAGTATCTAAATACTCACAAAATACACTCAATAATCTAGAGAGAGAAAGAGAGAAAGCTTATGTTTCTGGTGTGATTTTCAATTCTAACTTAGCCCTCTATTTATAGGAAAATTTTGGTAGGTTTGACCTGCAACCTGATGGCTTTACCTGCTACTATTCCCACCCACCACATTTGAAATATAATTCAGCACATTTCTTCACCAACCACAAGTGGGGCCCACCAATTCTAGAATTTTCCACCAAAATGATAAACTCCGAAAATTCAACAATTTCTGAACCAGTCATCTCGTAAAATTCATAATAAATCATACGTTCATTTTTAACGGTTCAAAATTTGTGGACGTATACTCAACTTATATATGTATAACATATCCAAAAATTACCACGATCCAACGGTCGGATTAAAAATTATAACCCTCGCAAAATATCTCAAAACCCCTAATTTGATTTTCAATACCTCCGTTCCGACAAAAATACAGATAAAAACCTCAACATTAACTCCTTCATTTTTAACCACAAAAATATATCCCTCATTTATATCCACATAAAATAAATATTTTCTTATCATATGAATCAATAATTAATTATTCACAAATAATATTACAGAATCACATTTATGACAACCAGGTCGTTCCCAGGAAAGAGGGGGCTTTCCAATAAGAATTTCTCCTTACTGGCGCGCAATTAGGTGACCAAACCTCTCCTTAGACAGAACTTTCTAGACATTGCCAATAATGCTATCTAATAATATTATTCAAATAATATGAATTATTGATCTGATAATGGGAAATACTGTGCAGCAACAATTATTGAACAACAATAATATAAAATTTCAACGTAGCAATTATTGAATCAATAAAATAAAATATTGAACAGTAATTACTGTAACAATTATTGAGTAGTGCCTTCTTACGTAAGAATCAATAATTTCAAAAATACTATGCAATACCGTGTGCTACTGTGCAATAACGCGTATTACTGTATTTTAACCACCGGGTATTCCAACAGTGTTAACGGTAACAACTACGCCGTTATTTGTAAAAACTCAAATTTGTCGTTTTCTTCACCCGACAGTTATTCTGTTATGGGGCCCACAAATAGCTGCGCCGTCGTACGAATATTCCCCGACAGAAAGAATATTCCACGACCAAACGAATATTCCCCGACAACAATGATTATTTTATAACCACTTGTGTATTTTGAAAAATTTTCACATTTCACCCATAACTTTAACTTTTTATCAATTTAACCATTTACTGAATTGTAATTATAAGAAAAATTGAATACTTTTATTTCATAAAATTCGGGGTCTTACAATCTCCCCTCCTTATGAAATTTCGTCCTCGAAATTTACGTACCTGGTATTTCAAAGAGTTGAGAATACCTTGCTTCTATTTCAGATTCCATCTTTTCTGTCATCATAATTTCTCCATTGCTCATCTCCTGTGTAACGACCCCAAAATAGGTTCATTCCACCCAACCCATTCTGAGTCGTCAAATACATGGTACAGAAAATAACTACAACTTTATTACAACAATTGTCGTGCAAAATACAACAACACATATGCTGTGAGTTTGGATACAAATATATACCAAATGTGACTCATGTTCCAACCGTGGACATCACCTCACAATAACACCTTACATAAAGGTATAGTCAAAAACTGTTTTAGAAATTAGAATCTTTGGGAAGTGCTCAAGGAAACCTTCGTACATGGGAGGCCACGCGTCTAGGTTATGATAGATATCATATGGCCACAGAATTATCCTTGGTTGACCCAATAGACCCCAAAGAAAAACGAGAAGATTACTATCATATTCTTCCCAATGGTGAGTCTTCTCTTGACTTATCATTATCTCCACTGTCTCTAATTGAGAATTATACTTCAAACAAACACCAAGATTATATAGGTAGTGCCCATAGATATACTCAGCAAGTGGATGAGCACAACCCTGTCTTATGATGACACGAGGTTGTATGTCATTAGACATCTTGTATGATAGTGACAAAACACCCTTCCAACGTTGGGTTCGCCTCACCCTATTTTCTTCACCAAATATAACTACTAAATGATGACCACCGTTCTATTCCCTTGTTACCCCCGCTCGACCCAGCTACACTCTTATTACCTGAAAGGAATTGTGAAGCAAAAGGGTGAGCACAACTAGCTCAGTAAAGAATATCATGACTAAAGATAATTAAATTATCAATAGCCTTCATCAATAATAAATCAGAGATTTAGAACATATGGTAAATGATAAAAATTTCAACCATAGTTGCAGCGGAACGAGCAATCCATTAGAAGAGTCAAATAGACTATAAAGTCTATTATCTTCTCCATGTTAAAAATCCACCAACAATGTTTTATCCATGTAACATCACTCAACAGTTCCTTTCCACAATCATATGAATAACTCATAATCATAATTGTGACTATAAATTTTTCTTCGCACCCAGGACGAAGAATATTTTCATCACCTGTCTTTACCTGAAACATCAAAGATCATGGTTATACCAAATCACAGTTCCTGTTTATAATCATACTAACAAATCCATCTTTGCACTACGGGCCAAAGATATTCATCAACAAACCATCTTTGCACTACGGGCCAAAGATATTCAACAACAGTTCATCTTTGCACTACAGGCCAAAGATATTCATCAACAGGCCATCTTTGCACTACATGCCAAAGATATTCATCAACAATTCATATTTGCACTACAGGCCAAATATATTCATATCTCAAAGAAATATATAATCATTTCAGAATTTATATAAACAATAATTATAACCATGTTGATCAATTCACCTTTGCACTTAAGCTTAAGATATTCAATTATAAATTCAATGGTCATGATCATACCAGTCACAATTCAACTTTGCACTACAGGCCAAAGAGAACCCTAGTCATGATCATACCAATAATCTACCCATCTTTACACTCCAGTGAAAGAGAATTTCAACATCAGGGTTATAAAAATGTTATATATGATGATAAAAATAATATGATCAACATATAGTTTTAATCTCAAGAGTAATATTCGTAACTCATGAATAGTAACCCCGACACAAAAGATAGAAATTCCACAATAAAATTCATACCAATATTTCGGTATAATGATATTGAAAGAATAACATTACTTAAATTTATAAACAATTTATTTTAATTGTTTACACTTTACTAATTAATGCATTTAATCATCATAAAATGCCAACTCTTACAATTTCATCATCAATAACCAAAACCCTCATCAAAAATCTGCATATACCTCATATAGGATTCTCAAGCCATAAAATCCTATTTTCCAATTTTCTTTCTTCACAAAACATATTTAATTCATTTACTCATAACTAGACCATTTTTATGAAAAATACCAAATCAGTTCCAAAAATATTTCTTTTCTGGGATTTAGCATAATATAGTCCCATAGTGAACATATATTTTTCTCAGAATTTTTAAAAGTCATTTACTATTTTTCATATGGCCAAAATAGCCGAATATTTAGACATTTATCAAAAATTGTACTTTTGTCTAAAAATTCTGAAATTTACAGAGTATACTTCTATCATATACATGTACTCCCAATAAAAATTTCATCAATTTTGGAGTTAACCACAAGGAATTATAAGCGGTTACTTTTAAAATAGTCTTTTCTCATAAAATTCATAACTCTCAATCTATACATCCAAAAATCACCATTTTTGGACACAATCAAGAAAACTCATCAAAATATCATTTCAAATTTTTTCAGAATTTTTGAAGGTCAGAAAAATTACGAAACTGAAAATCATAACAACCCTTAAAATCCCTTACAATCCCTTACAATCCCTTACAATCCCTTACCTCAAAAGAGCAGTACTTCTGACTGGATATCGGATATGATGCTGAAGAAAACTTGCACTGATGAATAGCAACTCACCAAGTATCTAAAAACTCACAAAATATGCTTCATAATATAGAGAGAGAAAGAGAGAAAGCTTATGTTTCTGGTGTGATTTTCAATTCTAACTTAGCCCTCTATTTATAGGAAAATTTTGGTAGGTTTGACCTGCAACCTGATGGCTTTACCTGCTACTATTCCCACCCACCACATTTGAAATATAATTCAGCACATTTCTTCACCAACCACAAGTGGGGCCCACCAATTCTAGAATTTTCCACCAAAATGATAAACTCCAAAAATTCAACAATTTCTGAACCAGTCATCTCGTAAAATTCATAACAAATCATACGTTCATTTTTAACGGTTCAAAATTTGTGGACATATACTCAACTTATATATGTATAACATATCCAAAAATTACCACGATCCAACGGTCGGATTAAAAATTATAACCCCCGCAAAATATCTCAAAAACCCTGATTTTTAATACCTCCATTCCGACAAAAATACGGATAAAAATCTCAACATTAACTCCTTCATTTTTAACCACAAAAATATATCCCTCATTTATATCCACATAAAATAAATATTTTCTTATCATATGAATCAATAATTAATTATTCACAAATAATATTACAGAATCACATTTATGACAACCAGGCCGTTCCCAGGAAAGAGGGGGCTTTCCAATAAGAATTTCTCCTTACTGGCGCGCAATTAGATGACCAAACCTCTCCTTAGACAGAACTTTCTAGACATTGCCAATAATGTTATCTAATAATATTATTCAAATAATATGAATTATTGATCTGATAATGGAAATACTGTGCAGTGACAATTATTGAACAACAATAATATAAAATTTCAACGTAGCAATTATTGAATCAATAAAATAAAATATTGAACAGTAATTACTGTAACAATTATTGAGTAGTGCCTTCTTACGTAAGAATCAATAATTTCAAAAATACTATGCAATACCGTGTGCTACTGTGCAATAACGCGTATTACTGTATTTTAACCACCGGGTATTCCAACAGTGTTAACGGTAACAACTACGCCGTTATTTGTAAAAACTCAAATTTATCGTTTTCTTCACCCGACAGTTATTCTGTTATGGGGCCCACAAATGGCTGCGCCGTCGTACGAATATTCCCCGACAGAAAGAATATTCCACGACCAAACGAATATTCCCCGACAACAATGATTATTTTATAACCACTTGCTTATTTTGAAAGAAAAATCATATTTCACTCATAACTTTAAATTTTTATCAATTTAACCATTTACTGAATAGTAATTATAAGAAAAATTGAATACTTTTATTTTATAAAATTCGGGGTCTTACAATCTCCCCTCCTTATGAAATTTCGTCCCCGAAATTTACGTACCTGGTATTTCGAAAAGTTGAGAATACCTTGCTTTCATTTCAGATTCCATCTTCCCTGTCATCATGATTTCTCCATTGCTCATCTCCTGTTTTTCAAATATCATTCTAAAATACAGCTTCAAACAAGGGTTAATTGAATAAATTAACATATCACATAATATCCCGATATTATGACTGACTAACAAATAAGCTTAGGTAGGACACACTAGCGAAGGATTTACTCATCTCTCCCCTCCTAGTTATATTTCCCGATCTCCGCCAGAGATCATATCCCTAAGCTCTGATACCAAATGTGACTCTCATGGTGCTTCAACCACAGCACCTCACAATGGTACCTATCAGTTTGCCACCGCAGAACGGCGTCCCCTACGGAGAGCCTGGCTTCGGTGCATCCCCCATCAACAGGAAGTCACCAGCGAGAGGCTCGGGGCTCTTTACTTATAGCTCTGATACCAAATGTAACGACCCCAAAATAGGTTCATTCCACCCAACCCATTCTGAGTCGTCAAATGCATGGTACAGAAAACAACTACAACTTTATTACAACAATTGTCGTGCAAAATACAACAACACATATGCTGTGAGTTTGGATACAAATATATACCAAATGTGACTCATGTTCCAACCGTGGACATCACCTCACAATAACACCTTACATAAAGGTATAGTCAAAAACTGTTTTAGAAATTAGAATCTTTGGGAAGTGCTCAAGGAAACCTTCGTACATGGGAGGCCACGCGTCTAGGTTATGATAGATATCATATGGCCACAGAATTATCCTTGGTTGACCCAATAGACCCCAAAGAAAAACGAGAAGATTACTATCATATTCTTCCCAATGGTGAGTCTTCTCTTGACTTATCATTATCTGCACTGTCTCTAATTGAGAATTATACTTCAAACAAACACCAAGATTATATAGGTAGTGCCCATAGATATACTCAGCAAGTGGATGAGCACAACCCTGTCTTATGATGACACGAGGTTGTATGTCATTAGACATCTTGTATGATAGTAACAAAACACCCTTCCAACGTTGGGTTCGCCTCACCCTATTTTCTTCACCAAATATAACTACTAAATGATGACCACCGTTCTATTCCCTTGTTACCCCCGCTCGACCCAGCTACACTCTTATTACCTGAAAAGGAATTGTGAAGCAAAAGGGTGAGCACAACTAGCTCAGTAAAGAATATCATGACTAAAGATAATTAAATTATCAATAGCCTTCATCAATAATAAATCAGAGATTTAGAACATATGGTAAATGATAAAAATTTCAACCATAGTTGCAGCGGAACGAGCAATCCATTAGAAGAGTCAAATAGACTATAAAGTCTATTATCTTCTCCATGTTAAAAATCCACCAACAATATTTTATCCATGTAACATCACTCAACAGTTCCTTTCCACAATCATATGAATAACTCATAATCATAATTGTGACTATAAATTTTTCTTCGCACCCAGGACGAAGAATATTTTCATCACCTGTCTTTACCTGAAACATCAAAGATCATGGTTATACCAAATCACAGTTCCTGTTTATAATCATACTAACAAATCCATCTTTGCACTACGGGCCAAAGATATTCATCAACAAACCATCTTTGCACTACGGGCCAAAGATATTCAACAACAGTTCATCTTTGCACTACAGGCCAAAGATATTCATCAACAGGCCATCTTTGCACTACATGCCAAAGATATTCATACAACTCAATTTACTATAGGCCAAATATATTCATATCTCAAAAATATACCATCATTCAAATTTATATAAACAAAATTATAACCATGCAAAATCACTTTCAAAAAGCTTGATTTTTAATACCTCCATTCGACAAAAATCACTGATAAAAATCTCAACATTAACTCCTTCATTTTTAACCAATAATTTACCCTCATTTATATCCACATAAAATAAATATTTTCTTATCATATGAATCAATAATTAATTATTCACAAATAATATTACATGAATCACATTTATGATCAACCAGCCGTTCCCATGAAAGAGGGGGCTTTCCATAAAATTTCTCCTTACTTCGCACAATTATTGACAAACCTCTCCTTAGACATAACTTTCTAGAATTGCCAATAATTTATTTTAATAATATTATTCAAATAATATGAATTATTGATCTATAATGGAAATACTGTCATCAATTATTGAACAACAATAATATAAAATTCTCAACCACAATTATTGAATCAATAAAATAAAATATTGAACAGTAATTACTGTAACAATTATTAAGTAGTGCCTTCTTACGAAGAATCAATAATTTCAAAAATACTATGCAATACCGTTGCTACTGTGCAATAACGCTATTTCTGTATTTTAACCAAGTATTCCAACAGTGTTAACGGTAACAACTACGCCTATTTTAAAAACTCAAATTTACTTTTTCTTCACCCGACAGTTATTCAGTTATGGGGCCCACAAATAGCTGCGCCGTCTACGAATATTCCCCGAAATTTAAAGAATATTCTTCTACCATAACGAATATTCCCCGACAACAATGATTATTTTATAACCACTTGCTTACTTTTAAAAAAATCAAATTTCACCCATAACTTTAAACTTTTATCCAATTTAACCATTTTTACACAATAGTAATTATAAAATAAATTGAATACTTTTATTTTAAAATTCGAAATTAAAATCTCCCCTCCTTATGAAATTTCAATCCCCGACAATTTACAATCCCTTATTTCAAAAGAGAATACTTCTGACTGGATATCAGATATGATGCTGATCATAATTGCTCTGATGAATCAACTCACCTGTATCTAAATATCACAAAATATGCTTCAAATAAAGAGTTAATTTAAAAATTATGTATCACATAATTTCCAGATATTATGACTGACTAACAAAAATTAGGTAGGACACACTAGCGAAGGATTTATCTTCTCTCCTCTAGTTAATTTCCGATCCCGCCAGATTTCATATCCCTATGCTCTGATACAAATGTACTCTCAACTTCAACCCAGCACCTCATACATTTACTATCAGTTTGCCACCGCAGAACCTCCCCTACGGAACCAGGCATTCGGTGCTTCCCCCATCAACAGGAAGTCACCACGAGAGGCTCGGGGCTCTTTACTTATAGCTCTGATACCAAATGTAACGACCCCAAAATAGGTCCATTCCACCCAACCCATTCTGAGTCGTCAAATACATGGTACAGAAAACAACTACAACTTTATTACAACAATTGTCGTGCAAAATACAACAACACATATGCTGTGAGTTTGGATACAAATATATACCAAATGTGACTCATGTTCCAACCGTGGACATCACCTCACAATAACACCTTACATAAAGGTATAGTCAAAAACTGTTTTAGAAATTAGAATCTTTGGGAAGTGCTCAAGGAAACCTTCGTACATGGGAGGCCACGCGTCTAGGTTATGATAGATATCATATGGCCACAGAATTATCCTTGGTTGACCCAATAGACCCCAAAGAAAAACGAGAAGATTACTATCATATTCTTCCCAATGGTGAGTCTTCTCTTGACTTATCATTATCTCCACTGTCTCTAATTGAGAATTATACTTCAAACAAACACCAAGATTATATAGGTAGTGCCCATAGATATACTCAGCAAGTGGATGAGCACAACCCTGTCTTATGATGACACGAGGTTGTATGTCATTAGACATCTTGTATGATAGTGACAAAACACCCTTCCAACGTTGGGTTCGCCTCACCCTATTTTCTTCACCAAATATAACTACTAAATGATGACCACCGTTCTATTCCCTTGTTACCCCCGCTCGACCCAGCTACACTCTTATTACCTGAAAGGAATTGTGAAGCAAAAGGGTGAGCACAACTAGCTCAGTAAAGAATATCATGACTAAAGATAATTAAATTATCAATAGCCTTCATCAATAATAAATCAGAGATTTAGAACATATGGTAAATGATAAAAATTTCAACCATAGTTGCAGCGGAACGAGCAATCCATTAGAAGAGTCAAATAGACTATAAAGTCTATTATCTTCTCCATGTTAAAAATCCACCAACAATATTTTATCCATGTAACATCACTCAACAGTTCCTTTCCACAATCATATGAATAACTCATAATCATAATTGTGACTATAAATTTTTCTTCGCACCCAGGACGAAGAATATTTTCATCACCTGTCTTTACCTGAAACATCAAAGATCATGGTTATACCAAATCACAGTTCCTGTTTATAATCATACTAACAAATCCATCTTTGCACTACGGGCCAAAGATATTCATCAACAAACCATCTTTGCACTACGGGCCAAAGATATTCAACAACAGTTCATCTTTGCACTACAGGCCAAAGATATTCATCAACAGGCCATCTTTGCACTACATGCCAAAGATATTCATCAACAATTCATATTTGCACTACAGGCCAAATATATTCATATCTCAAAGAAATATATAATCATTTCAGAATTTATATAAACAATAATTATAACCATGTTGATCAATTCACCTTTGCACTTAAGCTTAAGATATTCAATTATAAATTCAATGGTCATGATCATACCAGTCACAATTCAACTTTGCACTACAGGCCAAAGAGAACCCTAGTCATGATCATACCAATAATCTACCCATCTTTACACTCCAGTGAAAGAGAATTTCAACATCAGGGTTATAAAAATGTTATATATGATGATAAAAATAATATGATCAACATATAGTTTTAATCTCAAGAGTAATATTCGTAACTCATGAATAGTAACCCCGACACAAAAGATAGAAATTCTACAATAAAATTCATACCAATATTTCGGTATAATGATATTGAAAGAATAACATTACTTAAATTTATAAACAATTTATTTTAATTGTTTACACTTTACTAATTAATGCATTTAATCATCATAAAATGCCAACTCTTACAATTTCATCATCAATAACCAAAACCCTCATCAAAAATCTGCATATACCTCATATAGGATTCTCAAGCCATAAAATCCTATTTTCCAATTTTCTTTCTTCACAAAACATATTTAATTCATTTACTCATAACTAGACCATTTTCATGAAAAATACCAAATCAGTTCCAAAAATATTTCTTTTCTGGGATTTAGCATAATATAGTCCCATAGTGAACATATATTTTTCTCAGAATTTTTAAAAGTCATTTACTATTTTTCATATGGCCAAAATAGCCGAATATTTAGACATTTATCAAAAATTGTACTTTTGTCTAAAAATTCTGAAATTTACAGAGTATACTTCTATCATATACATGTACTCCCAATAAAAATTTCATCAATTTTGGAGTTAACCACAAGGAATTATAAGCGGTTACTTTTAAAATAGTCTTTTCTCATAAAATTCATAACTCTCAATCTATACATCCAAAAATCACCATTTTTGGACACAATCAAGAAAACTCATCAAAATATCATTTCAAATTTTTCCAGAATTTTTGAAGATCAGAAAAATTACGAAACTGAAAATCATAACAACCCTTAAAATCCCTTAATATCCCTTACTATCCCTTACTATCCCTTACCTCAAAAGAGCAGTACTTCTGACTGGATATCGGATATGATGCTGAAGGAAACTTGCACTGATGAATAGCAACTCACCAAGTATCTAAAAACTCACAAAATATGCTTCATAATATAGAGAGAGAAAGAGAGAAAGCTTATGTTTCTGGTGTGATTTTCAATTCTAACTTAGCCCTCTATTTATAGGAAAATTTTGGTAGGTTTGACCTGCAACCTGATGGCTTTACCTGCTACTATTCCCACCCACCACATTTGAAATATAATTCAGCACATTTCTTCACCAACCACAAGTGGGGCCCACCAATTCTAGAATTTTCCACCAAAATGATAAACTCCGAAAATTCAACAATTTCTGAACCAGTCATCTCGTAAAATTCATAACAAATCATACGTTCATTTTTAACGGTTCAAAATTTGTGGACATATACTCAACTTATATATGTATAACATATCCAAAAATTACCACGATCCAACGGTCGGATTAAAAATTATAACCCCCGCAAAATATCTCAAAAACCCTGATTTTTAATACCTCCATTCCGACAAAAATACGGATAAAAACCTCAACATTAACTCCTTCATTTTTAACCACAAAAATATATCCCTCATTTATATCCACATAAAATAAATATTTTCTTATCATATGAATCAATAATTAATTATTCACAAATAATATTACAGAATCACATTTATGACAACCAGGCCGTTCCCAGGAAAGAGGGGGCTTTCCAATAAGGAATTTCTCCTTACTGGCGCGCAATTAGATGACCAAACCTCTCCTTAGACAGAACTTTCTAGACATTGCCAATAATGTTATCTAATAATATTATTCAAATAATATGAATTATTGATCTGATAATGGAAATACTGTGCAGCAACAATTATTGAACAACAATAATATAAAATTTCAACGTAGCAATTATTGAATCAATAAAATAAAATATTGAACAGTAATTACTGTAACAATTATTGAGTAGTGCCTTCTTACGTAAGAATCAATAATTTCAAAAATACTATGCAATACCGTGTGCTACTGTGCAATAACGCGTATTACTGTATTTTAACCACCGGGTATTCCAACAGTGTTAACGGTAACAACTACGCCGTTATTTGTAAAAACTCAAATTTGTCGTTTTCTTCACCCGACAGTTATTCGTTATGGGGCCCACAAATAGCTGCGCCGTCGTACGAATATTCCCCGACAGAAAGAATATTCCACGACCAAACGAATATTCCCCGACAACAATGATTATTTTATATCCACTTGCTTATTTTGAAAGAAAAATCATATTTCACTCATAACTTTAAATTTTTATCAATTTAACCATTTACTGAATAGTAATTATAAGAAAAATTGAATACTTTTATTTTATAAAATTCGGGGTCTTACATCCTGTATTTTAAATATCATTCTAGAATACAGCTTCAAAACAAGGGTTAATTTAACAAATTAACATATCACATAATATCCCGATATTATGACTGACCAACAAATAAGCTTAGGTAGGACACACTACACTAGCGAAGGATTTACTCATCTCTCCCCTCCTAGTCCTATTCCCCGATCTCCCCAGAGATCATATCCTAAGCTCTGATACCAAATGTAACACCCCAAAATAGGTCCATTCCACCCAACCCATTCTGAGTCGTCAAATACATGGTACAGAAAATAACTACAACTTTATTACAACAATTGTCGTGCAAAATACAACAACACATATGCTGTGAGTTTGGATACAAATATATACCAAATGTGACTCATGTTCCAACCGTGGACATCACCTCACAATAACACCTTACATAAAGGTATAGTCAAAAACTGTTTTAGAAATTAGAATCTTTGGGAAGTGCTCAAGGAAACCTTCGTACATGGGAGGCCACGCGTCTAGGTTATGATAGATATCATATGGCCACAGAATTATCCTTGGTTGACCCAATAGACCCCAAAGAAAAACGAGAAGATTACTATCATATTCTTCCCAATGGTGAGTCTTCTCTTGACTTATCATTATCTCCACTGTCTCTAATTGAGAATTATACTTCAAACAAACACCAAGATTATATAGGTAGTGCCCATAGATATACTCAGCAAGTGGATGAGCACAACCCTGTCTTATGATGACACGAGGTTGTATGTCATTAGACATCTTGTATGATAGTGACAAAACACCCTTCCAACGTTGGGTTCGCCTCACCCTATTTTCTTCACCAAATATAACTACTAAATGATGACCACCGTTCTATTCCCTTGTTACCCCCGCTCGACCCAGCTACACTCTTATTACCTGAAAGGAATTGTGAAGCAAAAGGGTGAGCACAACTAGCTCAGTAAAGAATATCATGACTAAAGATAATTCAATTATCAATAGCCTTCATCAATAATAAATCAGAGATTTAGAACATATGGTAAATGATAAAAATTTCAACCATAGTTGCAGCGGAACGAGCAATCCATTAGAAGAGTCAAATAGACTATAAAGTCTATTATCTTCTCCATGTTAAAAATCCACCAACAATGTTTTATCCATGTAACATCACTCAACAGTTCCTTTCCACAATCATATGAATAACTCATAATCATAATTGTGACTATAAATTTTTCTTCGCACCCAGGACGAAGAATATTTTCATCACCTGTCTTTACCTGAAACATCAAAGATCATGGTTATACCAAATCACAGTTCCTGTTTATAATCATACTAACAAATCCATCTTTGCACTACGGGCCAAAGATATTCATCAACAAACCATCTTTGCACTACGGGCCAAAGATATTCAACAACAGTTCATCTTTGCACTACAGGCCAAAGATATTCATCAACAGGCCATCTTTGCACTACATGCCAAAGATATTCATCAACAATTCATATTTGCACTACAGGCCAAATATATTCATATCTCAAAGAAATATATAATCATTTCAGAATTTATATAAACAATAATTATAACCATGTTGATCAATTCACCTTTGCACTTAAGCTTAAGATATTCAATTATAAATTCAATGGTCATGATCATACCAGTCACAATTCAACTTTGCACTACAGGCCAAAGAGAACCCTAGTCATGATCATACCAATAATCTACCCATCTTTACACTCCAGTGAAAGAGAATTTCAACATCAGGGTTATAAAAATGTTATATATGATGATAAAAATAATATGATCAACATATAGTTTTAATCTCAAGAGTAATATTCGTAACTCATGAATAGTAACCCCGACACAAAAGATAGAAATTCTACAATAAAATTCATACCAATATTTCGGTATAATGATATTGAAAGAATAACATTACTTAAATTTATAAACAATTTATTTTAATTGTTTACACTTTACTAATTAATGCATTTAATCATCATAAAATGCCAACTCTTACAATTTCATCATCAATAACCAAAACCCTCATCAAAAATCTGCATATACCTCATATAGGATTCTCAAGCCATAAAATCCTATTTTCCAATTTTCTTTCTTCACAAAACATATTTAATTCATTTACTCATAACTAGACCATTTTCATGAAAAATACCAAATCAGTTCCAAAAATATTTCTTTTCTGGGATTTAGCATAATATAGTCCCATAGTGAACATATATTTTTCTCAGAATTTTTAAAAGTCATTTACTATTTTTCATATGGCCAAAATAGCCGAATATTTAGACATTTATCAAAAATTGTACTTTTGTCTAAAAATTCTGAAATTTACAGAGTATACTTCTATCATATACATGTACTCCCAATAAAAATTTCATCAATTTTGGAGTTAACCACAAGGAATTATAAGCTGTTACTTTTAAAATAGTCTTTTCTCATAAAATTCATAACTCTCAATCTATACATCCAAAAATCACCATTTTTGGACACAATCAAGAAAACTCATCAAAATATCATTTCAAATTTTTCCAGAATTTTTGAAGATCAGAAAAATTACGAAACTGAAAATCATAACAACCCTTAAAATCCCTTAATATCCCTTACTATCCCTTACCTCAAAAGAGCAGTACTTCTGATCGGATATGATGCTGAAGAAACTTGCACTGATGAATAGCAACTCACCAAGTATCTAAATACTCACAAAATATGCTCATAATATAGAGAGAGAAAGAGAGAAAGCTTATGTTTCTGGTGTGATTTTCAATTCTAACTTAGCCCTCTATTTATAGGAAAATTTTGGTAGGTTTGACCTGCAACCTGATGGCTTTACCTGCTACTATTCCCACCCACCACATTTGAAATATAATTCAGCACATTTCTTCACCAACCACAAGTGGGGCCCACCAATTCTAGAATTTTCCACCAAAATGATAAACTCCGAAAATTCAACAATTTCTGAACCAGTCATCTCGTAAAATTCATAATAAATCATACGTTCATTTTTAACGGTTCAAAATTTGTGGACATATACTCAACTTATATATGTATAACATATCCAAAAATTACCACGATCCAACGGTCGGATTAAAAATTATAACCCCCGCAAAATATCTCAAAAACCCTGATTTTTAATACCTCCATTCCGACAAAAATACGGATAAAAACCTCAACATTAACTCCTTCATTTTTAACCACAAAAATATATCCCTCATTTATATCCACATAAAATAAATATTTTCTTATCATATGAATCAATAATTAATTATTCACAAATAATATTACAGAATCACATTTATGACAACCAGGCCGTTCCCAGGAAAGAGGGGGCTTTCCAATAAGGATTTCTCCTTACTGGCGCGCAATTAGATGACCAAACCTCTCCTTAGACAGAACTTTCTAGACATTGCCAATAATGTTATCTAATAATATTATTCAAATAATATGAATTATTGATCTGATAATGGAAAATACTGTGCAGCAACAATTATTGAACAACAATAATATAAAATTTCAACGTAGCAATTATTGAATCAATAAAATAAAATATTGAACAGTAATTACTGTAACAATTATTGAGTAGTGCCTTCTTACGTAAGAATCAATAATTTCAAAAATACTATGCAATACCGTGTGCTACTGTGCAATAACGCGTATTACTGTATTTTAACCACCGGGTATTCCAACAGTGTTAACGGTAACAACTACGCCGTTATTTGTAAAAACTCAAATTTGTCGTTTTCTTCACCCGACAGTTATTCTGTTATGGGGCCCACAAATAGCTGCGCCGTCGTACGAATATTCCCCGACAGAAAGAATATTCCACGACCAAACGAATATTCCCCGACAACAATGATTATTTTATAACCACTTGTTATTTTGAAAAAAATTCATATTTCACCCATAACTTTAACTTTTATCAATTTAACCATTTACTGAATAGTAATTATAAGAAAAATTGAATACTTTTATTTCATAAAATTCGGGGTCTTACAATCTCCCCTCCTTATGAAATTTCGTCCCCGAAATTTACGTACCTGGTATTTCAAAGAGTTGAGAATACCTTGCTTTCATTTCAGATTCCATCTTTCTGTCATCATAATTTCTCCATTGCTCATCTCCTGTATTTCAAATATCATTCTAGAATACAGCTTCAAAACAAGGGTTAATTTAACAAATTAACATATCACATAATATCCCGATATTATGACTGACCAACAAATAAGCTTAGGTAGGACACACTAGCGAAGGATTTACTCATCTCTCCCCTCCTAGTTATATTCCCCGATCTCCGCCAGAGATCATATCCCTAAGCTCTGATACCAAATGTAACAACCCCAAAATAGGTCCATTCCACCCAACCCATTCTGAGTCGTCAAATACATGGTACAGAAAATAACTACAACTTTATTACAACAATTGTCGTGCAAAATACAACAACACATATGCTGTGAGTTTGGATACAAATATATACCAAATGTGACTCATGTTCCAACCGTGGACATCACCTCACAATAACACCTTACATAAAGGTATAGTCAAAAACTGTTTTAGAAATTAGAATCTTTGGGAAGTGCTCAAGGAAACCTTCGTACATGGGAGGCCACGCGTCTAGGTTATGATAGATATCATATGGCCACAGAATTATCCTTGGTTGACCCAATAGACCCCAAAGAAAAACGAGAAGATTACTATCATATTCTTCCCAATGGTGAGTCTTCTCTTGACTTATCATTATCTCCACTGTCTCTAATTGAGAATTATACTTCAAACAAACACCAAGATTATATAGGTAGTGCTCGTAGATATACTCAGCAAGTGGATGAGCACAACCCTGTCTTATGATGACACGAGGTTGTATGTCATTAGACATCTTGTATGATAGTGACAAAACACCCTTCCAACGTTGGGTTCGCCTCACCCTATTTTCTTCACCAAATATAACTACTAAATGATGACCACCGTTCTATTTCCTTGTTACCCCCGCTCGACCCAGCTACACTCTTATTACCTGAAAGGAATTGTGAAGCAAAAGGGTGAGCACAACTAGCTCAGTAAAGAATATCATGACTAAAGATAATTCAATTATCAATAGCCTTCATCAACAATAAATCAGAGATTTAGAACATATGGTAAATGATAAAAATTTCAACCATAGTTGCAGCGGAACGAGCAATCCATTAGAAGAGTCAAATAGACTATAAAGTCTATTATCTTCTCCATGTTAAAAATCCACCAACAATGTTTTATCCATGTAACATCACTCAACAGTTCCTTTCCACAATCATATGAATAACTCATAATCATAATTGTGACTATAAATTTTTCTTCGCACCCAGGACGAAGAATATTTTCATCACCTGTCTTTACCTGAAACATCAAAGATCATGGTTATACCAAATCACAGTTCCTGTTTATAATCATACTAACAAATCCATCTTTGCACTACGGGCCAAAGATATTCATCAACAAACCATCTTTGCACTACGGGCCAAAGATATTCAACAACAGTTCATCTTTGCACTACAGGCCAAAGATATTCATCAACAGGCCATCTTTGCACTACATGCCAAAGATATTCATCAACAATTCATATTTGCACTACAGGCCAAATATATTCATATCTCAAAGAAATATATAATCATTTCAGAATTTATATAAACAATAATTATAACCATGTTGATCAATTCACCTTTGCACTTAAGCTTAAGATATTCAATTATAAATTCAATGGTCATGATCATACCAGTCACAATTCAACTTTGCACTACAGGCCAAAGAGAACCCTAGTCATGATCATACCAATAATCTACCCATCTTTACACTCCAGTGAAAGAGAATTTCAACATCAGGGTTATAAAAATGTTATATATGATGATAAAAATAATATGATCAACATATAGTTTTAATCTCAAGAGTAATATTCGTAACTCATGAATAGTAACTCCGACACAAAAGATAGAAATTCTACAATAAAATTCATACCAATATTTCGGTATAATGATATTGAAAGAATAACATTACTTAAATTTATAAACAATTTATTTTAATTGTTTACACTTTACTAATTAATGCATTTAATCATCATAAAATGCCAACTCTTACAATTTCATCATCAATAACCAAAACCCTCATCAAAAATCTGCATATACCTCATATAGGATTCTCAAGCCATAAAATCCTATTTTCCAATTTTCTTTCTTCACAAAACATATTTAATTCATTTACTCATAACTAGACCATTTTCATGAAAAATACCAAATCAGTTCCAAAAATATTTCTTTTCTGGGATTTAGCATAATATAGTCCCATAGTGAACATATATTTTTCTCAGAATTTTTAAAAGTCATTTACTATTTTTCATATGGCCAAAATAGCCGAATATTTAGACATTTATCAAAAATTGTACTTTTGTCTAAAAATTCTGAAATTTACAGAGTATACTTCTATCATATACATGTACTCCCAATAAAAATTTCATCAATTTTGGAGTTAACCACAAGGAATTATAAGCTGTTACTTTTAAAATAGTCTTTTCTCATAAAATTCATAACTCTCAATCTATACATCCAAAAATCACCATTTTTGGACACAATCAAGAAAACTCATCAAAATATCATTTCAAATTTTTCCAGAATTTTTGAAGATCAGAAAAATTACGAAACTGAAAATCATAACAACCCTTAAAATCCCTTAATATCCCTTACTATCCCTTACCTCAAAAGAGCAGTACTTCTGATCGGTATAAGGCTGAAGGAAACTTGCACTGATGAATAGCAACTCACCAAGTATCTAAATACTCACAAAATACACTCAATAATAGAGAGAGAAAGAGAGAAAGCTTATGTTTCTGGTGTGATTTTCAATTCTAACTTAGCCCTCTATTTATAGGAAAATTTTGGTAGGTTTGACCTGCAACCTGATGGCTTTACCTGCTACTATTCCCACCCACCACATTTGAAATATAATTCAGCACATTTCTTCACCAACCACAAGTGGGGCCCACCAATTCTAGAATTTTCCACCAAAATGATAAACTCCGAAAATTCAACAATTTCTGAACCAGTCATCTCGTAAAATTCATAATAAATCATACGTTCATTTTTAACGGTTCAAAATTTGTGGACATATACTCAACTTATATATGTATAACATATCCAAAAATTACCACGATCCAACGGTCGGATTAAAAATTATAACCCCGCAAAATATCTCAAAAACCCTAATTTGATTTTTAATACCTCCATTCCGACAAAAATACAGATAAAAACCTCAACATTAACTCCTTCATTTTTTAACCACAAAAATATATCCCTCATTTATATCCACATAAAATAAATATTTTCTTATCATATGAATCAATAATTAATTATTCACAAATAATATTACAGAATCACATTTATGACAACCAGGCCGTTCCCAGGAAAGAGGGGGCTTTCCAATAAGAATTTCTCCTTACTGGCGCGCAATTAGATGACCAAACCTCTCCTTAGACAGAACTTTCTAGACATTGCCAATAATGCTATCTAATAATATTATTCAAATAATATGAATTATTGATCTGATAATGGGAAATACTGTGCAGCAACAATTATTGAACAACAATAATATAAAATTTCAACGTAGCAATTATTGAATCAATAAAATAAAATATTGAACAGTAATTACTGTAACAATTATTGAGTAGTGCCTTCTTACGTAAGAATCAATAATTTAAAAATACTATGCAATACCGTGTGCTACTGTGCAATAACGCGTATTACTGTATTTTAACCACCGGGTATTCCAACAGTGTTAACGGTAACAACTACGCCGTTATTTGTAAAAACTCAAATTTGTCGTTTTCTTCACCCGACAGTTATTCTGTTATGGGGCCCACAAATAGCTGCGCCGTCGTACGAATATTCCCCGACAGAAAGAATATTCCACGACCAAACGAATATTCCCCGACAACAATGATTATTTTATAACCACTTGTGTATTTTGAAAAATTTTCACATTTCACCCATAACTTTAACTTTTTATCAATTTAACCATTTACTGAATTGTAATTATAAGAAAAATTGAATACTTTTATTTCATAAAATTCGGGGTCTTACAGTATGTACGTAGATGAGATTGTGAGATTGCATGGCATGCCAGTATCCATAGTTTCGGATCGTGACCCAAGATTCACTTCAAGATTTTGGATTAGCTTGCAAAAAGCTATGGACACGGATTTACGATTCAGTTCGGCATACCATCCTCAAACGGACGGGCAATTAGAGAGGACTATTCAAACTTTTGAAGATCTATTAAGACTTTGTGTCCTAGATTTCAAAGAGAGTTGGGATAAGTACCTATCATTGGTAAAATTCTCTTACAACAACAGTTATCAGGCAAGTATAGGTGTGGCTCCATTTGAAGCATTATATGGATGAAAGTGTCGTTCTCCAATATGTTGAGATGAGGTGGGAGAAACAACATTTTTGGAACCCGAGTTGGTACGTATGACTACGGAAAAGATCCAAATGATTCGACAACGTATACAAACGGCACAGAATCGACAAAAGAGTTATGCGGATCTTCATCAAAAGGACGTAGAATTTAGTATTGGGGATCATGTATTATTGCGTGTGGCTCCATGGAAGGGAGTTACAAGATTTGGGAAGAGAGGAAAGCTTAATCCACGATTTATTGGTCCATTTTAGATTCTTGACCGAGTTGGAAATTTGGCCTATAGACTCGCGTTACCTCTAAGTATGTCTCGTGTTCATAATGTTTCTCATATATCTGTACTTCGTAAATATGTGAAAGACCCAAACCACGTCATTGAGTTAGAATCGGATGAGATAGCTGAAGACTTAATGTACGAGGAGGTACCTGTCAAGATCTTGGATAGGAAAGAACATGCTCTATGCACAAAGGTCATACCACAAGTTAAAGTTTTGTGGAGGAACCATGTTATTGAGAAAATGACCTGAAGTTGGAAATAGAAATGAAAGCGAGGTATCCTCATCTTTTCGAAACACCAGGTACGTATGTCAATTTCGAGGATGAAATTTCATAAGGAGGGGAGGTTGTAAGACCCCAAATTATTAATAAATGAAATTTAATTTCCTCTATTTATTATTTTGAACTAGTAAGGGTTGAATTGATCAATGATGTTAGTTATGGGTAAAATGCACAAATATTTTAAATAAGCAAGTGGTTATAAAATATTCATTGTTTTAGGGGAATATTCGTTTGGTCGTGGAATATTCTTCCTGTCGGGGAATATTCGTACGACGGCGCAGTCTTTTGTAGGCCCCATAACGAAAAGAGATTGGATGAAGAAAACGACAAGTATAAGTTATTTATAAATAACGGCGTAGTTGTTACCGTTAATACTGTTGGAATACTCGGTGGTTAAAACACAGTAATATGCGTTGTTGCACAGTAGCACACTGTATTGCACCAATTATTGATTCTTACGTAAGAAGGCACTACTCAATAATTGTTACAGTAATTACTGTTCAGTATTTTATTTTATTGATTCAATAATTGTTGCGTTGATATTTTATATTACTGTTGTTTTAATAATTGTCACTACACAGTATTTTTATTATCGAATCAATAATTCATATTATCTGAATAATATTATTAGATAACATTATTGGTAATGTCTAGAAAATTCTGTCTAAGGAGAGGTTTGGTCATCTAATTGCGCGTCAGTAAGGAGAAATCCTTATTGGAAAACCCCCTCTTTCCTAGGAACTGCCTGGTTGTCAGTATTGTGATTCGATAATATTATTTGTGAATAATTAATTATTGATTTATATGATGTAAAAAATATTCATTTTACGTGGATATAGATGGAGAAAATTTTTTAAAGTGACAATTGTTGAAAATCGATATTTTATCTTTTCTGATAAAATAATATTTTATTATATTATTATAATATCATAATGATGATATTTTGCAATGAATGTGAGATATATGAGTATATAAGGAGAAAAAATATTTTTGTTGCAAAAGTTGTTTAAAACATGTTAAACATGTCTGTGGGCTCATTTCTTGACTGAAATTTAATTATAGCCTGTAGAATCGTCCGTTTGTGGATTTCGGTAAATTTTTATTTGGAATTTGGAAAAATTTTCTTCTGTAAAGTTGTAGATAATGAAATTTTCTATGGGAAAGACATGTGGTTTAAATTTTTTTGATAAAAAGGCTATTTATTATGAATTATTGAAGTCTCGAAGTTCCAACATAATTGATTTTTGAAGTTTTAAATAATTTTTTTAAGAAAAACGTGTTTGGTGAGTTGAGTGGGTCTTGCATGTGATAAAATTGTGTTGAATTCAGATTCAAGAGGTGGGCGTGACAAAAATTTATATATAATAATATTATATTAAATTTTTTGCTTTGGTATTTTAAGCATTTTCCTATAAATAGGGTGCTTAGGTTAGAATTAAAAATCACACCAGAAACTAAAGTTTTCTCTCTCTTTCTCTCTCGATATATCAAGCGTATTCTTGTGAGTATTTTAATACTTTGAGTGTTGCTATACGGTGCAAGTTCAAGTCATAGCCTATATCCGGTGTTTCAACTAGAAGTATGTTTTTACTAGGTAAATAATGTTATTTTTTTCTTAAATGATATTATTTTCTTCAATATCATTATGCCGAAATACTGGTTTGAACTTTTTATCAAATTTGGAACTTTTTATGTTGGGGTTACTATTCACGTATACGGCACTATTCACGTATACGGCACTATTCACGAATACGGCACTATTCACCGAAAAATGAAATTTTCTTCTTTTTGTCTAAAATATCTATTATGGATACTAGCTTTGATTGTATCCATGTTTTGATCATTCTTGAATTTTACTCTACTATGATTATTAATGAGGTATTTTTGGACATGGAATAGCTGAAATACGAATCCTTAATATTTTTTCTTTTGTTTCACTGGATTCGTTTTCTTTAAAATATTTTTCATCATCCTCAGTCCTAAATGATGATATAACTGAATATCTTTGGCCTGTAGTGCAAAGATTAATGATTTTATGATGAACATCTTTGGCCGTAGTGCAAAGATGAACATGTATTGAGATGAACATGACCAACTGATGAATATCTTTGGCCTGTAGTGCAAAGATAAATATTTGATTCAAGATGTTTATTGATTGATGTTACAGGGATAAAATATTGATGATGGACTTTTAAATTCATAGATGATAGTATATTTCATCCTCTACTTAACTCTTCTAATGAATTATTATTTCCGCTGCGAATATTGATTTAGAATTTGTTGTCTATTGTTTTCTATTAAATTTTTTCCTGTTGAGGACTAACGATAATTTGTTCTATATTATCTTAGTCATAATATTCTTTACTGGGCTAGTTGAGCTCACCCTTTTTCCTTTCTGTTCCATTTTTCTTCTCAAGAGGTGAGAATGTAGCGAGTACTAGTCGGGGTATGGAATGATGGTTCTAGAAAATTGTTTAGTAGCCCTCACTATTTTTGTAAAATAATGTATCAATAATTGTAATGAGGACTTATTGAGTGTGGATATTGTCTAGAAGACAATATTTGTATTTAAACTCACAATTTTTATGTTGTATTAATAAAGTTGTAGTTGTTTCTATACCATGTTATTGACGACTCAAAATTGGTGATGTATACGGGTGTCACAAATGGAGTTTCAACAGATAAGTCAAAGTCTAATTTCTCCGGAGTCAAATTTAAACGTTGAGCGCAAGTAGGAGAAATAAAAGAATAGGTAGAACCGGTATCAAATAAGGTATAGACTTCGCTAGAGTTTATGATAAGCTTACCTGTGATAACCTCGTTTCGGTTCTTTGCTTTCTGGGAGGTCACGACAAACGCTCTCCCTTGAACTACCGACTTTGACTTTTCTGGGACGGCCTTTGGTGCCTCCATCACAGCTGGATTTGTCTTTAATGCACGATAAAAACGGGCTAGGTGACCTTCTCTTCCACAATTATAACACGTTTTGGACTGCATCGCGCAGTTTAGACTGATGTGTCCCTCCCCTCCGCATTTGAAGCATATGATAGGTGGTCGTTCTCCTTCCTTAACAACGGGTACTGGTGCTGACGTCTTTCTATTATTGTTGAATTTCCTCTTCTTAAAATGTCCACTCTTATTATCTTGGCCATGATTACCACCGAAGTGGTTACCATTTCTGGCATGTTGATTCCCTCCACGTTTGTTGTCACCGCTTCGATGACTGCTACCACTGATATTACTATTTTGTCGGCTACTCTCTCTTGGTTGGGTTGACTCATTATCACGTTTCAATAATTGAGCTCTATTCACAACATCTGAATACAAGCAAAGTTTGTGAGAGATAAGGTATTGACGAATCTCGGGTTTCAAACCTCTAAGAAACATCCACGTCATTCTCTCCTCATTATCAACTAAGTGGGACGCAAACCGGGATAACTCAACAAACTTGGCTTCGTACTGTGACACAGTCATGTTGTTTTGCTCCAGTTTAATGAATTCTACCTCTTTCATGTGACGAATACTTTCGGAGAAGTACTTGTCGTTGAACAGTTCTTGGAACTTCTCCCAAGACATCTTCAGTGCGGCAGGTTGAGTACGCTTTACATATTCCCACCAGTAATCTGCTTTTGCCCGCAACATGAAGGTGGCAAAGGGAACCTTTTGCACCTCGGAGCATCCTAAGACATCAAATATTTTGTTGATCTACTTTATCCATGTCTCTGCCTTAAGTGGTTTTGGCTCTTCAAAAAAACTCTGGTGGTCCCAGCTCCTTGAACTGTTTAGCAGTGACTGTCCGAGAGTTGCCAGTGTTTTCACCTTCATTTTGGACAGGAGTCTCTCTTGCCTGATGTTGCATGAATTGCAGAAAGCCTCTGAATATTTTATCGTTCATCATTTGGTCAGTGTTGTTGTTCGCATGAGGATTGTTGCCTTCCTGATGCACATTATCCTGATTGTTGATCTGTAGAGACTCAACGGTCTCCTGTACTCCATTACTATTCTCAACATTCTCAGATGTCATTTACAAATACTGCCACAAAACAAGGGTTAATTGACATGTTACATATTTTCCTTATACTCTGACCGACCAATTAAATACCAAATAAACTTAGGTAGGTCATACTAGCGAAGGAATTTTCCGTCTCTCCCCTCCTAGTTCTTGTTCTCATATCAGCCAGGGATCATATCCCTAAGCTTTGATACCAACTGTAACGCCCCCAAAATAGGTATACATCACCCATCTTGAGTCGGCAAATACATGGTACAAAATTTAAATACAACTTAATAATACAACTGTAGTGTAAAATACGACAAAATATAAACTGTGAGTTTTAAAACGAATATTATCTTCTAAACAGTATTCAACTCAAACGGTGTCCTCAATACAATTATTATCACACTATTTCATAGAATAGTGAGGACTACTAAGGCTATCATCTGGACCGTCACTCCGTTCTCCGACTAGTCCCGGCTACGTTTTCATTTCCTGAAGAGGACAATGAAAACAAAAGGGTGAGCTCAACTAGCCCAGTAAGAAATGTTATGACTAAGATAATGCAGAATAATTTATCGTTAGCCTTCAACAGTGTTAAACTGATAAAATATAACAAACATCAAGTTTAACTGCAGCGGAACAAGCAATCCATTAGAAGAGTAAAGTAGAGAATAAAATCTACTATCTTCTATGATTTAAAAGATTTTTCATCACTTTTATCGCTGAGACTCAGCTTAATAAATAATTCACATCATCCCTACACTACAACCAAGTATATTCATTAGTATCACAACCACAAATTATCCATGCACTACGGGCCAAGGATATTCGTATATTCATCAATGGTCATGATCATGCCAACAACTGTCCATCAATGCACTACAGGCCAATGAGGACTTTTAATTATCACATCATTTGTAACATTACGGTCATGATTATACTGAATAATCCATGATCATAATCATACCAAGTCTATCTATGCACTACATGCCACAAATGACTTTCAACATAATATAAACATGAGGATGATGACAATGATATAAGAATTCAATAAAATAAGTTCAAGGATAAATTTTTAAAGATTTATAATTTAATTTATTCAGAAATCAATAACGTCCAAATTGTCAACATGATACGGCTTTGTGGAGTAAAATTTAAGAATAATATTGTACCAAAAATAATTTGGACAGAAAGCGAATCAATTTTTATCATTAATAGTACTCCGGGTGAATAGTACTCGAGTGAATAGTACTTCAGAATAGTAACCCCATAAATAGTACTTCAGCATGAAAAAGTTAAAACTTATCAAGAATGCTCAGAATAATATTTCTATGAAAAGATACTGGATGAAGCGCAAATATCAAGGATATTCAACTAATTTCATGGAGTTTAGAAGCCAAAACTTTAACAAAACGAATATAGAATTCGAAATCTGAAATGAAATAATATTACTTACATACTACAGAGTATGGAAGAAAATATTATTTCAAGCGAAAATTGAACAAAAATAACATCCCTTATCTTGAAAAGAAGAGTATTCCAACTGGTATAGCGGGGATATTCTTGAAGAAAACTTTTACTGTTTTCTACTCTCAAAGCTTTCTAAAACTCTAAATAAATACACTCAAGATTATAGAAGAAAAATTCTCTGATTCTGATGTGATTTTCAATTCTAACTTAAGCGTCTATTTATATGAAAATGCTAGAACGCCATAGGAGACTAAATAATAAAATAATAATATTATTTTTCAATCTTCTACGCATGCCACTTTTGAAAAAATTTCAGCCACAACAGTGGGGCCCACCCAAAATCAGCACATGTTTTCACAAAAAAACAAAAGTGGGTCGCACTCTTAATTTTAATAAAAATATATAATTTTCAAAACTTCAATAATTCATAACAAATAGCTCTTTTATTAGAAAAATTCAAATCTCATATTCTTTTCATAGAAAATTTAATTATCTATAACTTTGTAGAAGAAATTTTTTCTAAATTCCAATTAAAAAATGTCCGAAATTCACAAACGGATGATTTTTAATACCTCATAAAATTCATAACAAATCATACGTTAATTTTTAACGATTCAAAATTTGTGGACATATACTCAACTTATATATGCATAACATATCCAAAAATCACAACAATCCAACGGTCGGATTAAAATTATAACTCATGCAATAGAGCTTTAAGAACACTGATTTGATTTTTAATACCTCCATTCCGATAAAAATACTGATAAAACACCTCAACATTAATTCCTTCATTTATAATCACATAAAATAAATATTTTTCTATCCATCATTTATGTCCACATAAAATAAATATTTCCTTATCATATAAATTACTAATTAATTATTCACAAGTAATATTACAGAATCACAATAATGACAACCAGACCGTTCCCAAGAAAGATGTAGCTTTTCAATAAGGATTTCTCCTTACTGACGCGCAATTAGGTGACCATACATCTCCTTAACAGAACTTTTTAGACATTGTCAATAATGCTATCTAATAATATTATTCAAATAATATAAATTATTGATCTGATAATGAAAAATACTGTGCAGTGATAATTATTGAAACAATAATAATATAAAATATCAACGCAGCAATTATTGAACCAATAAAATAAAATATTGAACAGTAATTACTGTAACAATTATTGAGTAGTGCCTTCTTACGTAATAATTAATAATTCAACAATACTATGCAATACCGTGTGCTACTGTGCAACAACGCGTATTACTGTATTTTAACCACCAGGTATTCCAACAGTGCTAACGGTAACGATTACGCCGTTATTTATAAAAACTCAAATTTGTCGTTTTCTTCATCCGACAGTTATTCTGTTATAGGTCCCACAAATGGTTGCGCCGTCGTACGAATATTTTTCGACAGAAAGAATATTTCACGACCAAACGAATATTCTCTGACAACATGAATATTTTATAAGCACTTGCTTATTTTACAAAATTTATAAATATTACCCATAATTATATAACATTATATCAAATTTACTCCTTAATATTCAAAAATGATATTTATAGAAAATTCATTTTTATTCATAAAAGTTGGAGTCTTACACCCCACATGTCAGGTAGGGACCCACAGTATAGATATCTATGTATGTGAACATTATGTGACCCTTTTTTATATAATAATATATTAAAAAAAAGATTCAGTTTGAATGTCATGTCATAAATCACTAGTACTCAAGACTTTAGAAATGTTGCATTGTACTCAACAGAAGGCGGAGAAATTGTATGGATATTACATCTGCTAGTTTAACTAGCAGATGGTCCAACTTTTTTAATATGGATGGCGTTGATTGGGGAATGGGCATAATCGACCAGTTAATTTTTTTTTCAGTCCGCTAGTTTAACTAGCGAAAAGCAAGTAATATTTTTTAATCACCACCGTTGATAATTGTAATATAAGGTGGAGATGTTATTTGTCTATTTTTTGTTCCATAGCAAATACATGATATGGATCATTGCTCATATATATCTATCTAAAAAAATATTAGTGATTTTGAATTTCTCGCTCATCCTAATAAATCATCTGGCCTATTCAAAGTTTGGAATAAATCCCACCGTTCATGTAGTACTGAAAGCAAGGGACACAACTAGTATATACACAGTTGTGTAGTACATAGTAGCCTGTGACGACAGTTTTTTAAACTATAACGACGGTTCACTCATCGCCATATAGTAGAATAGTTATAGCGACGGTTAGTTCAAAAAAATCGTTGTCATAGACGACTGTGTACTACACAACTGTGTATATATATTTTTTCCATATATATTTTAATTTTATATAAAGTCTGGTTACTTATTTATGTTATGCTTGATTGAATATTTTAATTTTTCATCATCATAAATGTAAATTTAGTGATAGTATTATTGTATATTTGATTATGAAAATTCATTTGCTACGTTTTTGAGCTTTAAAAATGCTACTATATGAAAATATTATTATTGTAAGGAAAAGAAAAACGTTAATGGGGTATACATCTAATGAATGTCCATTGTTGATTTGTTGCAAACAAATTACGCTTAACTATGAACTCCCTCAGTTTTTTTAAGAGAGAATTTTTTGTCTTTTTATTTGTTTTTTGTAAATTTTAAAGAAACATTAATTGCTTAATTTTTAATTTCTCTCATAATTATCCTAAATATAAAAGCATATTTTGTTCTGTTTTATCTTTTCAAAATATATTATCTTGAATGTAAGACCCCACCTTATTAATGAATAAAATCAAATTTGACAAAACTATGATTTTCACCACTAAACTTGGCACGTTTTACTTAATACACCACTGAACTTTTAATTTTTTAGATTACATCATTAAACTAATTAAATTGCTTCTTTTCTGGAATTTAGCATAATATAGAACATATATTTTTTCTAGAATTTTTAAAATTCATTTACTATTTTTCATGTGGTCAAAATTGCCGAATATTTAGACATTTATCATAAACTGTACTTTTGTCCAAAAATTTCGAAATTTACAGAGTATACTTTTGTTATATACATGTACTCCTAATAAAAATTTCACCAATTTTGTAGTTAACCATAAAGAGTTATAAGAGTTTACTTTTAAAATAGTCTTTTTCCATAAAATTCATAAATATACATCCAAAAATCGTCATTTTTGGACACAATCTAGAAAACTCATCAAATTATCATTTCAAATTTTTTCAGAATTTTTGAAGGTCAGAAAAATTACGAAACTGAAAAACATAACAACCCCTAAAATCCCTTACTATCCCTTACCTCAAAAGAGCAGCACTTCTGACTGGATATCGGATATGACGTTGAAGGAAACTTGCACTGATGAATAGTAACTCACCAAGTGTGACGCCCCCAAAATTAGGTATTCATCATCCATCTTGAGTCACCAAATACATGGTACAAAATACAAATACAAACTTAATTATACAAATGTCGTGTAACATACGACAATACATAAACTGAGAGTTCTAATAGGAATATTGTCATCTAGACAATATCCATACTCAAGGAGTCCTCATTACATTTATTGTCGCACTATTTAACAGAATAGTGAGGACTACTAATGTTATCTTCTGGACCATCACTCCTTTCCCTGACTCGTCCCAGCTATATTCTCATTTCCTGAAGAGAACGTTGAAAGAAAGGGTGAGTCAACTAGCCTAGTAAGAAATATTATGACTATGATAATGAAGAATAAATTATCAATAGTCTTCAACAATGTTAAACTGATAAAATACAATAGACATCAAGTTTAACTGCAGTGGAATAAGCAATCCATTAGAAGAGTCAAGTAAAGAATAAAACCTACTATCTTCTATGATTTAAAAATATTTTCATCAACTTTTATCACTGAGACTCAGCTTAATAAATAAAACACATCTTCTAATCATCCCTGTATTACGGGCCAAGGATATTCATTAAATCATCAATGGTCATGACTATACCAAAAAATCCCTGGTCATAATCATACCAAAAACTGTCTATCAATGCATTACAGGCCACTGAGAACTTTTACAACACCACTTATAACATCACATTTCATGATTATACCGAATGATCCCTGGTCATAATCATACTAAGTCCATCTATGCACGTAAGCCAAAGATGACTTTCTGTAAGACCCCGAATTTTATGAAATAAAAGTATTCAATTTTTCTTATAATTACTATTCAGTAAATGGTTAAATTGATAAAAGTTTAAAGTTATAGGTGAAATATGAATTTTTTTTCAAAATAAGCAAGTGGTTATAAAATAATCATTGTTGTCGGGGAATATTCGTTTGGTCGTGGAATATTCTTTCTGTCGGGGAATATTCGTACGACGGCGCAGCTATTTGTGGGCCCCATAACGAATAATTGTCGGGTGAAGGAAAACGACAAATTTGAGTTTTTACAAATAACGGCGTAGTTGTTACCGTTAACACTGTTGAAATACCCGGTGGTTAAAATACAGTAATACGCGTTATTGCACAGTAGCACACGGTATTGCATAGTATTTTTGAAATTATTGATTCTTGCGTAAGAAGGCACTACTCAATAATTGTTACAGTAATTACTGTTCAATATTTTATTTTATTGATTCAATAATTGCTACGTTGAAATTTTGTATTATTGTTGTTCAATAATTGTTGCTGCACAGTATTTTCTATTATCAGATCAATAATTCATATTATTTGATTAATATTATTAGATAGTATTATTGGCAATGTCTAGAAAGTTCTGTCTAAGGAGAGGTTTGGTCATCTAATTGCGCGCTAGTAAGGAGAAATCCTTATTGGAAAGCCCCCTCTTTCCTGGGAACGGCCTGGTTGTCATAAATGTGATTCTGTAATATTATTTGTGAATAATTAATTATTGATTCATATGATAAGGAAATATTTATATTATGTGGATATAAATGAGGGATATATTTTTGTGGTTAAAAATGAAGGAGTTAATGTTGAGGTTTTTATCAGTATTTTTGTCGGAATGGAGGTATTAAAAATCAGGGTTTTTGAGATATTTTGCGGGGGTTATAATTTTTAATCCGACCGTTGGATCGTGGTAATTTTTGGATATGTTATACATATATAAGTTGAGTATATGTCCATAAATTTTGAACCGTTAAAAATGAACGTATGATTTGTTATGAATTTTAAGAGGTGGCTGATTCGGAAATCAGGTTATAAATCATTTTTGTGGAAAATTCTAGAATTGGTGGGCCCCACTTGTGGTTGGTGAAGAAATGTGCTGAATTATATTTAAATGTGGTGGGTGGGAATAGTAGCAGGTAAAGCCATCAGGTTGTAGGTCAAACCTACCAAAATTTTCCTATAAATAGAGGGCTAAGTTAGAATTGAAAATCACACAAAAAACATATGCTTTCTCTCTTTCTCTCTCTATATTATGAAGCATATTTTGTGAGTATTTAGATACTTTGAGAGTTGCTATTCAGTGCAAGTTTCCTTCAGCTTTGCATACCGATCAGAAGTACTGCTCTTTTGAGGTAAGAGATTGTAAGGGATAGTAAGGGATAGTAAGGGATATTAAGAGATTTTAAGGGTTGTTATGATTTTCAGTTTCGTAATTTTTCTGATTTTCAAAAATTCTGGAAAAATTTGAAATGATATTTTGATGAGTTTTATTGATTGTGTCCAAAAATGGTGATTTTTGGATGTATAGATTGAGAGTTATGAATTTTATGAGAAAAGACTATTTTAAAAGTAACTGCTTATAATTTCTTGTGGTTAACTCCAAAATTGATGAAATTTTTATTGGGAGTACATGTATATGATGGAAGTATACTTTTTAATTTCAGAATTTTTGGACAAAAGTACAATTTTTGATAAATGTCTAAATATTCGGCTATTTTGGCCATATGAAAAATAGTAAATGACTTTTAAAAATTCTGAGAAAAATATATGTTCAATATGGGACTATATTATGCTAAATCTCAAAAAAGAAGTATATTTTGGAACTGATTTGGTATTTTTCATGAAAATAGACTAGTTATGAGTAAATGAATTAAATATGTTATGTGAAGTAAGAAAATTGGAAAATAGAATTTTATGGCTTGAGAATCCTATATGAGGTATATGCAGATTTTTGATGAGGGTTTTGGCTATTGATGATGAAATCTTAAGAGTTGGCGTTTTATGATGATTAAATGTATTAATTAGTAAAGTGTAAACAATTTAAATAAATTGTTTATAAGCTTAAGAATATTATTCTTTCAATATCATTATACCGAAATATTGGTATGTATATTATTGTGGAATTTCTACCTTTTTCATGTTGGGGTTACTATTCATGAGTTACTATTCACGAGTTACTATTCATGAATTACTATTCACGGGTACTATTCACGACAAAATTGGTTTCTTTTTCTGACCAAATTATAGTTGATTTATGAATATTACTCTTGAGATTAAAACTATATGTTGATCATATTATTTTTATTATCATATATAACATTTTTATAACCCTGATGTTGAATTTCTCTTTCACTGGAGTGTAAAGATGGGTAGATTATTAGTATGATCATGACTAGGGTTCTCTTTGGCCTGTAGTGCAAAGTTGAATTGTGACTAGTATGATCATGACCATTGAATTTACAATTGAATATCTTTAGCTTAAGTGTAAAGATGAATTGATTAACATGGTTATAATTATGGTGTATATAAATTCTGAAATGATTATATATTTCTTTGAGATATGAATATATTTGGCCTGTAGTGCAAATATGAATTGTTGAGGAATATCTTTGGCCTGTAGTGCAAAGATGAATTGTAGATGAATATCTTTGGCCAGTAATGCAAAGATGAACTGTGGATGAATATCTTTGGCCTGTAGTGCAAAGATGACTTGTTGATGAATATCTTTGGCCCGTAGTGCAAAGATGATGAATTTGTTAGTATGATTATAAACAGGAATTGTGATTTGGTATAACCATGATCTTTGATGTTTCAGGTAAGGCAGGTGATGAAAATATTCTTCGTCCTGGGTGCGAAGAAAAATTTATAGTCACAATTATGATTATGAGTTATTCATATGATTGTGGAAAGGAACTGTTGAGTGATGTTACATGGATAAAATATTGTTGGTGGATTTTTAACATGGAGAAGATAATAGACTTTATAGTCTATTTGACTCTTCTAATGGATTGCTCGTTCCGCTGCAACTATGGTTGAAATTTTTATCATTTACCATATGTTCTAAATCTCTGATTTATTGTTGATGGAGGCTATTGATAATTGAATTATCTTTAGTCATGATATTCTTTACTGAGCTAGTTGTGCTCACCCTTTTGTTCACAATTCCTTTCAGGTAATAAGAGTGTAGCTGGGTCGAGCGGGGGTAACAGGGGAATAGAACGGTGGTCATCATTTAGTAGTTATATTTGGTGAATCAAATAGGGTGAGGCGAACCCAACGTTGGAAGGGTGTTTTGCCACTATCATACAAGATGTCTAACGACATACAACCTCGTGTCATCATAAGACAAGGATGTGCTCATCCACTTGCTGAGTATATATACGAGCACTACCTATATAATCTTGGTGTTTGTTTGAAGTATAATTCTCAATTAGAGACAGTGGAGATAATGATAAGTCAAGAGAAGACTCACCATTGGGAAGAATATGATAGTAATCTTCTCATTTTTCTTTGGGGTCTATTGGGTCAACCAAGGATAATTCTGTGGCCATATGATATCTATCATAACCTAGACGCGTGGCCTCCCATGTACGAAGGTTTCCTTGAGCACTTTCTAAAGATTCTAGTTTCTAAAACAGTTTTTGACTATACCTTTATGTAAGGTGTCATTGTGAGGTGATGTCCACGGTTGGAACATGAGTCACATTTGGTATATATTTGTATCCAAACTCACATCATATGTGTTGTTGTATTTTGCACGATAATTGTTGTAATAAAGTTATAGTTGTTTTCTGTACCATGTATTTGGCGACTCAGAATAGGTTGGATGGAATGGATCTATTTTGGGGTCGTTACATTTGGTATCAGAGCTTGGGGATATGATCACTGGCGGAGATCGGGGAATATAACTAGGAGGGGAGAGATGAGTAAATCCTTCGCTAGTGTGTCCTACCTAAGCTTATTAGACAGTCATAATATCGGGATATTATGTGATATGTTAATTTGTTAAATTAACCCTTGTTTTGAAGTTGTATTCTAGAATGATATTTGAAATACAGGAGATGAGCAATGGAGAAATTATGATGACATGAAAGATGGAATTTGAAATGAAAGGAAGGTATTCTCAACTCTTCGAAATACCAGGTACGTAAATTTCGGGGACGAAATTTCATAAGGAGGGGAGATTGTAAGACCCCGAATTTTATGAAATAAAAGTATTCAATTTTTCTTATAATTACTATTCAGTAAATGGTTAAATTGATAAAAGTTTAAAGTTATAGGTGAAATATGAATTTTTTTTCAAAATAAGCAAGTGGTTATAAAATAATCATTGTTGTCGGGGAATATTCGTTTGGTCGTGGAATATTCTTTCTGTCGGGGAATATTCGTACGACGGCGCAGCTATTTGTGGGCCCCATAACGAATAATTGTCGGGTGAAGGAAAACGACAAATTTGAGTTTTTACAAATAACGGCGTAGTTGTTACCGTTAACACTGTTGAATACCGGTGGTTAAAATACAGTAATACGCGTTATTGCACAGTAGCACACGGTATTGCATAGTATTTTTGAAATTATTGATTCTTGCGTAAGAAGGCACTACTCAATAATTGTTACAGTAATTACTGTTCAATATTTTATTTTATTGATTCAATAATTGCTACGTTGAAATTTTGTATTATTGTTGTTCAATAATTGTTGCTGCACAGTATTTTCTATTATCAGATCAATAATTCATATTATTTGAATTAATATTATTAGATAGTATTATTGGCAATGTCTAGAAAGTTCTGTCTAAGGAGAGGTTTGGTCATCTAATTGCGCGCTAGTAAGGAGAAATCCTTATTGGAAAGCCCCCTCTTTCCTGGGAACGGCCTGGTTGTCATAAATGTGATTCTGTAATATTATTTGTGAATAATTAATTATTGATTCATATGATAAGGAAATATTTATTTTATGTGGATATAAATGAGGGATATATTTTTGTGGTTAAAAATGAAGGAGTTAATGTTGAGGTTTTTATGTATATGCAAATTTTTTGATGATCGTGGTTTTGGATAAGTTGAGTATATGATGAAATCTTAAGAGTTGGGTTTTGGAAAATTCTAGAATTGGTGATTAAATGAATTGGGAATAGTAGCAGTAATCAGTGTAAACAATTTAAATAAATTTGTTTGATATAGCTTAAGAATATTATTCTTTCAATGATCATTATACCGAAATATTTTTATGTATATTATATGTGGAATTTCTACCTTTTTCATGTTGGGGTTACTATTCATGAGTTACTATTCACGAGTTACTATTCATGAATTACTATTCACGGTACTATTCACGACAAAATTGGTTTCTTTTTCTGACCAAATTATAGTTGATTTATGAATATTACTCTTGAGATTAAAACTATATGTTGATCATATTATTTTTATTATCATATATAACATTTTTATAACCCTGATGTTGAATTTCTCTTTCACTGGAGTGTAAAGATGGGTAGATTATTGGTATGATCATGACTAGGGTTCTCTTTGGCCTGTAGTGCAAAGTTGAATTGTGACTGGTATGATCATGACCATTGAATTTATAATTGAATATCTTTAGCTTAAGTGTAAAGATGAATTGATTAACATGGTTATAATTATGGTGTATATAAATTCTGAAATGATTATATATTTCTTTGAGATATGAATATATTTGGCCTGTAGTGCAAATATGAATTGTTGAGGAATATCTTTGGCCTGTAGTGCAAAGATGAATTGTAGATGAATATCTTTGGCCAGTAATGCAAAGATGAACTGTGGATGAATATCTTTGGCCTGTAGTGCAAAGATGACTTGTTGATGAATATCTTTGGCCCGTAGTGCAAAGATGAATTTGTTAGTATGATTATAAACAGGAATTGTGATTTGGTATAACCATGATCTTTGATGTTTCAGGTAAAGACAGGTGATGAAAATATTCTTCGTCCTGGGTGCGAAGAAAAATTTATAGTCACAATTATGATTATGAGTTATTCATATGATTGTGGAAAGGAACTGTTGAGTGATGTTACATGGATAAAATATTGTTGGTGGATTTTTAACATGGAGAAGATAATAGACTTTATAGTCTATTTGACTCTTCTAATGGATTGCTCGTTCCGCTGCAACTATGGTTGAAATTTTTATCATTTACCATATGTTCTAAATCTCTGATTTATTGTTGATGAAGGCTATTGATAATTGAATTATCTTTAGTCATGATATTCTTTACTGGGCTAGTTGTGCTCACCCTTCTGTTCACAATTCCTTTCAGGTAATAAGAGTGTAGCTGGGTCGAGCGGGGGTAACAGGGGAATAGAACGGTGGTCATCATTTAGTAGTTATATTTGGTGAATCAAATAGGGTGAGGCGAACCCAACGTTGGAAGGGTGTTTTGCCACTATCATACAAGATGTCTAACGACATACAACCTCGTGTCATCATAAGACAAGGATGTGCTCATCCACTTGCTGAGTATATATACGAGCACTACCTATATAATCTTGGTGTTTGTTTGAAGTATAATTCTCAATTAGAGACAGTGGAGATAATGATAAGTCAAGAGAAGACTCACCATTGGGAAGAATATGATAGTAATCTTCTCGTTTTTCTTTGGGGTCTATTGGGTCAACCAAGGATAATTCTGTGGCCATATGATATCTATCATAACCTAGACGCGTGGCCTCCCATGTACGAAGGTTTCCTTGAGCACTTTCCAAAGATTCTAATTTCTAAAACAGTTTTTGACTATACCTTTATGTAAGGTGTCATTGTGAGGTGATGTCCACGGTTGGAACATGAGTCACATTTGGTATATATTTGTATCCAAACTCACATCATATGTGTTGTTGTATTTTGCACGACAATTGTTGTAATAAAGTTGTAGTTGTTTTCTGTACCATGTATTTGGCGACTCAGAATAGGTTGGATGGAATGGATCTATTTTGGGGTCGTTACATTTGGTATCAGAGCTTGGGGATATGATCACTGGCGGAGATCGGGGAATATAACTAGGAGGGGAGAGATGAGTAAATCCTTCGCTAGTGTGTCCTACCTAAGCTTATTAGACAGTCATAATATCGGGATATTATGTGATATGTTAATTTGTTAAATTAACCCTTGTTTTGAAGCTGTATTCTAGAATGATATTTGAAATACAGGAGATGAGCAATGGAGAAATTATGATGACATGAAAGATGGAATTTGAAATGAAAGGAAGGTATTCTCAACTCTTTGAAATACCAGGTACGTAAATTTCGGGGACGAAATTTCATAAGGAGGGGAGATTGTAAGACCCCGAATTTTATGAAATAAAAGTATTCAATTTTTCTTATAATTACTATTCAGTAAATGGTTAAATTGATAAAAGTTTAAAGTTATAGGTGAAATATGAATTTTTTTTTCAAAATAAGCAAGTGGTTATAAAATAATCATTGTTGTCGGGGAATATTCGTTTGGTCGTGGAATATTCTTTCTGTCGGGGAATATTCGTACGACGGCGCAGCTATTTGTGGGCCCCATAACGAATAACTGTCGGGTGAAGAAAACGACAAATTTGAGTTTTTACAAATAACGGCGTAGTTGTTACCGTTAACACTGTTGAAATACCCGGTGGTTAAAATACAGTAATACGCGTTATTGCACAGTAGCACACGGTATTGCATAGTATTTTTGAAATTATTGATTCTTACGTAAGAAGGCACTACTCAATAATTGTTACAGTAATTACTGTTCAATATTTTATTTTATTGATTCAATAATTGCTACGTTGAAATTTTATATTATTGTTGTTCAATAATTGTTGCTGCACAGTATTTTCTATTATCAGATCAATAATTCATATTATTTGATTAATATTATTAGATAGTATTATTGGCAATGTCTAGAAAGTTCTGTCTAAGGAGAGGTTTGGTCATCTAATTGCGCGCTAGTAAGGAGAAATCCTTATTGGAAAGCCCCCTCTTTCCTGGGAACGGCCTGGTTGTCATAAATGTGATTCTGTAATATTATTTGTGAATAATTAATTATTGATTCATATGATAAGGAAATATTTATATTATGTGGATATAAATGAGGGATATATTTTTGTGGTTAAAAATGAAGGAGTTAATGTTGAGGTTTTTATCAGTATTTTTGTCGGAATGGAGGTATTAAAAATCAGGGTTTTTGAGATATTTTGCGGGGGTTATAATTTTTAATCCGACCGTTGGATCGTGGTAATTTTTGGATATGTTATACATATATAAGTTGAGTATATGTCCACAAATTTTGAACCGTTAAAAATGAACGTATGATTTGTTATGAATTTTAAGAGGTGGCTGATTCGGAAATCAGGTTATAAATCATTTTTGTTGGAAAATTCTAGAATTGGTGGGCCCCACTTGTGGTTGGTGAAGAAATGTGCTGAATTATATTTTAAATGTGGTGGGTGGGAATAGTAGCAGGTAAAGCCATCAGGTTGCAGGTCAAACCTACCAAAATTTTCCTATAAATAGAGGGCTAAGTTAGAATTGAAAATCACACAAAAAACATAAGCTTTCTCTCTTTCTCTCTCTATATTATGAAGCATATTTTGTGAGTATTTAGATACTTTGAGAGTTGCTATTCAGTGCAAGTTTCCTTCAGCTTTGCATACCGATCAGAAGTACTGCTCTTTTGAGGTAAGGGATTGTAAGGGATAGTAAGGGATAGTAAGGGATATTAAGGGATTTTAAGGGTTGTTATGATTTTCAGTTTCGTAATTTTTCTGATCTTCAAAAATTCTGGAAAAATTTGAAATGATATTTTGATGAGTTTTATTGATTGTGTCCAAAAATGGTGATTTTTGGATGTATAGATTGAGAGTTATGAATTTTATGAGAAAAGACTATTTTAAAAGTAACTGCTTATAATTTCTTGTGGTTAACTCCAAAATTGATGAAATTTTTATTGGGAGTACATGTATATGATGGAAGTATACTTGTTAATTTCAGAATTTTTGGACAAAAGTACAATTTTTGATAAATGTCTAAATATTCGGCTATTTTGGCCATATGAAAAATAGTAAATGACTTTTAAAAATTCTGAGAAAAATATATGTTCAATATGGGACTATATTATGCTAAATCTCAAAAAAGAAGTATTTTTGGAACTGATTTGGTATTTTTCATGAAAATAGACTAGTTATGAGTAAATGAATTAAATATGTTATGTGAAGTAAGAAAATTGGAAAATAGGATTTTATGGCTTGAGAATCCTATATGAGGTATATGCAGATTTTTGATGAGGGTTTTGGTTATTGATGATGAAATCTTAAGAGTTGGCGTTTTATGATGATTAAATGCATTAATTAGTAAAGTGTAAACAATTTAAATAAATTGTTTATAAGCTTAAGAATATTATTCTTTCAATATCATTATACCGAAATATTGGTATGTATTTTATTGTGGAATTTCTACCTTTTTCATGTTGGGGTTACTATTCATGAGTTACTATTCACGAGTTACTATTCATGAATTACTATTCACGGGTACTATTCACGACAAAATTGGTTTCTTTTTCTGACCAAATTATAGTTGATTTATGAATATTACTCTTGAGATTAAAACTATATGTTGATCATATTATTTTTATTATCATATATAACATTTTTATAACCCTGATGTTGAATTTCTCTTTCACTGGAGTGTAAAGATGGGTAGATTATTGGTATGATCATGACTAGGGTTCTCTTTGGCCTGTAGTGCAAAGTTGAATTGTGACTGGTATGATCATGACCATTGAATTTATAATTGAATATCTTTAGCTTAAGTGCAAAGATGAATTGATTAACATGGTTATAATTATGGTGTATATAAATTCTGAAATGATTATATATTTCTTTGAGATATGAATATATTTGGCCTGTAGTGCAAATATGAATTGTTGAGGAATATCTTTGGCCTGTAGTGCAAAGATGAATTGTTGATGAATATCTTTGGCCAGTAGTGCAAAGATGAACTGTTGATGAATATCTTTGGCCTGTAGTGCAAAGATGACTTGTTGATGAATATCTTTGGCCCGTAGTGCAAAGATGAATTTGTTAGTATGATTATAAACAGGAATTGTGATTTGGTATAACCATGATCTTTGATGTTTCAGGTAAAGACAGGTGATGAAAATATTCTTCGTCCTGGGTGCGAAGAAAAATTTATAGTCACAATTATGATTATGAGTTATTCATATGATTGTGGAAAGGAACTGTTGAGTGATGTTACATGGATAAAATATTGTTGGTGGATTTTTAACATGGAGAAGATAATAGACTTTATAGTCTATTTGACTCTTCTAATGGATTGCTCGTTCCGCTGCAACTATGGTTGAAATTTTTATCATTTACCATATGTTCTAAATCTCTGATTTATTGTTGATGAAGGCTATTGATAATTGAATTATCTTTAGTCATGATATTCTTTACTGAGCTAGTTGTGCTCACCCTTTTGCTTCACAATTCCTTTCAGGTAATAAGAGTGTAGCTGGGTCGAGCGGGGGTAACAGGGGAATAGAACGGTGGTCATCATTTAGTAGTTATATTTGGTGAATCAAATAGGGTGAGGCGAACCCAACGTTGGAAGGGTGTTTTGCCACTATCATACAAGATGTCTAACGACATACAACCTCGTGTCATCATAAGACAAGGATGTGCTCATCCACTTGCTGAGTATATATACGAGCACTACCTATATAATCTTGGTGTTTGTTTGAAGTATAATTCTCAATTAGAGACAGTGGAGATAATGATAAGTCAAGAGAAGACTCACCATTGGGAAGAATATGATAGTAATCTTCTCGTTTTTCTTTGGGGTCTATTGGGTCAACCAAGGATAATTCTGTGGCCATATGATATCTATCATAACCTAGACGCGTGGCCTCCCATGTACGAAGGTTTCCTTGAGCACTTTCTAAAGATTCTAATTTCTAAAACAGTTTTTGACTATACCTTTATGTAAGGTGTCATTGTGAGGTGATGTCCACGGTTGGAACATGAGTCACATTTGGTATATATTTGTATCCAAACTCACATCATATGTGTTGTTGTATTTTGCACGACAATTGTTGTAATAAAGTTGTAGTTGTTTTCTGTACCATGTATTTGGCGACTCAGAATAGGTTGGATGGAATGGATCTATTTTGGGGTCGTTACATTTGGTATCAGAGCTTGGGGATATGATCACTGGCGGAGATCGGGGAATATAACTAGGAGGGGAGAGATGAGTAAATCCTTCGCTAGTGTGTCCTACCTAAGCTTATTAGACAGTCATAATATCGGGATATTATGTGATATGTTAATTTGTTAAATTAACCCTTGTTTTGAAGTTGTATTCTAGAATGATATTTGAAATACAGGAGATGAGCAATGGAGAAATTATGATGACATGAAAGATGGAATTTGAAATGAAAGGAAGGTATTCTCAACTCTTCGAAATACCAGGTACGTAAATTTCGGGGACGAAATTTCATAAGGAGGGGAGATTGTAAGACCCCGAATTTTATGAAATAAAAGTATTCAATTTTTCTTATAATTACTATTCAGTAAATGGTTAAATTGATAAAAGTTTAAAGTTATAGGTGAAATATGAATTTTTTTTTCAAAATAAGCAAGTGGTTATAAAATAATCATTGTTGTCGGGGAATATTCGTTTGGTCGTGGAATATTCTTTCTGTCGGGGAATATTCGTACGACGGCGCAGCTATTTGTGGGCCCCATAACGAATAATTGTCGGGTGAAGGAAAACGACAAATTTGAGTTTTTACAAATAACGGCGTAGTTGTTACCGTTAACACTGTTGAAATACCCGGTGGTTAAAATACAGTAATACGCGTTATTGCACAGTAGCACACGGTATTGCATAGTATTTTTGAAATTATTGATTCTTACGTAAGAAGGCACTACTCAATAATTGTTACAGTAATTACTGTTCAATATTTTATTTTATTGATTCAATAATTGCTACGTTGAAATTTTGTATTATTGTTGTTCAATAATTGTTGCTGCACAGTATTTTCTATTATCAGATCAATAATTCATATTATTTGAATAATATTATTAGATAGTATTATTGGCAATGTCTAGAAAGTTCTGTCTAAGGAGAGGTTTGGTCATCTAATTGCGCGCTAGTAAGGAGAAATCCTTATTGGAAAGCCCCCTCTTTCCTGGGAACGGCCTGGTTGTCATAAATGTGATTCTGTAATATTATTTGTGAATAATTAATTATTGATTCATATGATAAGGAAATATTTATTTTATGTGGATATAAATGAGGGATATATTTTTGTGGTTAAAAATGAAGGAGTTAATGTTGAGGTTTTTATCAGTATTTTTGTCGGAATGGAGGTATTAAAAATCAGGGTTTTTGAGATATTTTGCGGGGGTTATAATTTTTAATCCGACCGTTGGATCGTGGTAATTTTTGGATATGTTATACATATATAAGTTGAGTATATGTCCACAAATTTTGAACCGTTAAAAATGAACGTATGATTTGTTATGAATTTTAAGAGGTGGCTGATTCGGAAATCAGGTTATAAATCATTTTTGTGGAAAATTCTAGAATTGGTGGGCCCCACTTGTGGTTGGTGAAGAAATGTGCTGAATTATATTTCAAATGTGGTGGGTGGGAATAGTAGCAGGTAAAGCCATCAGGTTGCAGGTCAAACCTACCAAAATTTTCCTATAAATAGAGGGCTAAGTTAGAATTGAAAATCACACAAAAAACATAAGCTTTCTCTCTTTCTCTCTCTATATTATGAAGCATATTTTGTGAGTATTTAGATACTTTGAGAGTTGCTATTCAGTGCAAGTTTCCTTCAGCTTTGCATACCGATCAGAAGTACTGCTCTTTTGAGGTAAGGGATTGTAAGGGATAGTAAGGGATAGTAAGGGATATTAAGGGATTTTAAGGGTTGTTATGATTTTCAGTTTCGTAATTTTTCTGATTTTCAAAAATTCTGGAAAAATTTGAAATGATATTTTGATGAGTTTTATTGATTGTGTCCAAAAATGGTGATTTTTGGATGTATAGATTGAGAGTTATGAATTTTATGAGAAAAGACTATTTTAAAAGTAACTGCTTATAATTTCTTGTGGTTAACTCCAAAATTGATGAAATTTTTATTGGGAGTACATGCATATGATGGAAGTATACTTTGTTAATTTCAGAATTTTTGGACAAAAGTACAATTTTTGATAAATGTCTAAATATTCGGCTATTTTGGCCATATGAAAAATAGTAAATGACTTTTAAAAATTCTGAGAAAAATATATGTTCAATATGGGACTATATTATGCTAAATCTCAAAAAAGAAGTATATTTTGGAACTGATTTGGTATTTTTCATGAAAATAGACTAGTTATGAGTAAATGAATTAAATATGTTATGTGAAGTAAGAAAATTGGAAAATAGGATTTTATGGCTTGAGAATCCTATATGAGGTATATGCAGATTTTTGATGAGGGTTTTGGCTATTGATGATGAAATCTTAAGAGTTGGCATTTTATGATGATTAAATGCATTAATTAGTAAAGTGTAAACAATTTAAATAAATTGTTTATAAGCTTAAGAATATTATTCTTTCAATATCATTATACCGAAATATTGGTATGTATATTATTGTGGAATTTCTACCTTTTTCATGTTGGGGTTACTATTCATGAGTTACTATTCACGAGTTACTATTCATGAATTACTATTCACGGGTACTATTCACGACAAAATTGGTTTCTTTTTCTGACCAAATTATAGTTGATTTATGAATATTACTCTTGAGATTAAAACTATATGTTGATCATATTATTTTTATTATCATATATAACATTTTTATAACCCTGATGTTGAATTTCTCTTTCACTGGAGTGTAAAGATGGGTAGATTATTGGTATGATCATGACTAGGGTTCTCTTTGGCCTGTAGTGCAAAGTTGAATTGTGACTGGTATGATCATGACCATTGAATTTACAATTGAATATCTTTAGCTTAAGTGCAAAGATGAATTGATTAACATGGTTATAATTATGGTGTATATAAATTCTGAAATGATTATATATTTCTTTGAGATATGAATATATTTGGCCTGTAGTGCAAATATGAATTGTTGAGGAATATCTTTGGCCTGTAGTGCAAAGATGAATTGTTGATGAATATCTTTGGCCAGTAATGCAAAGATGAACTGTGGATGAATATCTTTGGCCTGTAGTGCAAAGATGACTTGTTGATGAATATCTTTGGCCCGTAGTGCAAAGATGAATTTGTTAGTATGATTATAAACAGGAATTGTGATTTGGTATAACCATGATCTTTGATGTTTCAGGTAAAGACAGGTGATGAAAATATTCTTCGTCCTGGGTGCGAAGAAAAATTTATAGTCACAATTATGATTATGAGTTATTCATATGATTGTGGAAAGGAACTGTTGAGTGATGTTACATGGATAAAATATTGTTGGTGGATTTTTAACATGGAGAAGATAATAGACTTTATAGTCTATTTGACTCTTCTAATGGATTGCTCGTTCCGCTGCAACTATGGTTGAAATTTTTATCATTTACCATATGTTCTAAATCTCTGATTTATTGTTGATGAAGGCTATTGATAATTGAATTATCTTTAGTCATGATATTCTTTACTGAGCTAGTTGTGCTCACCCTTTTGCTTCACAATTCCTTTCAGGTAATAAGAGTGTAGCTGGGTCGAGCGGGGGTAACAGGGAATAGAACGGTGGTCATCATTTAGTAGTTATATTTGGTGAATCAAATAGGGTGAGGCGAACCCAACGTTGGAAGGGTGTTTTGCCACTATCATACAAGATGTCTAACGACATACAACCTCGTGTCATCATAAGACAGGGTTGTGCTCATCCACTTGCTGAGTATATATACGAGCACTACCTATATAATCTTGGTGTTTGTTTGAAGTATAATTCTCAATTAGAGACAGTGGAGATAATGATAAGTCAAGAGAAGACTCACCATTGGGAAGAATATGATAGTAATCTTCTCATTTTTCTTTGGGGTCTATTGGGTCAACCAAGGATAATTCTGTGGCCATATGATATCTATCATAACCTAGACGCGTGGCCTCCCATGTACGAAGGTTTCCTTGAGCACTTTCTAAAGATTCTAATTTCTAAAACAGTTTTTGACTATACCTTTATGTAAGGTGTCATTGTGAGGTGATGTCCACGGTTGGAACATGAGTCACATTTGGTATATATTTGTATCCAAACTCACAGCATATGTGTTGTTGTATTTTGCACGACAATTGTTGTAATAAAGTTATAGTTGTTTTATGTACCATGTATTTGGCGACTCAGAATAGGTTGGATGGAATGGATCTATTTTGGGGTCGTTACATTTGGTATCAGAGCTTGGGGATATGATCACTGGCGGAGATCGGGGAATATAACTAGGAGGGGAGAGATGAGTAAATCCTTCGCTAGTGTGTCCTACCTAAGCTTATTAGACAGTCATAATATCGGGATATTATGTGATATGTTAATTTGTTAAATTAACCCTTGTTTTGAAGCTGTATTCTAGAATGATATTTGAAATACAGGAGATGAGCAATGGAGAAATTATGATGACATGAAAGATGGAATTTGAAATGAAAGGAAGGTATTCTCAACTCTTTGAAATACCAGGTACGTAAATTTCGGGGACGAAATTTCATAAGGAGGGGAGATTGTAAGACCCCGAATTTTATGAAATAAAAGTATTCAATATTTCTTATAATTACTATTCAGTAAATGGTTAAATTGATAAAAGTTTAAAGTTATAGGTGAAATATGAATTTTTTTTCAAAATAAGCAAGTGGTTATAAAATAATCATTGTTGTCGGGGAATATTCGTTTGGTCGTGGAATATTCTTTCTGTCGGAGAATATTCGTACGACGGCGCAGCTATTTGTGGGCCCCATAACGAATAACTGTCGGGTGAAGAAAACGACAAATTTGAGTTTTTACAAATAACGGCGTAGTTGTTACCGTTAACACTGTTGAAATACCCGGTGGTTAAAATACAGTAATACGCGTTATTGCACAGTAGCACACGGTATTGCATAGTATTTTTGAAATTATTGATTCTTACGTAAGAAGGCACTACTCAATAATTGTTACAGTAATTACTGTTCAATATTTTATTTTATTGATTCAATAATTGCTACGTTGAAATTTTGTATTATTGTTGTTCAATAATTGTTGCTGCACAGTATTTTCTATTATCAGATCAATAATTCATATTATTTGATTAATATTATTAGATAGTATTATTGGCAATGTCTAGAAAGTTCTGTCTAAGGAGAGGTTTGGTCATCTAATTGCGCGCTAGTAAGGAGAAATCCTTATTGGAAAGCCCCCTCTTTCCTGGGAACGGCCTGGTTGTCATAAATGTGATTCTGTAATATTATTTGTGAATAATTAATTATTGATTCATATGATAAGGAAATATTTATATTATGTGGATATAAATGAGGGATATATTTTTGTGGTTAAAAATGAAGGAGTTAATGTTGAGGTTTTTATCAGTATTTTTGTCGGAATGGAGGTATTAAAAATCAGGGTTTTTGAGATATTTTGCGGGGGTTATAATTTTTAATCCGACCGTTGGATCGTGGTAATTTTTGGATATGTTATACATATATAAGTTGAGTATATGTCCACAAATTTTGAACCGTTAAAAATGAACGTATGATTTGTTATGAATTTTAAGAGGTGGCTGATTCGGAAATCAGGTTATAAATCATTTTTGTTGGAAAATTCTAGAATTGGTGGGCCCCACTTGTGGTTGGTGAAGAAATGTGCTGAATTATATTTCAAATGTGGTGGGTGGGAATAGTAGCAGGTAAAGCCATCAGGTTGCAGGTCAAACCTACCAAAATTTTCCTATAAATAGAGGGCTAAGTTAGAATTGAAAATCACACAAAAAACATAAGCTTTCTCTCTTTCTCTCTCTATATTATGAAGCATATTTTGTGAGTATTTAGATACTTTGAGAGTTGCTATTCAGTGCAAGTTTCCTTCAGCTTTGCATACCGATCAGAAGTACTGCTCTTTTGAGGTAAGGGATTGTAAGGGATAGTAAGGGATAGTAAGGGATATTAAGGGATTTTAAGGGTTGTTATGATTTTCAGTTTCGTAATTTTTCTGATTTTCAAAAATTCTGGAAAAATTTGAAATGATATTTTGATGAGTTTTATTGATTGTGTCCAAAAATGGTGATTTTTGGATGTATAGATTGAGAGTTATGAATTTTATGAGAAAAGACTATTTTAAAAGTAACTGCTTATAATTTCTTGTGGTTAACTCCAAAATTGATGAAATTTTTATTGGGAGTACATGTATATGATGGAAGTATACTCTGTTAATTTCAGAATTTTTGGACAAAAGTACAATTTTTGATAAATGTCTAAATATTCGGCTATTTTGGCCATATGAAAAATAGTAAATAACTTTTAAAAATTCTGAAAAAAATATATGTTCACTATGGGACTATATTATGCTAAATCTCAAAAAAGAAATATTTTGGAACTGATTTGGTATTTTTCATGAAAATAGACTAGTTATGAGTAAATGAATTAAATATGTTATGTGAAGTAAGAAAATTGGAAAATAGGATTTTATGGCTTGAGAATCCTATATGAGGTATATGCAGATTTTTGATGAGGGTTTTGGTTATTGATGATGAAATCTTAAGAGTTGGCATTTTATGATGATTAAATGCATTAATTAGTAAAGTGTAAACAATTTAAATAAATTGTTTATAAGCTTAAGAATATTATTCTTTCAATATCATTATACCGAAATATTGGTATGTATATTATTGTGGAATTTCTACCTTTTCATGTTGGGGTTACTATTCATGAGTTACTATTCACGAGTTACTATTCATGAATTACTATTCACGGGTACTATTCACGACAAAATTGGTTTCTTTTTCTGACCAAATTATAGTTGATTTATGAATATTACTCTTGAGATTAAAACTATATGTTGATCATATTATTTTTATTATCATATATAACATTTTTATAACCCTGATGTTGAATTTCTCTTTCACTGGAGTGTAAAGATGGGTAGATTATTGGTATGATCATGACTAGGGTTCTCTTTGGCCTGTAGTGCAAAGTTGAATTGTGACTGGTATGATCATGACCATTGAATTTACAATTGAATATCTTTAGCTTAAGTGTAAAGATGAATTGATTAACATGGTTATAATTATGGTGTATATAAATTCTGAAATGATTATATATTTCTTTGAGATATGAATATATTTGGCCTGTAGTGCAAATATGAATTGTTGAGGAATATCTTTGGCCTGTAGTGCAAAGATGAATTGTAGATGAATATCTTTGGCCAGTAATGCAAAGATGAACTGTTGATGAATATCTTTGGCCTGTAGTGCAAAGATGACTTGTTGATGAATATCTTTGGCCCGTAGTGCAAAGATGGATTTGTTAGTATGATTATAAACAGGAATTTTGATTTGGTATAACCATGATCTTTGATGTTTCAGGTAAAGACAGGTGATGAAAATATTCTTCGTCCTGGGTGCGAAGAAAAATTTATAGTCACAATTATGATTATGAGTTATTCATATGATTGTGGAAAGGAACTGTTGAGTGATGTTACATGGATAAAATATTGTTGGTGGATTTTTAACATGGAGAAGATAATAGACTTTATAGTCTATTTGACTCTTCTAATGGATTGCTCGTTCCGCTGCAACTATGGTTGAAATTTTTATCATTTACCATATGTTCTAAATCTCTGATTTATTGTTGATGGAGGCTATTGATAATTGAATTATCTTTAGTCATGATATTCTTTACTGGGCTAGTTGTGCTCACCCTTTTGTTCACAATTCCTTTCAGGTAATAAGAGTGTAGCTGGGTCGAGCGGGGGTAACAGGGGAATAGAACGGTGGTCATCATTTAGTAGTTATATTTGGTGAATCAAATAGGGTGAGGCGAACCCAACGTTGGAAGGGTGTTTTGCCACTATCATACAAGATGTCTAACGACATACAACCTCGTGTCATCATAAGACAAGGATGTGCTCATCCACTTGCTGAGTATATATACGAGCACTACCTATATAATCTTGGTGTTTGTTTGAAGTATAATTCTCAATTAGAGACAGTGGAGATAATGATAAGTCAAGAGAAGACTCACCATTGGGAAGAATATGATAGTAATCTTCTCGTTTTTCTTTGGGGTCTATTGGGTCAACCAAGGATAATTCTTTGGCCATATGATATCTATCATAACCTAGACGCGTGGCCTCCCATGTACGAAGGTTTCCTTGAGCACTTTCCAAAGATTCTAGTTTCTAAAACAGTTTTTGACTATACCTTTATGTAAGGTGTCATTGTGAGGTGATGTCCACGGTTGGAACATGAGTCACATTTGGTATATATTTGTATCCAAACTCACATCATATGTGTTGTTGTATTTTGCACGATAATTGTTGTAATAAAGTTATAGTTGTTTTCTGTATCATGTATTTGGCGACTCAGAATAGGTTGGATGGAATGGATCTATTTTGGGGTCGTTACACTTTCAACATAAAATAAATACGAGGATGATGACAATGTTATAAGAATTCAATTAAACAAGTTCAAGAATTAGTTTATCCAAGAACTAATAATATCCAAATTGTCAACATGATACTTCTTTGTAAAGTAACAGTCAAGAATGCTCAGAAGAATATTTCCATGAAAAGATACTGGATGAAACGCAAATATCAAGGATATTCCACTAATTTCATGGAGTATAGAAATCAAAACTTTAACCAAATGAGTATAATAAAGAATATATGAAACTGCAAATGGATTTTCACCAGCCATGCGGTAATCCACGTATACAGATCATTTTCACAATTTAATAAGGAATGAATATAAATGATCATTCACCATGCATGTGGCAATCTACATAGACAGGTTATTCCAACAGAATAATAAAGAATGGAATAACAGAAGGATTCACCATGCATGCGATAGAGACCGCACAGACAGGTTATTCCCAACAGAATAATAAATGCGGAATAATAAATATGGAACCAGGTCAGGTAAAATTCACACCGACAGGATATTCCGACGGAATAATAAATGCGAAATAATAAATGATGGAACCAGGTCAGGTGAAATTCACACTGACAGGATATTCCGACAGAATCGTAAAGAACGGAATAATGAAAGAGTTTCACAAAGTATGCGGTACTTCGCATAAACATGTTATTCCAACATAATAATAAAGAATGGAATAACAGAAGAAGATCACCAAGTATTGGGTAAACCGTATATACAGGTAATTCCACCAAGTATAGGGTAAACCACGCATACAAGTTATTCCAACAGAATAATAAAGAATAGAATAACATAAGGATTTCACCAAGTATAGGGTATGCCGCGTATACATGTCATGTATAGGGTATGCCACTTTTACAGGTTATTCCAACAAAATAATAAAGAATGGAATAACAGAAGTTTTCTTAATGAATAAGAAATAATAACACCTCTTACCGTTTTAAAGAAGAACTGAAATAAAGAAGTAGTTAAGTGGCAGAATACTCTTCTTCTTTCTCTCTATAGTTTCTCTCTCTAGAGTTCAGTGAATTCGTAATAAAATAATGAAGGAATGAGCTTTTATTTATAGGAAAATAGAATGCATAGTAACTAATCCATGAACGGTCCAGATTGATTTACTTTAATCTGACGGTCCATATTTAAAGTAAAATCTTTTAAATAAAATATAATAAATTCTAATTATTGCCTAATAAAACAAACAACTTTAATAAAGTATTCTGTTTTATATAAAAAGATGTTTCTGTTTTATTACGTTAATAATACGAATAAAACAAAACTTCATTATCACTAAATAATTCATATTATTAATTGACAATAATTGAATCAAACTGAGTGACTTCTCACATAAGCATTAATAATCAATACCGTGTATTACTATGTAACCACACGTATTACTGTATTTTTACTACCGAGTAGTTCAACAGTATCAACGGTAAAACTTCTGCCGTTATTTTTAATAAAATATTTTTGTCGTTTTCTCAATCAGACAATAATTCTGTTGTGGGGTCCACCAATGATTGTACCGTCGTACAAATATTCTCCGACTAATTGAATATTTTCCGTAAATAGTAACTCGTGAATAGTAACTCATGAATAGTAACTCGTGAATAGTAACTCATGAATAGTACTTTGACACAAAAAGTACTCCAAAAACTCGAGTGAACAATACTAGAGTGAATAGTAACCGGGTATTTTATGACAACTTGTCTACTTTGAAAAATTTTCACATATCACCTTTAACTTTAACCTTTTATCAATTTAACCATTTACCAAAATAAAAAAATTTAATACTTTTATTTCATAAAATTTGGAGTCTCATAATCTCCCCTCCTTATGAAATTTCGCCCTCGAAATTTACGTACGTACCTGGTATGACGAAGAGGTGATGATACCTTGAATACCTTTATCATTGAAAACATTAAATTCATCTTTGCAATACGGCCAAAGATATTTATTAACAATTCATTTTTGCACTACATGCCAACTGTATAACCAATAATCAACAGTTCATTTTTGCACTACAGGTCAAAGATATACAACTGTAAAATCAATAATACTGAGACTCATCTTAATAGTATCACGACCATGAATTATTCATGCACTACGTGCCAAAGATAATCGTATTTTCAATTACGGTCATGATTATACCGAACAATCCCTGGTCATAATCATACCAAGTCCATCTATGCACGTAAGCCACAGATGACTTTTACGACATCAATGAATTAATATTTCATTGCTGAGACTCAGCTCAATAATTAATCCACATCATCGAATCATCCCTGCACTACAGGCCAAGGATATTCTTTAGTATCACGACCACGAATTATCCATACACTACGTGCCAAAGATAATCGTGTTTTCAATTACGGTAATGATTATACCGAACAATCCCTGGTCATAATCATACCAAGTCCATCTATGCACGTAAGCTACAGATGACTTTTAACACAATATAAGCATGAGGATCATGACAATGATATAAAGAATCAATCAAATGAGATAAAAGATAAATATTAAACATTTATAATATAATTTATCCAGGGTTCAAGAGTATCCCAATGTTATCAATCACTTAATAATCTCATAATCTAATTTCATTAATATTATAACAATATTTTAATCACTTCTTAAACTTATAAATAATTTATTTCAGTTGTTTACACTTTACCAAATAATGTATTTAATCATTCAAACATGTCATACTCATAAGATTTTATCACCAATAATCAAATTCCTTATCAACAATTACATATACCTTATATAGGATTTCCAAGCCATAAAATCCTATCTTCCAACTTTGTTACTTCACATAACACATTTAACTCATATATTTGTAACTAAACTATTTTCATGAAAAATACCAAATCAGTTCCAAAAATAATTCTTTTCTGGGATTTAGCATAATATAGTCCCATAATGAAAATATATTTTTCTCAGAATTTTTAAAATTCATTTACTATTTTTCAAAAATTATTTTCTAATTAATTCCTTAAAAAATTAGCTACCTCAAGGTTAACTCCAAAAATTCCCAAATCTTGACATAATCTTACACATGTTAACATGAGCCTCTAGTTTAAATTTCATGGTCATCGGAGTTATAGAACTCCGGTTATAGCGTTTTTCGTCGGAAAAATCTAAATATTGAAATGATCATAACTTGCTCATTTTAAGTCAGAATGTGCTCATTTTTGGACATGAGGTACTTTATACCATATACTTTCATGTCCCAAAAGACTGGAATTTTTCTCACAAATTATGTGGCCGAAACAGCCCCTTTAAGTAGCTTTTTCGGGTTTTGCAGCTTTAGACTCCTTTGCTAAAAATAGTCCACACGCAAATCTACAACACCTTTTCCAATGATTCCACTTAGATAAGTTAGGAAACTCATAGATCTAACTCTAGAACTTGACCAAACTCAAAAATTCGAAATATAATAAGAGATATGGTCAATTGAATTTCATGTTTCATTTTTACCAAAATCTGATTTTTTAACCCTTTGTGATTTCTAAGAAACTTTCATGTTTTCTCGTAATAACCAACATAACTCATTATAACACTTACTAATACCACATATACCCATGATTTTTATTAGTCCAATGCTTTTATTATGACTTTCATCATAATCAACGTAAACAGATCCTTTTAGTTGAAGAAATATTTGAAGGTTTTAGAAATGGGTTTTGTACTGGGGTCAATACAAAATTCGATTTCATGCTCTAGGGGTAGTTTAAGAAGTCTTCAAGAATACGTCAGGAAATTTATTAACAATTAAAATATCATTCAAAACTGTGACTCTCATCCAAGACTTGGATAGCACATGAAATGAAGGTTTCTCCTAACGGAGTTTCAACTGATAGGTCAAAGTCTAACTTATCTAGAGTCAAATTTAAACGTTGAACGCAAGCAAGAGAGATAAAAGAATGGGTAGAACCGATATCGAATAGGGTATAGACTTCGCAAGAATTTATAATTAACTAACCCGTGCTAACTTCATTCGGTTTACTCACTTTTTGAGAAGTCATGAAAAACGCTCTTTCTAAAACCAACGATTTTGTTTTGTCCGTATCCGCCTTTGGTGCCACCGTTCCAGCTGGACTTGACTTTGGTGCACGACAAAATCGGGTTAAATGACCTTCTCTTATTGCAATTTCCACTTCTATTATCTTTGTCAAGATTACCATCGAAGTGGTTACCATTCTTGGCATGATAATTTCCCCCACGATGGTTATCATTGTTCCGATAGCCGTTGCCACCAGTATGATTATTATCATGTTGTTGGTCGTTACCTTTTGCTTGAGCTGAATCAACACTCTCATGTGCTTCATTGCTTATCTCAGCATTTTCAGATGTCATTCTCAAACACCAACACAAAACAAGGGTTAATTAACATATCACATTTTATCCCTATACTCTGACCGACCAATTAAATACCAAATAAACTTAGGTAGGTCATACTAGAGAAGGAATTCCCCGTCTCTCCCCTCCTAGTTATTATCTCACATCTCAGCCAGGGATCATATCCCTAAGCTTTGATACCAACTGTGACGCCCTCAAAATTAGGTATTCATCATCCATCTTGAGTCGCCAAATACATGGTACAAAATATAAATACAAACTTAATTATACAAATGTCGTGTAACATACGACAATACATAAACTGAGAGTTCTAATAGGAATATTGTCATCTAGACAATATCCATACTCAAGGAGTCCTCATTACATTTATTGTCGCACTATTTAACATAATAGTGAGGACTACTAATGTTATCTTCTGGACCATCACTCCTTTCCCTGACTCGTCCCAGCTATATTCTCATTTCCTGAAGAGAACGTTGAAAGAAAGGGTGAGTCAACTAGCCCAGTAAGAAATATTATGACTATGATAATGAAGAATAAATTATCAATAGTCTTCAACAATGTTAAACTGATAAAATACAATAGACATCAAGTTTAACTGCAGCAGAATAAGCAATCCATTAGAAGAGTCAAGTAAAGAATAAAACCTACTATCTTCTATGATTTAAAAATGTTTTCATCAACTTTTATCACTGAGACTCAGCTTAATAAATAAACCACATCTTCTAATCATCCCTGTATTACGGTCCAAGGATATTCATTAAATCATCAATGGTCATGACTATACCGAAAAATCCCTGGTCATAATCATACCAAAAATTGTCTATCAATGCATTACAGGCCATTGAGGACTTTTACCACACCACTTATAACATCACAGTTCATGATTATACCGAATGATCCCTGGTCATAATCATACTAAGTCCATCTATGCACGTAAGCCAAAGATGACTTTCAACATAAAATAAATACGAGGATGATGACAATGTTATAGGAATTCAATTAAACAAGTTCAAGAATTAGTTTATCCAAGAACTAATAATATCCAAATTGTCAACATGATACTTCTTTGTAAAGTAACAGTCAAGAATGCTCAGAAGAATATTTCCATGAAAAGATACTGGATGAAACGCAAATATCAAGGATATTCCACTAATTTCATGGAGTATAGAAATCAAAACTTTAACCAAATGAGTATAATAAAGAATATATGAAACTGCAAATGGATTTTCACCAGCCATGCGGTAATCCACGTATACAGATCATTTTCACAATTTAATAAGGAATGAATATAAAGGATCATTCACCATGCATGTGGCAATCTACATAGACAGGTTATTCCAACAGAATAATAAAGAATGGAATAACAGAAGGATTCACCATGCATGCGATAGAGACCGCACAGACAGGTTATTTCCAACAGAATAATAAATACGGAATAATAAATATGGAACCAGGTCAGGTGAAATTCAAACCGACAAGATATTCCGACGGAATAATAAATACGGAATAATAAATGATGGAACCAGGTCAGGTGAAATTCACACCGACAGGATATTCCGATAGAATCGTAAAGAACGGAATAATGAAAGAGTTTCACAAAGTATGCGGTACTTCACATAAACAGGTTATTCCAACATAATAATAAAGAATGGAATAACAGAAGAAGATCACCAAGTATTGGGTAAACCGCATATACAGGTCATTCCACTAAGTATAGGGTAAACCACGCATACAGGTTATTCCAACAGAATAATAAAGAATAGAATAACATAAGGATTTCACCAAGTATAGGGTATGCCGCGTATACAGGTCATGTATAAGGTATGCCACTTTTACAGGTTATTTTAACAGAATAATAAAGAATGGAATAACAGAAGTTCTCTTCATGAATAAGAAATAATAACACCCCTTACCGTTTTAAAGATGAACTGAAATAAAGAAGTAGTTAAGTGGCAGAATACTCTTCTTCTTTCTCTCTATAGTTTCTCTCTCTAGAGTTCAGTGAATTCGTAAGAAAATAATGAAGGAATGAGGTTCTATTTATAGAAAAATAGAATGCATAGTAACTAATCCATGAACGGTCCAGATTGATTTACTTTAATCTGACGGTCTATATTTAAAGCAAATTTTTTTAAATAAAATATAATATATTCTAATTGTTGCCTAATAAAACAAACAACTATAATAAAGTATTCTGTTTTATATAAAAAGATGTTTCTGTTTTATTACATTAATAATACGAATAAAACAAAACTTCATTATCTCTAAATAATTCATATTATTAATTGACAATAATTGAATCAAACTGAGTGACTTCTCACATAAGCATTAATAATCAATACCGTGTGCTATTATGTAACCACACGTATTACTGTACTTTTACTACCGAGTAGTTCAACAGTATCAACGGTAAAACTTTCGCCGTTATTTTTAATAAAATATTTTTGTCGTTTTCTCAATCCGACAATAATTCTATTGTGGGGTCCACCAATGATTGTACCGTCGTACAAATATTCTCTGACTAATCGAATATTTCCCGTAAATAGTAACTCGTGAATAGTAACTTATGAATAGTAACTCGTGAATCATGAATAGTAACTCGTGAATAGTAACTCGTGAATAGTAACTCATGAATAGTACTTTGACACAAAAAGTACCCCAAAAACTCGAGTGAACAATACTAGAGTGAATAGTAACCGGGTATTTTATGACAACTTGTCTACTTTGAAAAATTTTCACATATCACCTTTAACTTTAACTTTTTATCAATTTAACCATTTATCAAAATAGAAAAATTGAATACTTTTATTTCATAAAATTCGGGGTCTCACACCAAGTATCTAAATACTCACAAAATATACTCGATAATCTAGAGAGAAAACGAGAGAAAACTTATGAATTCTGGTGTGATTTTCAATTCTAACTTAGCCCTCTATTTATAGGAAAATATTAGCACGCCGAAGCAGACTTGACCTGCTACCTGATGACTTTACCTGCTATATTCTACCCACCAAAAATCAGCCATCTTCTCCAACAACCAAAAGTGGGGCCCACCCATTTCTAGAATTTTCTACCAAAATTATTTATAAACCTAATTTCCGAATCAGTCACATCTTAAAATTCATAACAAATCATTCGTTCATTTTTAACGGTTCAAAATTTGTGAACATATACTCAACTTATATATGTATAACATATCCAAAAATTACAACGATCCAACGGTCGGATTAAAAATTATAACTCCCGCATTATATTTCAAAAAATACTGGTTTGATTTTTTATACCTCCAATCCGACAAAATACTGATAAAACACCTCAACATTAATTCCTTCATTTATAACCACATAAATAAATCCATCATTTATATCCACGTCAAATAAATATTTTCTTATCATATGAATCAATAATTAATTATTCACAAATAATATTACAGAATCACAATAATGACAACCAGACAGTTCCCAGGAAAAAGGGGGCTTTCCGATAAGGATTTCTCTTTACTGGCGCGCAATTGGGTGACCAAACCTCTCCTTGACAGAAATTTCTAGGCATTGCCAATAATGCTATCTAATAATATTATTCACATAATATGAACTATTGATCTGATAATAGGAAATATTGTGCAGTAACAATTATTGAAACAACAATAATATAAAATATCAACGCAACAATTATTGAATCAATAAAATAAAATATTGAACAGTAATTACTGTAACAATTATTGAGTAGTGCCTTCTTACGTAAGGATCAATAATTCAACAATACTGTGCAATACCGTGTGCTACTGTGCATCCATGCGTATTACTGTATTTTAACCACCGGGTATTCTAACTGTAAGACCCCGAATTTTATGAAATAAAAGTATTCAATTTTTTTATTTAGTAAATGGTTAAATTGATAAAAAGTTAAAGTTAAGGGTGATATATGAATTTTTTTCAAAAATAAGCAAGTGGTTATAAAATAATCATTGATTTCGGGGAATATTCGCTTGGTCGTGAAATATTCTTACTGTCGGAGAATATTCGTATGACGGCGCAGTCTTTTGTGGGCCCCATAACGGAAATCGATTGGATGAAGAAAACGACAAAAACAAGTTGTTTATAAATAACGGCATAGTTGTTACCGTTAATACTGTTGGAATACCCGGTGGTTAAAACACAGTAATACGCGTTGTTGCACAGTAGCACACGGTATTGCACCAATTACTGATTCTTACGTAAGAAGGAACTACTCAATAATTGTTACAGTAATTACTGTTCAATATTGTATTTTATTGATTCAATAATTGCTGCGTTGATATTTTATATTACTGTTGTTTTAATAATTGTCACTACACAGTATTTTCTATTATCGGAACAATAATTCATATTATCTGAATAATATTATTAGATAACATTATTGGCAATGTCTAGAAAGTTCTGTCTAAGGAGAGGTTTGGTCATCTAATTGCGCGCCAGTAAGGAGAGATCCTTATTGGAAAGCCCCCTCTTTCCCGGAACGGCCTGGTTGCCAGTACTGTGGTTCTGTAATATTATTTGTGTATAATTAATTATTGATCTATATGATGAGGAAAATATTGATTTTATGTGGATATAGATGGAGAAAATTTTAATGTGACAATTGTTGAAAATTAATATTTTATCTTTTTCTGATAAAATAATTCATTTAAATATATTATTTTAATAATATATTAATGGTGATATTTTTATAATAAATATGGGATATATGAGTATATGAGGAGAAAGAGTATTTTTGTTGCATTAAATGATTAACACATATTTTGTGTGTTGGTGGACACAATTCTTGATCGAAAATTTATTATAGACTGTAAAATCGCCCGTTTGTGGATTTCGATCAATTTCTGTTTGGAATTTGGAAAAACTTTCTTCTGCAAAGTTGTAGAGAATTGAATTTCCTATAAAAACTCCCGAGATTCGAATTTTCTGATAAAAGGGCTATTTATTACGAATTATTGAAGTTTCGAAGTTCCGAAATAATTGATTTTTGGAGTTTAAAATGTTTTTTTTAAGAAAAACGTTTTTTGTTGCAATTGAGTGGCTCACATGTGTTATGCATGATCTGAAATTAGATTTCTTAGGTGGGCTTGACAATTTTATAAATATAATATTATTATATTTAATTTTCTGCTTTGGTGTTCTAAGCATTTTCCTATAAATAGGGTGCTTAGGTTAGAATTGAAAATCACACCAGAAACACAAGTTTCTCTCTATTTCTCTCTCTATATCGAGCGTATTCTTGTGAGTATTTGATACTTTGAGTGTTGCTATACGGTGCAAGTTTTTTTCAGCACTATATCTAGTATTCCAGTCAGAAGTACCATCTTTCCTAGGTAAGGGATGTTATTTCTTCTTAAATGATATTATTTTCTTCAATATCATTATGTCGAAGTATTGATCTGAATTTTTATCAAATTTGGAACTTTTCATGTCGGGGTTACTACTCATGAGTTACTATTCACGAGTTACTATTCAGGAGTTACTATTCACGAGTTACTATTCACCGAAAAATAAAATTTTCTTCTTTTCGTCCAAAATATCTATTCTGGATACTAGCTTTGATTGTATCCATGTTTTGATCATTCTTGAATTTTACTCCACTATGATTATTTATGAGGTATTTTTGGACATGGAATAGCTGAAATACGAATCCTTAATATTTATTCTTTTGTTACACTGGATTCGTTTCCTTTAAAATATTTTTCATCATCCTCAGTCCTAAATGATGATATAATTGAATATCTTTGGCCTGTGGTGCAAAGATTGATGATTTCTGATGAATATCTTTGGCCCGTAGTGCAAAGATGAACAGGTATTGAGATGAACATGATTGACTGGTGATACAAATGAATATCTTTGGCCTGTAGTACAAAGATGAATATTTGATTAAAGATGGTTATTGATTGTTGTTACAGGGATAAAATATTGATGATGGACTTTTAAATCTTAGAAGATAGTAGAACTCATTCTCTACTTGACTCTTCTAATGGTTTGCGGTTTCCGCTGCAGTTATTGATTTAAAACTTGTTGTCTATTGTATTCTATCAGATTTTTCCCTGTTGAAGACTAAGGATAATTTGTTGTATATTATCTTAGTCATAATATTCTTTACTGGGCTAGTTGAGCTCACCCTTTTCCTTGTTGTTCCATTTTCTTCTCAGGAGGCGAGAATGTAGCGAGTACTAGTCGGGGTGTGGAATGATGGTTCAAGACAGTTGTTTTAGTAGTCCTCACTATTTTGTAAAATAGTGTATCAATAAGTATAATGAGTTTTTAGTTGAGTATGAATACTGTTTACATGACAATATTTGTATTTAAACTCACAGTATATGTGTTGTCGTATTTTGCACGACAATTGTAATAATAAAGTTGTAGTTATTTTCTGTACCATGTATTTTGTAAGACCCCGAATTTTGTGAAATAAAAGTATTCAATTTTTCTTATAATTACTATTTAGTAAATGGTTAAATTGATAAATATTAAAGTTAAGGGTGATATATGAATTTTTTTCGAAATACACAAGTGGTTATAAAATATTCACTGTTGTCGGGGAATATTCGCTTGGTCGTGGAATATTCTTACTGTCGGAGAATATTCGTACGACGGCGCAGTCTTTTGTGGGCCCCATAACGGAAAGCGATTGGATGAAGAAAATGACAAAAATAAGTTGTTTATAAATAACGGCGTAGTTGTTACCGTTAATACTGTTGGAATACCCGGTGGTTAAAACACGGTAATACGCATAGCACACGGTATTACACCAATTATTGGTTCTTACGTAAGAAGGCACTACTCAATAATTGTTACTGTAATTACTGTTCAATATTGTATTTTATTGATTCAATAATTGCTGCGTTGATATTTTATATTATTGTTATTTCAATAATTGTCACAACGCAGTATTTTTCATTATCGGAGCAATAATTCATATTATCTGAATAATATTATTAGATAACATTATTGGCAATGTCTAGAAAATTCTGTCTAAGGAGAGGTTTGGTCATCTAATTGCGCGCCAGTAAGGAGAAATCCTTATTGGAAAGCCCCCTCTTTCCTGGGAACGGCCTGGTTGCCAGTACTGTGGTTCTGTAATATTATTTGTGTATAATTAATTATTGATTTATATGATGAGAAAAATATTGATTTTATGTGGATATAGATGGAGAAAATTTTTAATGTGACAATTGTTGAAAATTAATATTTTATCTTTTTCTGATAAAATAATTCATTTAAATATATTATTTTAATAATATATTAATGGTGATATTTTTACAATAAATGTGGGATATATGAATAAATGAGGAGGAAAAGTATTTTTGTTGGATTAAATGATTAACACATATTTTGTGTGTTGGTGGACACAATTCTTGACCGAAAATTTATTATAGACTGTAAAATTGCCCGTTTATAGATTTCGGTCAATTTCTGTTTGGAATTTGGAAAAACTTTCTTCTGCAAAGTTGTAGAGAATTGAATTTCCTAAAAAAACACGCGAGATTCGAATTTTCTGATAAAAGGGCTATTTATTACGAATTATTGAAGTTTCGAAGTTCCGAAATAAATGATTTTTGGAGTTTAAAATGTTTTTTTTAAGAAAAACGTTTTTTGTTGCAATTGAGTGGCTCACATGTGTTATGCATGATCTGAAATCAGATTTCTTAGGTGGGCTTGACAATTTTGTAAATATAATATTATTATATTTAATTTTCTACTTTGGTGTTCTAAGCATTTTCCTATAAATAGGGTGCTTAGGTTAGAATTGAAAATCACACCAGAAACACAAGTTTCTATCTATTTCTCTCTCTATATCGAGCGTATTCTTGTGAGTATTTGATACTTTGAGTGTTGCTATACGGTGCAAGTTTCCTTCAGCACTATATCTAGTATTCCAGTCAGAAGTACCATCTTTCCGAGGTAAGGGATGTTATTTCTTCTTAAATGATATTATTTTCTTCAATATCATTATGTCGAAGTATTGATCTGAATTTTTATCAAATTTAGAACTTTTTATGTCGGGGTTACTATTCATGAGTTACTATTCACGAGTTACTATTCATGAGTTACTGTTCACGAGTTACTATTCACGAGTTACTATTCACCGAAAAATAAAATTTTCTTCTTTTCGTCTAAAATATCTATTCTGGATACTAGCTTTGATTGTATCCATGTTTTGATCATTCTTGAATTTTACTCCACTATGATTATTTATGAGGTATTTTTGGACATGGAATAGCTGAAATACGAATCCTTAATATTTATTCTTTTGTTTCACTGGATTCGTTTCCTTTAAAATATTTTTCATCATCCTCAGTCCTAAATGATGATATAATTGAATATCTTTGGCCTGTGGTGCAAAGATTGATGATTTCTGATGAATATCTTTGGCCCGTAGTGCAAAGATGAACAGGTTTTGAGATGAACATGATCGACTGGTGATACAAATGAATATCTTTGGCCTGTAGTGCAAAGATGAATATTTGATTAAAGATGGTTATTGATTGTTGTTACAGGGATAAAATATTGATGATGGACTTTTAAATATTAGAAGATAGTAGAACTCATTCTCTACTTGACTCTTCTAATGGTTTGCTGTTTTCGCTGCAGTTATTGATTTAAAACTTGTTGTCTATTGTATTCTATCAGATTTTTCCCTGTTGAAGACTAAGGATAATTTGTTGTATATTATCTTAGTCATAATATTCTTTACTGGGCTAGTTGAGCTCACCCTTTTCCTTGTTGTTCCATTTTCTTCTCAGGAGGCGAGAATGTAGCGAGTACTAGTCGGGGTGTGGAATGATGGTTCAAGACAGTTGTTTTAGTAGTCCTCACTATTTTGTAAAATAGTGTATTAATAAGTATAATGAGTTTTTAGTTGACAATGAATACTGTTTACATGACAATATTTGTATTTAAACTCACAGTATATGTGTTGTCGTATTTTGCACGACAATTATAATAATAAAGTTGTAGTTATTTTTTGTACCATGTATTTGGCGACTCAGAATGGGTTGGATGGATTGGACCTGTTTTGGGGGCGTCACAGTTGGTATCAGAGCTTAGGGATATGATCTCTGGCGGAGATCGGGGAATAGAACTAGGAGGGGAGAGACGAGTAAATCCTTCGCTAGTATGTCCTACCTAAGCTTATCTGTTGGTCGGTCATAATATAGGGATATTATGTGATTTGTAAATTTGTTAAATTTACCCTTGTTTATGGCAGTATTTGAGAATGTCGATTGAGAATGTTAACAGTGGAGTAAATGAGACCGTGAAGACACCTTTGCTCACCAACGAGGAGAACGTGCAACAGGCTGGCAATATTCCTCCTGTAAACAACACCACTGAGCAGACGATGAACGACGGGATGTTTAGGAGTTTTTTTCAGTTCATGCAAAACCAGACGAGGGAGACTCGTGTACAAAATACGGGTGGAAATGATAGCAATGCACGGCTTGTCACAGCCAAGCAGTTCAAAGAGTTGGGACCACCAGAATTCTGGGGAAAGCCGGATCCGATTAAGGCGGAGACGTGGGTCAAGCAAATTACCAAGATATTCGATGTCTTGGGATGTGCGGAGGAACAGAAGGTTCCATTGCCACCTTTATGTTCCGTGGCGAGGCAGACTACTGGTGGGAGTCTGTGAAGCGTACCCATCCAGCCGCACTCAACATGTCTTGGGAGACATTTCAGAAACTATTCAATGACAAGTACTTTCCTGAAAGTATTCGTCATATGAAGGAGGTAGAGTTTATTAGACTGGAGCAGAATAACATGACGGTGTCCTATTACGAGGCGAAATTTGTAGAGTTGTCCAGGTTTGCACCTCATTTGGTAGAGAATGAGGAACGTATGACGCTGATGTTTCTGAGAGGTTTGAAACCCGGCATACGTCAATATCTCATTTCTCATAAATTTTCTCTCTATTCAGATGTTGTCAACAGGGCTCAATTATTAGAGCGAGATAGCGAGTATGATCAATCGAGGGACCATAACCAGGATAATACCGGTGACAGCAGTCATCAGAACAACGATAACCAGTGGAGAAAGAAGAATACGGACAAGAACGGCAACCACTCTGGTGGTAATCGTGGCCATGAATATAGAAGAAGCGAGTTGGGAGGAGATTTTAAAAAGAGGAGATTCAACAATGATAATACGAAGACGTCAGCACCAGCAGCAACTGGTTCCAAGGGAGGAGAGCGACCACCGGTCATATGCTATAAGTGCGGAAAAGAAGGACATATCAGCCCAAACTGCCCATAACAGTTTAAGGTATGTTATAACTGTGGAAAGGAAGGACATATCGCTCGAGATTGTACTGTAGCGAAACCAAGTCCAACGGGGGGGGGTGACTCAAAAAGCTGTCCCAGAAAAGTCAAAGTCAGCGGTTCCTGGAATAGCGTTTTTCGTGACTAGTCAGAATGCGATGAACCCGAACGAAGTTAGCACGGGTTAGTTAATTATAAATTTTTGCGAAGTCTATACCTTATTAGATACCGGTTCTACCCATTCATTTATTTCTCCTGCTTGTGCTCAACGTTTAAACTTGACTCCGGAAAAATTAGACTTTGACTTATCTGTTGAAACTCCGTTAGGAGAAACTTTCGTTACATCCACTGTTTATAAATCTTGTTTGATCCAAGTTGGCACCATCACATTACCTGTTGATCTTATCTCTTTAAAGATACTTGCTTTTGATGTGATTTTAGGAATTGATTGGTTAACTACTCATCATGCCAAAATTGATTGCTTTCGTAAGGTTGTTAGTTTTCATATTCCTAAGCAACCTGTTATTCAAATTCAAGCAACCAAACCATTGAAGTCAAACTCTTTCATATCAAGCCGTAAAGTCATTCGTTTATTAAAAAAAACGGATGTCAAGCATTCTTAGCCCATGTCATGGACTTGAACAAAAATACGTCATATTTGAGTGATATTTCTGTTGTTTGTTTCCTGACGTATTTTCTGAAGAATTTCTTGGCTTACTCTCAAAGCGTGATATTGAATTTTGTATTGACTTTGAACCCGGTACAAAACTCATTTCTAAAATCTCATATCGAATGGCTCCTATTGAACTTCAGGAGTTAAAAACCTAACTGTAGAAGTTTGTACCCGAGCCTCTATCTGGTGACTTCCTTTGTGGAATGCACCGAAGCCAGACTCTCCGTAGGGGATGCCATATTCGTGCGGTAATAAACTGATAGGTGTCATTGTGACGTGCTATCCAAGATTGGGATATGAGTCACAGTTGAGAGCAACCTAAGTCAGTAATCGAAATACATAGCTTTCTAGACTTAGCTGGTTATTATCGGAGATTTGTAAAATGATTTTCTCGAATCGCTACTCCGTTAACTCAGCTGACTCGAAAAGATACAAACTTCGAATGGACCGAGGAATGCGAGAAGAGCTTCCAAGAATTCAACATGCGACACCGACGTTGGCTCGAGTTGTTGAAAGATTTCGATCACACCATCCAATACTATCCTATAAAAGTAAACGTGGTAGCTGACGCATTGATTGTATGCGAGTACGAGTGCGATATTGTTGAACACAAAGACCTATTTTGTATAATTTATAAATGATAGAGATAGAGTTAATGACTCTAGGGAACCACGTGATGATATACAAGTAAAATCGACTTTAATCGATAACGTTAAAGCCACTCAAGCTACAGACCTGGAGCTGATGAATATAAAGAAGAAGGTGCAAGAATGTGTTATTCTAGAAGTAAGAGTCGATGAAGAGAAGAAAGCTCAAGCCTTCAATTTATTTGAAATCCTCGATCGAGTAGGAACTGTGGCCTATAGACTCGCCTTAACGCTAAGTATGTCACGTGTTCAGAACGTTATTTACGTATCGATGTTACGTAAATATGTGGACGACCCGAACCACGTTATTGAGTTAGAACCAAACAAGATAGCTGAAGACTTAACGTACGAAGAGGTACCTGTCAAGATCTTGGATAGGAAGGAGCATGTCCTACGCACGAAGGTTATACCACAAGTTAAGGATTTGTGGAGAAACCATGCTATTGAGGAAATGACCTGGGAGTTAGAAACGGAAATGAAAGCGAGGTATCCTCATCTTTTCGAAACACCAGGTACGTATGTCAATTTAGAGGACGAAATTTCATAAGGAGGGGAGATTGTAAGACCCCGAATTTTATGAAATAAAAGTATTCAATTTTTCTATTTAGTAAATGGTTAAATTGATAAAAAGTTAAAGTTAAGGGTGATATATGAATTTTTTTCAAAAATAAGCAAGTGGTTATAAAATAATCATTGATGTCGTGGAATATTCGCTTGGTCGTGGAATATTCTTACTGTCGGAGAATATTCGTACGACGGCGCAGTCTTTTGTGGGCCTCATAACGGAAATCGATTGGATGAAGAAAACGACAAAAATAAGTTGTTTATAAATAACGGCATAGTTGTTACCGTTAATACTATTGGAATATCCGGTAGTTAAAACACAGTAATACGCGTTGTTGCACAGTAGCACACGGTATTGCACCAATTATTGATTCTTACGTAAGAAGGAACTATTCAATAATTGTTACAGTAATTATGTTCAATATTGTATTTTATTAATTCAATAATTGCTGCGTTGATATTTTATATTACTGTTGTTTAATAATTGTCACTACACAGTATTTTCTATTATCGGAACAATAATTCATATTATCTGAATAATATTATTAGATAACATTATTGGCAATGTCTAGAAAGTTCTGTCTAAGGAGAGGTTTGGTCATCTAATTACGCGCCAGTAAGGAGAGATCCTTATTGGAAAGCCCCCTTTCCTTGGGAACGGCCTGGTTGCCAGTACTGTGGTTCTGTAATATTATTTGTGTATAATTAATTATTGATTTATATGATGAGGAAAATATTGATTTTATGTGGATATAGATGGAGAAAATTTTAATGTGACAATTGTTGAAAATTAATATTTTATCTTTTTCTGATAAAATAATTCATTTAAATATATTATTTTAATAATATATTAATGGTGACATTTTTACAATAAATGTGGTATATATGAATAAATGAGGAGGAAAAGTATTTTTGTTGGATTAAATGATTAACACATGTTTTGTGTGTTGGTGGACACAATTCTTGACCGAAAATTTATTATAGACTGTAAAATCGCCCGTTTATGGATTTCGGTCAATTTCTGTTTGGAATTTGGAAAAACTTTCTTCTGCAAAGTTGTAGAGAATTGAATTTCCTATAAAAACTCCCGAGATTCGAATTTTCTGATAAAAGGGCTATTTATTACGAATTATTGAAGTTTTGAAGTTCCGAAATAATTAATTTTTTGAGTTTAAAATGTTTTTTTTTAAGAAAAACGTTTTTTGTTGCAATTGAGTGGCTCACATGTGTTATGCATGATCTGAAATCAGATTTCTTAGGTGGGCTTGACAATTTTGTAAATATAATATTATTATATTTAATTTTCTGCTTTGGTGTTCTAAGCATTTTCCTATAAATAGGGTGCTTAGTTTAGAATTGAAAATCACACCAGAAACACAAGTTTCTATCTATTTCTCTCTCTATATCGAGCGTATTCTTGTGAGTATTTGATACTTTGAGTGTTGCTATACGGTGCAAGTTTCCTTCAGCACTATATCTAGTATTCCAGTCAGAAGTACCATCTTTCCGAGGTAAGGGATGTTATTTCTTCTTAAATGATATTATTTTTTTTAATATCATTATGTCGAAGTATTGATCTGAATTTTTATCAAATTTAGAACTTTTCATGCCGGGGTTACTATTCATGAGTTACTATTCACGAGTTACTATTCATGAGTTACTATTCACGAGTTACTATTCACCAGTTACTATTCACCGAAAAATAAAATTTTCTTCTTTTCGACCAAAATATCTATTCTGGATACTAGCTTTGATTGTATCCATGTTTTGATCATTCTTAAATTTTACTCCACTATGATTATTTATGAGGTATTTTTGGACATGGAATAGCTGAAATACGAATCCTTATTATTTATTCTTTTGTTTCACTGGATTCGTTTCCTTTAAAATATTTTTCATCATCCTCAGTCCTAAATGATGATATAATTGAATATCTTTGGCCTGTGGTGCAAAGATTGATGATTTCTGATGAATATCTTTGGCCCGTAGTGCAAAGATGAACAGGTGTTGAGATGAACATGATCGACTGGTGATACAAATGAATATCTTTGGCCTGTAATGCAAAGATGAATATTTGATTAAAGATGGTTATTGATTGTTGTTACAGGGATAAAATATTGATGATTGACTTTTAAATATTAGAAGATAGTAGAACTCATTCTCTACTTGACTCTTCTAATGGTTTGCTGTTTTCGCTGCAGTTATTGATTTAAAACTTGTTGTCTATTGTATTCTATCAGATTTTTCCCTGTTGAAGACTAAGGATAATTTGTTGTATATTATCTTAGTCATAATATTCTTTACTGGGCTAGTTGAGCTCACCCTTTTCCTTGTTGTTCCATTTTCTTCTCAGGAGGCGAGAATGTAGCGAGTACTAGTCGGGGTGTGGAATGATGGTTCAAGACAGTTTTTTAGTAGTCCTCACTATTTTGTAAAATAGTGTATCAATAAGTATAATGAGTTTTTAGTTGAGTATGAATACTGTTTACATGACAATATTTGTATTTAAACTCACAGTATATGTGTTGTCGTATTTTGCACGACAATTGTAATAATAAAGTTGTAGTTATTTTCTGTACCATGTATGTGGCGACTCAGAATGGGTTGGATGGATTGGACCTGTTTTGGGGGCGTCACAGTTGGTATCAGAGCTTAGGGATATGATCTCTGGCGGAGATCGGGGAATAGAACTAGGAGGGGAGAGACGAGTAAATCCTTCGCTAGTATGTCCTACCTAAGCTTATCTGTTGGTCGGGCATAATATAGGGATATTATGTGATTTGTTAATTTGTTAAATTTACCCTTGTTTATGGCAGTATTTGAGAATGTCGATTGAGAATGTTAACAGTGGAGTAAATGAGACCGTGAAGACACCTTTGCTCACCAACGAGGAGAACGTGCAACAGGCTGGCAATATTCCTCCTGTAAACAACACCACTGAGCAGACGATGAACGACGGATGTTTAGGAGTTTTTTTCAGTTCATGCAAAACCAGACGAGGGAGACTCGTGTACAAAATACGGGTGGAAATGATAGCAATGCACGGCTTGTCACAGCCAAGCAGTTCAAAGAGTTGGGACCACCAGAATTCTGGGGAAAGCCGGATCCGATTAAGGCGGAGACGTGGGTCAAGCAAATTACCAAGATATTCGATGTCTTGGGTGTGCGGAGGAACAGAAGGTTCCATTGCCACCTTTATGTTCCGTGGCGAGGCAGACTACTGGTGGGAGTCTGTGAAGCGTACCCATCCAGCCGCACTCAACATGTCTTGGGAGACATTTCAGAAACTATTCAATGACAAGTACTTTCCTGAAAGTATTCGTCATATGAAGGAGGTAGAGTTTATTAGACTGGAGCAGAATAACATGACGGTGTCCTAATACGAGGCGAAATTTGTAGAGTTGTCCAGGTTTGCACCTCATTTGGTATAGAATGAGGAACGTATGACGCGGATGTTTCTGAGAGGTTTGAAACCCGGCATACGTCAATATCTCATTTCTCATAAATTTTCTCTCTATTCAGATGTTGTCAACAGGGCTCAATTATTAGAGCGAGATAACGAGTATGATCAATCGAGGGACCACAACCAGGATTATACCGGTGATGATCTGAATCATCAATCTTCGATCTATATCGAATTCAGGTTGACCGCTCTGTCCAGGGTAATTCAAAACTCGATGTTGGGTTCTCCCAATTACTGTCCAAAAAGAGAAATTCATATCATCTATTTTAGCCTTCTTAGATCGGACATCTCTTTCCACAATATCAATGTGTCGTGCGGCTTTTTCCCATACATCACTCACTCTTACTCGTTCAGTTTTTTTCTTCTTTCAGCTCAGATTCCAGCTTTATCATCTTATACTCTGCCAAAGAATGTTTCTGTTCAAGCATCACATATCGGGTAACACAAGCTTGAATTGTTGCATCCTTTTGCTCCACGAACGCCTGTCGTTCTTCAGCCTGCTCTTCTAACTCATGAATACGATTTTGCAATTCTACATTTTGATCATATAATACCTCTAATAAATTCTCCTCAGGTACCGCTTCTTCCTCACTCTCAGCTGTTACCTCCGCGACCATCTCGGTGCAACTATCAATTCTTCACTCACCACATAGATTTCTCTAATTTCTTCTTCGCCTGACATCACATGATCCTGGTTGGTGATTATAGGTATCCCCACGGTCTCATTCACTCCATTGTTAACATTCTCAGCAGCCATTCTCAAATATTGCCATAAAACAAGGGTTAATTAAGCAAATTAACATATCACATAATATCCCGATATTATGACTGACCAACAAATAAGCTTAGGTAGGACACACTAGCGAAGGATTTACTCATCTCTCCCCTCCTAGTTATATTCCCCGATCCCGCCAGAGACCATATCACTAAGCTCTGATACCAAATGTGACAACCCCAAAATAGGTCTATTTCACACAACCTATTCTGAGTCGCCAAATATATGGTACAGAAAACAACTACAACTTTATTACAACAATTGTCGTACAAAATACAACAACACATATGATGTGAGTTTGGATACAAATATATACCAACTGTGACTCGTGTCCCAACCGTAATGTGACAAATGTCCCATCAAGGACAACACCTCACAGTGATACCTACATAAAGGTATAGTTAAAAACTGTTTTAGAAATTAGAATATTTGGGAAGTGCTCAAGGAAACTTTCGTACATGGGAGGCCATGCTTCCAGGTTATGATAGATATCATATGTCCACAGAATTATCCTTGGTTGACCTAATAGACCTCAAAGAAAAACAAGAAGATTAATATCATATTCTTTCCAATGGTGAGTCTTCTCTTGACATATCATTATCTCCACTGTCTTTAATCGTGAATTATACTTCAAACAAATACCAAGATTATATAGGTAGTGCTCGTAAATATACTCAGCAAGTGGATGTGCACAACCGGTCTTATGATGACACGAGGTTGTATGTCATTAGACATCTTGTATGATAGTGACAAAACACCCTTCCAACGTTGGGTTCGCCTCACCCTATTTGATTCACAAAATATAACTACTAAATGATGACCACCGTTCTATTCCCCTATTACCCCCGCTCGAACCAGCTACACTCTTATTACCTGAAAAGAATTGTAAAACAGAAGGGTGAGCACAACTAGCCCAATAAAGAATATCATGATTAAAGATAAATAAATTATCAATAGCCTTCAACAGTAATAAATTAGAGATTTAGAACATATGGTAGATGATAAAAAATTTCAACCATAGTTGCAGTGGAACGAGCAATCCATTAGAAGAGTCAAATAGATCATAAAGTCTATTATCTTCTCTATGTTAAAAATCCACCAATAATAATTTATTCCTGTAACATCAATCAACAGTTCTGGTCCACAATCATATGAATAACTCATAATCATAATTGTGATTCTAAATTCCTCTTCGCACCCAGGACGAAGATAATTTTCATCACATGTCTTTACCTGAAACATCAAAGATCATGGTTATACCAAATCACAGTTCCTGTTCATAATCATACTAACAATTTCATATTTGCACTATGACCAAAGATATTCATCAACAGACCATCTTTGCACTACAGGCCAAAGATATTCAACAACAGATCATCTTTGCACTACGGGCCAAAGATATTCATCAACAATTCATCTTTGCACTACAGGCCAAAGATATTCCTCAACAGTTCATATTTGCACAGGCCAAATATATTAATATCTCAAAGAAATATATGATCATTTCAGAATTTATATAAACAATAATTATAACCATGTTGATCATTTCACCTTTGGCACTTAAGCTAAAGATATTCAATTATAAATTCAATGGTCATGATCATTCCAGTCAACAATTTCAACTTTGCACTACTGGCCAAAGGGAACCCATAGTCATGATCATACCAAAAATCTCCCCATCTTTACACTCAAGTCAAAGAGAAATTTCTTCACCAGTATTATAAAAATGTTATATATGATAATAAAAATAATATGATCAAAACACAGATTTAATTTCAGGAGTAAAATTCATAAATCAACTATAATTTGGTCAGAAAAAGAAACCAATTTTGTCGTGAATATTAACTCATGAATAGTAACCCCGACATGAAAAAGGTAGAAATTTCATAATAAAATCCATACCAATATTGGTATAATGATATTGAAAGAATAACGTTTCTTAAAACTTATAAATAATTTATTTTAATTGTTTACACTTTACTAAATAATATATTTAATCATCCTAAAATGCTAAACTCATAAGATTTCATCACCAATAACCAAAACCCTCATAAAAAATTTGCATATACCTCATATAGGATTCTCAAGCCATAAAATCCTATTTTTCAATTTTCTTACTTCGCATAACATATTTAATTCATTTACAAATAACTAGTCTATTTTCATAAAAAATACCAAATCAGTCCCAAAAATATTTCTTTTCTGGAATTTAGCAGAATATAGAACATATTTTTTTTTTGAAATTTTTAAAATTCATTTACTATTTTTCATATGGCTAAAATTGCCGAATATTTAGACATTTATCATAAACTGTACTTTTGTCTAAAAATTCTAAAATTTACACAGAGTATACTTTTGTTATATACATGTACTCCCAATAAAAATTTCACAAATTTTAGTAGTTAACCACAAGGAGTTATAAGAGTTTACTTTTAAAATAGTTTTTTTTTTCATAAAATTCATAACTCTTAATCCATACATCCAAAATCGTTATTTTTGGACACAATCTAGAAAACTCATCAAATTATCATTTTAAATTTTTTCAGAATTTTTTGAAGGTCAGAAAAATTACGAAACTGAAAAACATAACAACCCTTAAAATCTCTTACTATCCCTTACCTCAAAAGAGCAACACTTCTGACTGGATATCGGATATGACGCTGAAGGAAACTTGCACTGATGAATAGTAACCCACAAATGGCTGCGCCGTCGTACAAATATTTCCGACAGAAAGAATATTCCACGACTAAACGAATATTTCGCGACAACAATGAATATTTTATAACCACTTGCGTATTTAAAAAAAAAAATTCATATATCACCCTTAACTTTAACTTTTATCAATTTAACCATTTACAGAATAGTAATTATAAGAAAAATTGAATACTTTTATTTCATAAAATTCGGGGTCTTACAACTATCTTTGATTGTATCCATGTTTTTTATTTTTTTAAATTCTACTTCACAATTGGTTGTTATGGAGTATTATTGCACTTGGATAAACTGTAATACGAATCCCTAATATTTGTCATTCGGTCTCACTGGGTTCGTTTTTTTTTTTAAAATATTTTTCATCAATCCTCAATCCTAAATGATGATATTACTGAATATCTTTGGTTTGTAGTGCAAAGATGAATGATTAACTGATGAATATCTTTTGGCCCGTAGTGTAAAAATGAACAGGTGTTGAAATGAACATGACCGACTGGTGATACAAATGAATATCTTTGGCCTGTAGTGTAAAGATGAATATTTGATTAAAGATGATTATTGATTGTTGTTACAGGATAAAATATTGATGATGGACTTTTAAATCTTAGAAGATAGTTGAACTCATTCTCTACTTGACTCTTCTAATAGTTTGATGTTTTCGCTGCAGTTGTTGATCTAAAACTTGTTGTCTATTATATTTTATCAGATTTTTTCTTGTTGAAGACTAATGATAAGTTGTTGTATATTATCTTAGTCATAATATTCTTTACTGGGCTAGTTGAGCTCACCCTTTTCTTTTTTATTCTATTTTTTCTCAGGAGGCGAGAATATTGTGGGAACTAATCGGGGTGTGGAGTGATGTTTCTAGTCAGTGGTGTTAGCAGTCCTCACTATTTTATTAAATAGTGTTTCACTAATTGTAATGACGACTTATTTGAGTGTGGATATTATCTAGAATACAATATTTGTATTTAAACTCACAGTATTGTGTTGTTGTAAGACCCCAACTTTTATAAATAAAGATGAATTTTTTTATAAATATCATTTTTGAATATTATGGAGTTAATTTAATATAATGTTATAGTTGTGGGTAATATTTATAAATTTTGCAAAGTACGCAAGTTGTTATATAATATTCAATTAGTCGGGGAATATTCGTTTTAACAGAGAATATTCGTACAACAACGGCACAATCATTGGTGGACCCCACAACGGAATTATTGTTGGATTAAGAAAACGACAAAAATATTTTATTAAAAAATAACGGCGGAAATTTTACCATTGATACTGTTGAACTACTCGTAGTAAAAGTACAGTAATACGTGTGGTTGCATAGTAGCACACGTATTGATTATTAATGCTTATGTGAGAAGTCACTCAGTTTGATTCAATTATTGTCAGTTAATAATATGAATTATTTAGCGATATGACGTTTTGTTTTATTCGTATTATTAACGTAATAAAACAGAAACATCTTTTTATAAAACAGAATACTTTATTAAAGTTATTGTATAAATAGAATATATTATATTTTATTTAAAAGATTTTTCTTTAAATATGGACCGTCATATTAAAGTAATCAATCTGGACCGTTCATGGATTAGTTACTATGCATTCTATTTTCTATAAATAGCAGCTCATTCCTTCATTATTTCTTACGAAATCACTGAACTCTAGAGAGAGAAACTATAGAGAGAAACTATAGAGAGAGAGAGAAAAGAAGAGTATTCTGCTACTTAACTACTTCCTTATTTCAGCTCTTCTTTAAAACGGTAAAGGTGTTATTCTTTCTTATTCATGAAGAGAACTGTTGTTATTCCATTTCTTATTATTCTGTTGGAATAACCTGTATACGCGGTCTACCCTATACTTAGTGACATTCTTCTATTATTCTGTTGGAACATCCTGTCTGTGTGTTTAACAACCGGACCTGGTTCCGTTTTTATTATTATTCTGTTGGAACATCATGTCTGTGTGTTTTACACCGGACCTGGTTCCGTCTTGTTATTATTCTGTTGGAACATCCTGTCTGTGTGTTTTACACCGGACCTGGTTCCATTATTTATTATTCTGTCGGAATATCCTGTCTGTGCGTTTACGCCGGACCTGGTTCCATTATTTATTATTCTGTTAGAATAACCTGTCTGTGCGGTCTATCGCATGCATGGTGATTTCTTTTGTTATTCCATTCTTTATTATACTCAGTTGGTTAAGTTTTGACTTCTATACTCCATGAAAATTTGTGGAATATCCTTGGTAATTGCGGTTCATCCAGTATCTTTTCATGAAAAATATTCTTCTAAGTATTCTTGAATTTTACTCCACAAAGCAGTATCATGTTGACAATTTGGACGCTGTTAATTCTTGGATAAATTAATTCTTGAACTTGTTTTATTGAATTCTTATATCATTGTCATCATCCTCATGTTTATAAAATGTTAAAAGTCATCTGTGGCATGTAGTGCATAGATGGACTTGGTATGATTATGACCAGAGATTATTCGGTATAATCATGACCGTAATATTACAAATGATGTGGTAAAAGTCATCATTGGCCCGTAGTGCATTGATGGACAGTTGTTGGCATGATCATGACCATTAATGAATACACGAATATCCTTGACCGTAGTGCAGGGGTGATTCGATGATGTGGATTATTTTATTAAGCTGAGTCTCAACGATAGCAGTGTTGAAAAACTTTTTAAATCATAAAAGATAGTAGAGTTTATTTTCTACTTGACTCTTTTAATGGATTGCTTGTTCCGCTGCAGTTAAAACTTGATGTCTATTATATTTTATCAGTTTAACATTGTTGAAGGCTAATGATAATTTATTCTGCATTATCTTAGTCATAATATTTCTTACTGGGCTAGTTGAGCTCACCCTTTCTTTCACTGTTCTCTTCAGGAAATGAGAACGTAGCTGGGCAAGTCGGGGAACGGAGTGATGGTTCGAATGATAGTATTAGTTAGTAGTCCTCACTATTCTATGTAATAGTGTGTTAATAAATGTAATGAGGACTCCTTTTGAGTATGAATACTCTCTAGAAGATAATATTTGTATTCAAACTCACAGTTTATGTTTTGTCATCTTGTACACGGACAGTTATATTAGTAAGTTATATTTGTATTCTGTACTTCGTATTTGACGACCCAAGATGGGTGATGTATACCTAATTTTGGGGGCGTCACAGTTGTCGTATTTTGCGCTACAAGTGTTTTAATAAAGTTGTATTTGTTTCTGTACCATGTATTTGACGACTCAAAATAGGTGATGTATACCTATTTTGGGGGCGTCACATTGAATATATTGTATTAGATTTTTTTTTATATTATAACGTAAAATGTCAGTTAAAAAAAATGAAGGGGTATACAAGAAGATAACACTTATTTTGATTAAGGGTGTGTTCGGGAATGTTTTTTTTCAAATGACTTATAAGTTAAAATAGAAGTTGATTTATAAGTTATGACTTATAAGTAAAAGCGTTCTGCATCAATTTTATTTATAAGTCAAAAATTAAGTTAAAACAAGTTATTAAGGTGTTTGGCTCATAATAACTTATTATAAGTAAAATAAATTTAAAGATTACTAAAAAGAATATTAATAAAAAGAGGGGCAAAATAGACATTATATTTGATCAAATTAATTTATTTTAAAAAGACTTATAAGTCATTTTAAAATAAGTTATAAATACTTACTTATTTTTTGACTTAAAATTCAACTTATAAGTAAAAAAATAAGTTATTTTCGAATAGGTGAATAATAACAAATTACTTATAAATTTATTTGACCACTTATAAATAATTCTTGACTAAATAAATAGTAACAATAACTTAAAATGACTAATTTATAAGTCATTTTCGATAGTAACTTTTAATTTGATCACTTCTAAAATAATAGTGGGAGTAACACATCATAAATTTATCTGGAAGATCTATAAATTTCAATACCTATAATAAATTCAACATTGAGAAGGCAAATCAGTCTGTAAAATAATCTAAAAAATAAAAATTGTCAAAAAGTAAAAGGAAAAAAAGAAAAAGAATTCACATGAACAAAACCCCAAAGAAACCCATCTGGTTTTCCTAATAAGAAGTAACAAAACCACTCAAAACCACACTAACAAAAGTGACACCAACACAAATGAAGGAGTAGGAACCGCGGGAGCAACTGATTTAGCGGAGCCGGCGGTGAACTAATATCGGCCGGAGTGCTTCCAGATGCTGTCGAAGGAGATGGCGCAGCAGGTGTTACTGATGAAGCCGGAGGTGACGAGGAGGTCGGAGTAGGCGCCGCCGGAGTATTTGCCGGCGCAGGCGACATTACTGGACCCTCAGATGATGGATATGGCGCCAAAGGACCCGGATACGGCACCGGAGCCAGAATACCCGGAGATAGCGCCGGAGTGTATGTTGCCGGTGATGGCTCCGGAACCTGACTAACTGGAGATGGCACTGGAGTGTAAGTTGCCGGATACGGCACGGGAGCCGACTACCCGGTGATGGCTCCGGAGCCTGACTAACTGGAGATGGCACTGGAGTGTAAGTTGCCGGATACGGCACGGAGCCTGACTACCCGGTGATGGCTCCGGAGCCTGACTAACTGGAGATGGCACTGGAGTGTAAGTTGCCGGAACGGCACGGGACCCTGACTATCCGGTGATGGCTCCGGAGCCTTACTAACGGGAGATGGCACTGGAGTGAGAGTTGCCGGAGATGGCACCGGAGTGTAAGATGCCGGAGATGGCACCGGAGCGTGACCAACCGGAAGTGCCCCGGAGTGTAAGTCGCCGGAAGATGGCCCCGGAGTGTAAATTGCCG